>PDGT01000059.1:328731-525072 GCA_003671415.1 Megathymus violae | reverse complement strand
ATTTTGTACACTTACTTTGTCATTTAGCCATGTACAAATGAAGCATACCCTGAGTACAAATGCATTCCACGCCTGAATTTAATTTGCTGGTCCCATGGACCATCACATGGAGAATCCAGGCATCAAAACAACAATTCCTTATTATATTGTCTTATCAGTACTTCTATACTCTATATATTATATGGACAGACGGATATAGGCCATTTTTTTTTTCAATATTTTTTTTATGGATTTTGTAATATTAAAATATCTATGTTACAGTTAAGACCAGTTTTTAGATAGAACGCGTTTTCCCTAGTTAGAACTAGTTTTCACTAAATGCATTTGTTAAAACTAGATTTAACTAATGCTTAAAATTGAATATCAGTTAAAACTAGTTCTTACTAGACAAAACACATTTTTCCGAAGGGAGTCTCAATCAAAACTGTTCTCAAAGTTCATCGTCTCTTATTCTAATTGATTGCGAGACGTCCCTTGATTCGACAAGTGCGGGGGAATCTAACATTCATTCTAACCTAACCTAACCTAACAATTTTTTTTTACGTGGGGAAACCCTCATGGGTTCCTCTCAGTAGCGGGGGCGACTGATAGGATATGTCGAACTCCTACTAGCTAAAACCCCACGGTGTTCCTCTGAGCGCCCTTTGTCGGAACTGCGGGTACGCTCTCGCATTCTTCCGCGGTCCCGACGGCGTTCGCTCTTCTACAGAGCCCGTCCCTGTGCGGAATGAATCTGGAGCTACTTCATCCCTCCGTGTTTGAGGTGTACGCGGGAACACCGTGCGCATAACCTCGAAAACCTAACCTAACCTAACCTAAACTCTAGTTTTAACAAAGGCATTTAGTAATAACTAGTTCTAACTAGGGAAAACGCGTTCTACCTAAAAACTGGTTTTAACTGTAACATGTATACTACTATAATTAATGTGTTGAGATTGTCTTGTATGTTTCGAGATAACTCTAAAACAGCCTCACCGATTTTAATGAAAATTGGTATGTAGTGAGAACACATGATTGTGCAGATGATAGGCTATATAAAATCTTTCTATTTATATAAATCTGATTGTCTCTCTGTCTGTACATTCCATTATTTTGTTAAATTTCATGTTAATATTCGTTTTATGACACACATATGTACATCAATTTTACCATTTTGAATATTTTTGTCCGTCTGTCTGTATGTCTCGTTTTATAAAAAAGTCATAAAAAATCGATATTTGGGTACCTGCAAGGCTTACGTTGGCTAAATGTTAAGGGGTATAAAAATAATGTACTAAAGAAATGTTATTCTCAAGTATAAAATACAAAAAATATACAACAATAATCAATGCGGACGAACTCGTGGGTAAAATCTAATCAACAATAATTCTTAATTTATATAATATCTTGATTCACAAATATTTATTGATTGACATCAACTACAGAATATACAAAAACTAGTGCAACGATGTTTTTTTATTTAAATCAAAATTTATTTGGTCCCAAAGCAATATAAAATAGCTTAGTCCAGTACACTGCATTTATTTTTGTAAAAAACCTTTCTTCCTTCTTTTCAGTACCACCGTATACATCTCTAGTGAAACAGATGACAATGTAAAACGTCAACGTCTTGTTGTATGAACCTAAAAAGTCATACGTTCATTCATTCGTTCGTCAACCGTTTATTTAACATTTATGCTTACAACGCATATAAATTTAAAACAAGTTTTACAAAGTAACTCTTCAAACACGGAAGAAGAGCAAATGTTTTAGAAGTACGTTTCTATTCTGCCAGATTGTTGTACTGCTAATGGAATCGCCGGCAATGGTGATTGTTACCTCATCGAACGACCCACGGACAAAATCTTTGTATAACATCTTATTAAAGGTGTATTCGGGACGGAGGGCGTTTCACACACGTTTTGATGAAGCCAATTTTGTTCTTGAATAGAAATCAATAAAGATTCCTCTTTCTATTTAGATGTGCTTCTGGTCCTCGAACGAAATTGTGTTTTTCATATAGGATATTCCTAGATTTTAACTCGGTGTTATTAGTGCGATAATCTGGAATAATCTGACATCAATTTGACCGTTTTGAAAATTGTTGTCTGTCTACCTGTTTGTCTGTCTGCCTATATGTCCCGTTATAAGTCGTTCTTGACTTTTAAATGGAGAAATAGACAATTTTAAATGAATGTGAAATTAAATTATTTTAAAGATATAGAAGAAAAATGGAAGTGAAGTTTATTTCTAGCACATGGCAAACCATACGTGCTTCTGTCTCTTAATGGTGTGCACAAAACAATGACACAATATTCAAAACACACCTCACCAAATTCAGTCAACGAGTTTCTTCATTTGGGAATTGCCGACACAACATTTAGCCGGGAAAGTTCGATATCCTTAACAGCGGTGTTACACGCAAAAAATCCCGGAAATAAATAACGGGAACGATCCGCGGAGCAAGGAATGAAACAGTGTCCGTTATAAATGGACTTCGTGGACCTTTACGCTCGAGAAGCTCAGTGTACCGAGGAAATGGATGGTCTTAAGATGGTGCCGTCACTGTCTGTCAACTATATTAAAAAGTATGATAAATTGACCTGCGATTGTCAGTACGCGTAGAATTGAAGCTTAAGTCTTTGCTAATACGTTTTCGTTGACTGCAGGGAAATGTTTGACTCTTGACAATATTTTAATCTAGGGTGCCGTATAACAATGTAATGTGGTCAATTACAATTTTCAAAAAAATAATAATTGTTGACAAATTCGGCCCTGTTACAATCACAGAAAACCTGTCTTGTGTTTGTTTCGAAATAGTTCGAAATCTTCAAAAACAGTTGAGTTTACTATCAGCATCAATTCGTGTAGTATCAACAAATAACAACAGGACACGTGAAGATGGTGAATGATGATACTTATCAACGAGTGGTTTTTCTAAGTAATTTGACATGAGATTAACTGGATTATTAAGGCTGGTCAACCCTGGTTTCTGAGCGTCCAAGAAGTCCACTTTTATTCAATTAAAAGTTGGAAAAACGGCGCTCTAAACCTGTTATAAATAGGACCGCTTCGTCAAGACACATTGACGACTGAAACTTCAAAATGCTTTCAAAAAACGAGACCCCGTAGCGTCGAGTTGGGGTGTTAGAGGTTTATTCTAGAATGAGGGTAGTAGCTTGCTTACTATAATGATTTGAGTAATACATAACTCAGTGACCTCAAATAGGAGAGACGGATTCCATTGCTGTGTTAGTTATTCAATTGTTAGTTAAGGTTTGAAGACATGTAGATTTCCTTTATAAGTCATAGTAGATGTTAGTGAAAGAATTTATCCGGCAAACCTTTTAAAATCGCTTAGCTGAATCGACCACGACTTAAGCTCGACCTCAAGTAAAAGAACCTTTTAATTTTTTTTTTTTTTTGCGCCCAGTGATGGTAAGTGGGCTACCCTCCGGAAAGCGGGGGAGGGGGGTGGTGAATGCTCATAGCATACCAGGCAGCCGGCTGCTCTGGTTATGTGGGACTCCCGTAGGGTACCCACTAAACACCACCCGGTTGGCTTTGGCCTTGTGGCCCCTAAGCCTTCATCGGTTGCGACCCATCCTTAGAGAAGGATAGGGTGCTAGCGGCACTCCCGAGGGATCGTCCGCTTGTTATTAACACAGAAGGTGTTGTCGGATGGTGAGACTATGCGGCGTCTTAAGGACGCTACTAACTGGAATTGTTGGAATTCTTGACTGTGGCCGCCAAACGGAGGTCCAAGTCAGAAGATAACTTGTCTGGGGGATTGGTGAGAGCATTTCTTGGCCGCCGGATTTGACGGCCTGAAAGACTAGGAGCGGTGTAGTCCGCTGCCTGTCTGATAAGGGGATTACTATGTTCCTCTGAGGATTTAAAGAATGACGTGCTGGAAACTTTAAAGAATTGCTGGATAGTCGGAAGCTGGAGATCGAAGTGCAGGTCGGCGTTCCTCACGCACCAGTGGGCGTTGGTTGCTCTCCTGCAAAAGATATTCTGGACGACTTGGATGGGATGAAGGGTATTGGGTTCGGCGTGTGCGAAAACAGGGGCGGCGTATGACATCACCGGCCGTATGCAAACCTTATAGAGCGTTCGCTTGTTCCTGAGGGACATCTTACTATGCCTTCCCAACAGACGGTTGAGTTGGCCCATATTCGTTGAAATCAATTTTATTTCCATTACACAGAAGTTTGGTAGTTTTATCTACAAACTGCATTAAAAGCTTTATGTCTATGAACTACTTTTCAGTGATATGAATCGATACTTCGTCTTTCAATATTTTTACCAAACCCTACATTTATTTGGTTATTAAGAAAATAGTTTGTAACTAACTACCATAAAAATATTATTTATATTGGAACACAGACTTACTGATAGTGGAGAAGTCGATTTCAAAGCGGAAACCTAATAGATAAACCGCCATAGTGCTGTATAGTGTCTGCCAAGGCTTTCATAGGGTTGCCACAAATAAAATTATGATTAAAAAGCAAATTGAAATAGAATTACGTTTTATTCGAGATTGCCTTTTACAAATTATTTTTAAAAGTCAATCAATGTCACGTCTTCTGCAAATTTTTACCATAACTAGTTATAACTATATAGAACACTTATTAGAAATTAAATAAAATGTTGTTTTTAAAAAAGTATATATATATATTACTATTAACCGTTGTATTAAGCCATAAATTCTTTCATTGAAAACAAATATATATATGTTAGGATCTCCTATCGTGTTACTGTCTAAATAGTGTGTTACTTGGAAATATATTTGGGTGCTAAAAAAGAGCTAAAACATTCACAATCTTGCACTTGCACAGTGCCTACGTAGGTCGCGTAGGCACACAAAAAAGACGTAACCATAAAGTAAGAGCCGGAAGTAAATATTTATACATGTTCTATTACTGTTATTAGTAACAAATAGTGATTGATTTTTCTTCTATTTGCCAGCCCTACCTGGCAAGCTCTCACGACGAAGTTTAAGTGTGTCAATGCAAAGACAAAGTCAAACAAGTAGCTCTCATCATTCAGAAAATAAAAACAGAAGTTAATAGACACGTTTCATGAGGCTAGAAGTAAGAACATACTAATTATGGAAACATACAGTTTAATATAATTACATAATAAGCGACTGACGTTTTGCTGTCCCTTCAATAACCATACGAAGATAATAATTGTATAATTTCGGAACTATTGAAGTAATGATGCGAATCAGCCGCAAAATTTTTCTGTGTATTTAAACTGTGGGCGTGCCAGTAATAAATTGATCTTGCGCTACTTGATCGACAATGCGTCATAGTATTATAGACGATTATAATAAGATGGTCAATTTGCTCGTTTATCGAATATTTGCATAAAAAAGTGACTGACTAGCGTTTTGTTTATCAGTTTTGCGCGTTTAGAGCTTGCGTTCGGGTGTTAAACGCACATAAAACTTTTTGAAGTGATACTTGTTACGTGGCGAATCGATTAATTAGATGAAAATTGGAAGTTAAATTTTAAGGTCGCCTCACGTTTCGGCACATTTCGTTACACAAGCGAGAAGGAGGATAGCACTTCGACGTCATGGCAGTGGAGTAAGAGAGGGACGATGGCACACAATACAAAGCGAGCGAACGAGGAAGTGTTGCACTTGTACGCGTCAGATGAAATGTATAAACAACTGAGTTACCATGCGTGGTATGATTAGTATTTATATTTATTTTGTGATTGTCCTCACATTATTTGATTATATCTGTGAACAGTTATTATTTAAGAATATTTTAACTATTAAAATTTTATCAACAATTATAAGTTATCTAAGATAATGCGTAAAAACTATAAATATGTATAATTGTATATGTTATGAACGTATACTTCAATACAGCACACAGTAAAAAATATAAAGTATGTACATTGATATACTTTTATATTTTTTACTGTGTGCTGTATATACATATGTATATATGAATGCTATACGGGAATCCCGGGAAAAAAATTCCCGGGATTTTCAATGTCAAGATTGTATCTTGAAATCCCAGAAAGATACAAAAATCACTACAACGGGGTTGCTGTGCTCCACTTAATAAATTTCACACGTATCCAGCATGACATACTTTGTCGGGAACGTGTACCGAATATTACGTATTTTATTCCTATATTATATGCTGGAGCCGCTACTGTTCAAATGACATTTTGTAAAATGCTACAGGCACAATAATTTTCCCTGTTTCCTTGTCAACTCCAGTCTAGTTTCGATATCACTTATAATTCTTTTGTGACAAAGTGAACTAAAGAAGAAACATGTAATGGAATTAGACACTTGTTTAGAACTTGTTTTATCCAAAGCTTTTTCTTTATTGTTATTAATATTATTTTAAGAAGATTGGATTGCGTTATTAATACAGAGGATTGGTAGGTATCAAGGATCTAAGTTAGAAAAGTTTTGGCGATATTTTTGTTGTTACGATACCTCATGAGCATTCAATAGCGTACCATTTGGTTGTTCGTTTATTCTGCATTGTTTCATTTTGTACACCGATATGATATCACGGAGGGAATAAAGTGAGCTTTCTGATTTTTTTATTTCACTCGGGAATTCTTTTAACCTAGCTTATCACACCAAGGGAACTCACTTGTGGATTTTTAACATAAATAAGGATCTCTTTTAAATTTATATGTCTCTGTTTACCTCTTTATCTATCTATCACATTTGTCTCTGAATGTAACGAATGGAAAACATCGTTATTTGGTATAACCTATAGATTTAAATGATTCACTACTGTAAACGTAAATAAACGTACCTCGAATTGGAATGTTAGCTTTGACATTTAAATTATAAATTCAGTAAAATTTATTGTAAAGTACTTCGAATTGAAGTAAAGAATCCCCTTATTACTAGGTCTTCGCCACCACTACCGAAGTACGTAAAACATTTCACGGTTGATTTGAAAAAGTTGGTAGTTTGCCAGGCAGGTGAGGAACTTTTCTGTCAAGAAACAGAATTGTGGGGATTAAACTGCACGGTACAGAGCCTAGCGATCTCCAACTGGAGGAGCCTAAAACGTAGTCGGTTGTTTAGTAGGGTCACAGGTGAGGTTGGTTTTATGTGAAAAATAAATTAAGTCATTTACATTTTAAAAACTTTCTTCTTCATTCAGCTCAGCACGTTCAGTATGACTTTGAATTATGTCTCATTTATCCCAGACATAGAAACAAAGTAGGCTTACACATTCATATACAAGCAACGTTATATGAATACACAACTTAACTCCCACTACAATTATCAACTTAGCGTTTCTTGCTCCATGAATCACGTATTCAATTGTTTAATAATTAATTTGTGAGTTGATACAAATTCCTGAGTAGTTCGATGTTACGATCGGCCCGAGAAATTCGGTAACTGTATTGACGATGTAGTAATATTAATTCAATTACTAAAGGGATGTATTATTATCATAGTATGAATTTATATGAATTAAATGGTATAAGAACCCAAAATTGTTGTTTGAATTTTTGTCAGTGCTTTTGTTCGCGCTAATCTCAGAGTCGATTTAACCGATTTCGTTATGGTTTTCACTAACGTATTGTAGGAAGCGTCACTTAATATTTAAAGTGTAATATCTACTTAATATTAATATTCGGTTCTTTGTGATCCTGCGTAAATAAAAAAAAATATAAGTAAATATATTTCTAATTCATAGAACGAGATAAATCCAGTCCTAATACAATGCAGGTTTCCTAAGTGTAGGCCGCAGTTTTTCTTAAGCGAGGCGAATGCAGTTTACTAGTAAGAAATTCATTATACTTTGATCTCAAGCTGGGAAGCGAGTTACCCGATAGTTTGTTGAGACTTCGGATAGTGTTGCCAGGGAGATAATATAGCTATAACCACAGCTTAATTTGATACGGTAATTACATCATTAAAATACATAAAAAGCCAATAATATAAAAAAAAATAGTTAATTTATTTTAATTAATCTTTCATAAATTATTACAGGGACAATGAATGTATAGGCATCAAGCGGCAGGAGAAAATACACGAAATACATTTCTAACGTAATTTTGTTGAAGTAACAGATAAAAAATTAATAAAATGTATTATACAATTATATCATATATATAATGTATAATATATGGACATTAAAAGTCTTGCAAGAAATTTGCATCAGCACCTTTGAACAAGTTCAAACAAGTCAAGTATGGTTTATTGTGAAAATGTGTCTAATAGCATATAAATATGGAGATATTGTATACTGTGGTGTATCAAAAATTCGGGGCATGCATGTCATCCATTTTTATCGTTTGTAATCCCATAATCTATATCAGTAATAATGTTACAATAAGCAACAAATACATATTTTTGGATTTTTTGCGTGTCTCTATCTATTTCAGCTCGTATCACACTAAAACAACTGAACAGATTTGGCTGATACTTAGCAATTTTGTACCCTATAGTATACGTCATAACTTGATACTTGTGCTCCCGCGAAATGTATCTCATTCCGCAGAATAGGAAATAAAAGTTAATACGGGTATTCAATTAAGAGAACAGTAAATAAAATTCTTTATATTAATCAAGAATTTATATGTGTTTGAGATGGACAGCATTGCTGGTGTCATGATCAGACATCTTTGCGGGTGGATAATTGGAAATTCAAGCAGAATAACGTCTCCAGAAGAATTCACAGTTTTAACAGTAATTACAAACGAAACATGTAACGTTTCTACGCAGAGAGACACTAGTTTCCAGCACGGTTGAAACACAATTTTGGCTTCCCATGTAAAACGAGTTGCCGAGGGTTAAGCTATAGCGACGGCGCTGCCATCACTCAAGTCATCGTATCAATGACTGACTCCGACATTTATAATAGTTACTTAATTTATATATTTATTTAGTTAATATAATCTATACTACTATATAAATTCCTATTATTTCTATATCTGTAAATTCCATTTCTTGTAAAATTTTATGATAAATATAAATATTCAATTTATCAGCCACTGACATCAATTTGACCATTTTGAAAATTTATGTCTGTCTGTTTATCTCTATGTCCCTTTATAACTTAAGAACGGGTTGGCATGATCTTAATGAAAATTGGTACGTGGTGAGATCACGTGATTGCACAGATGATAGGATATATAAATTATCAGTAAATCTAATGATGTCTAATTAAGGCAAAAAACATACAATATTGAATAACCGTGTATGTATAATTAATTGTTCAAACAAAACTAAGTCAGAGGGGGGCCGCTAGTATTTACTAAACAAGTAATCTTAACAGACGCAACAATGATTATAGATAACTATAGATTGGATACATTTTATAGTTAATCGCTTGCGTTACATTCATGGCTTTATTAACCTGTTTGGACATTTTAAACCCGCCAGGCAGAAACTTTCAACCGTCGGGAATTGAACTTATTAACTTTGTTACCGCAAACAGGAGCGGCCTTAATTTAGCATGAATAACTAGACTACGAAAATAATGTATATATATTTTTAAATCTAATAACAATAAAATCAGTAAAGCTCTCATCACGAGACAGGGCTCTATTAATACCTAGGTCCTGTTTACATAGGAAATTTAACAAACCATAATTCCCTAATTGATTTTCTAAGTAAGTCAATGGTGATATTAATATCAGCAAATGTTGGAAAAATATTAAATATATATGCATGATCCATATTGATAATAAAATTGTAATTAGGATAAATCTGTACATTAAAAAATATTTTGGAAATTTTGTTCTAGGGTAGGCTTTGATCTCGATATACAGGTCGATATATATTTTTTGCAATTCTTGTCTGTCTATCTGTCTATTTTACCGCGTACCACACTAAAACCACTGAATACATTTGGAGACTTGGTATATTAATATTATGAGTCATAATCAGGACGAAACGCCTGACAAAACTAAACAGCAATGTTTTAGTTCGGCAATGTTTTGTAAACGCAACTTTTTTATTTATTCATTTATTTATTAGGGGTAATAACAGCTTATATATCTAACGGACAGGTCACTAAGTTAAGTTACTCGATGAAGCCAATTACAGTTATCCACATTAATGTTTACATTATTAAGTTTTAAATTAAAATTACGATTATGTTTCTCGAAATGAACCGAGGAAGAGTTATTAATTATGAAATAAAATTGTTATGGCCTTGTTTCTGAACTACGCAAGTAATTCCGATGTGGTCTTTACCAAAAATTAAAAAAAAAATCGGTATAGTTTATATATAGTTAACCTGAATATTCTACCGCAAGCCACCAGACAATCGCTAACCACCAGGTCCGGATGCTATCGGGGTGAAACAGGATGGTAGAGAAACCAGCGACTGGTAACAACAAGCACCAGGCACCTTTACCTCGTTCATCGTGCAGCAAGGTGCACCACGACCAGGGAAGTTGGTTTGCAGTCAAGGATGGATTGATTCCCAAAAACTGCCTATTATTAAGGTTTAATAGTATCATCCTCAAACAACATAATATTATTTACACTATTATTCTAAAGAGAAAGCGCGAATTTACTGAGTTTGTGTATATGCGGAAAGTAATATCCAGAATCATGGTATCTATCTGAATTTTTTTAACCATTTTAAAGACACGTTATTCCCGATGGACAGATGGTAATTATCATTTCAATTTAATTTTAAAACATTGTTCAACCCCAACTAATTCGGAACTGGTCGCTAGTATAATAATAAGATAAAAGAACATTTTTATCTTCGTTGGTAATGTGTGAACATAAATTATCTGAAGCTGCGAGATTCCTCAAGGTTTCCTGCAATATTTCAGTGACATAGCGCCGCTACGATAAAGTTGACTCGTAGCACATTCGTAGCATATTTCAGAGCATACTCAAAAGTAAGAAAAGATACGTAGCTTTTTTGCTTAAAACTTATTTACCTTAATTCACTTGGATATTGCAAAAGTTTTGTTTTCGGCCTGACATGATTTGACAATGTTATGTTAAGACTCAGAATATTTTGTAGTGAGCAAGCCATTACAGCAACTGACGTGTTAAACCACAAATTCAAATTCGTTTAATAATATAGGTATTAACGTGGGTATAAATACATTTAAACACGTAATTTTTTACTTCTACATCACTTCGAAAAGGTTATTTGACAATCAGGAGATGGAACATCGAGAGAAACTCCTCAGCACATCTTTGTAAGTTTTAACTTGAGCGGAATCGGTTTCAACACTGTTATTGACAGGCGCCCTTGTGATTTATATATTCATATTTACCATAATATTCTTAATGTTAGAGTTATACACAGCTTATACTTAAAGGATATTATGATATATTTGAATATACTATAAATGACAAGGACGCTTAAAAATCAATAGTGCCGTAATCGATTCTATGCAGGTTTAAACTTTGTAATTGTTTAAATAATATGATGATTTAAGAAATTTGTTGAGGAGTTTTTTTGCCGTTTCTTCTCCTCATTATTAGAAAATGGTTTCGAAGTGCATAAATATATTTAGAAAATAACTAAACGATTAAATGATTTTGAATTTGAACTTGTATAATAAATACAGTTGGTGACAATTTTTTGTTAGAACACACGTTATACGAAATTGTCTTCACCCGACACGCATTTTGACGTAACAAAGTAGAAAGCAGTATCAGACACTCGGAATAAGGGCATTTTCCTCTTTCACGTGTTATCGACTTACATGGGCGGAGACTGTATACTCTGGTAGCCCATGCTGGTTTTTCAGCTATTAGGATGGAAATAATAAAAAAAATATTCACGATTATAATTAAATTTATCTACCTTAAATAAAAATTGTCACCCTGTATAACGCTGACATCAACCGGTATCTATTATAAAGTGCCTGCCCAACATTCAACAGCCAAGCTCAATGTCAAGTTTACATCTTTTGTCTTTGTGAAACGGAAATCTGCTCACAACAACAAGCTTGTAAATAAACTGGTTTCTAAATTGTGATTATTATTAGTTTAGTAGGAAATCAAAGCGAAATAGTAGTGGCGTTGCTTTCAGAAACATAAGCAGTACGTTCGGAAGTAACAACCGCACTCAAAACCATTGAAAGTCGTTTTGATCAGGTGTTTTCTAAATTTCATTAAAAAACATTTATCATCATTATCTATTACATTAATATATGGTATTTAGTATCGGTATCGGTATCGGTATCGGTATCGGTATCGGTATCGGTATCGGTATCGGTATCAGTATCAGTATTAGTATTAGTATTAGTATTGGTATTGGTATCGGTATTGGTATTGGTATTGGTATTGGTATTTGGTATACGAAATGAACTCGTGACCCCATTCAGGGGAGGCAGGGTGATTACCAACGAGGCTACGGGTTCGCTTATTAGGAGAAGCCGCTGTCTTGCATATCTAGTAGTCCACCAGACTTGCGAAGGTTAGCTTAAAACTAAAGATGAATGGAGTATATTATACCGGAAACTCAAAACAAAACTCATATAACCAAATTGTGTCTGAAACCATGAAGCAACAATTCGTGTTAAATAGCATGTTTGAGGTTTAAAGGGCTCCATCGACCTTTGAGTTTAAGCCAATCTCCGCTGCTTGTAGTTCGAACCAGCTGAAAAACGGACGCGGCAATAGAAAACATTTCCTCCTATTGGATGGCGCTGGATATGTTACCACGCAGTTTAACTCCGATCGTTCTTGCATAGTGGTCGTATTTCTCTCGGCTGGCTACCTACCACCTTCTTTCTGACCACTAGCAACCAGGTGGATTGTCGACTGGTTGGTCGACTGGTTTGTCGACTCGTTTGTCTGTTACAGAAAAAAATAATAATTGCATGCATAAATTGTAATGGAAAATACATTTTATATACTGAATTTTAGCAAATGAGAGTCACATTTGAGGCACATTGTGACAAAATTATTATCACTGTCAGTATTTAAAGTGTTCCAGGGGTATCAGGTCCAGGATCCAACCATTTTGTTGCAATATAATCTTGTAAATCCAAAGTGGAATATAAATAAAATTACATTTTTTTTTTGCTTCCCAACATCACGTATCCTTATACTCAGTAATGGTTACGCCAATCACTTGTCAATGTTACCTGAGTATTTTAACCAACAATAAGATCACAAGAAACGAATCAATTTATTTCTGACATTAAAGAAAATGTTTTAAGAGAAACCTGAATTCATAATAATGATTAATTAGCGCATCTTAATACTACTTTGATTACTTGATACTTGATATTATTTGATAATAAACTTAGTTACAACTAGGTATTGTTTATTATAACTTTATTTAATAATTGATAAATAGTATTTGTAGAATCATTAAAATTATTTTAAATGTACCATCTAATTGTTACTAGAGTATCATGAATGCAATGTTATGGTAATAAATTTTTCAAACATAATTTATATTAAGAATAATGTAGATAATCAATTTGTAATGTAAACTAAAATTCAAAGTAAATAATTTTTATAAGTAAATATCCGTACAACTCACACCCTTTCATGTGTTATGGGTGGCATGGACGTATATAAATAGATTTCTTGAACTCCCATGACTCGAGAACGAACATTTATTTGTCTGATACACGTTTTCCACGGCTGGGAATTGAACCTGTAATCCCTTCGCTTGGCTGGCAGGGCCACTATAAACTGGGCTACAGGTACAAACGATTACCGAGTGTTCAAAGTTCTAAATACTGTGCCTCGATAATAAAATGAGCTTAGAGTTTGGGTCTACCTACGCCTTAGCATCAGCCCCTTTTTTTCTTGTTAACCCTTAAGTTTTAATAAGAAAAAGAGTTACAATCACTCTTAAGTCTACTGTTAATGCCGTGAATATCACTCTTCTTGACATGACAATTTTCAAGTACATCATATTATTAAAATTTAAACTAACGTATAGCTAAACGAGTCCTCGCCCCCGGTTTTATTCGTAGCAAAAAAGTACATAGTTCGGTGTCAAATCGCAGTCAATTCTAATGTTAAACGAACCTCAACCTATGTAAATGTCTGGAAACCATTTTTAACGGAAAAAATCCAAAGTTGTTCTTCCGACATTCAAATACGATTTTAATACTACACCGGAGTAGAAAACGGAAAAACGAAATGTTTATTTGCTGACGCGACGCGACGTGGTTTCATGGGAAATATAATATTGAACGTCAACAAATCTCGATAAACAATATCTCTTTGTCGTAATCAAATGAACTTCTGCGATTTTCCTTCTCCGAGGAATGGTTTTAGATTCAATCATCGGAAAATCTTGATGCTGCGCACAGAAGTATTATTAACCGTACATTATACATATTTTAAATGTACATCAAATGTTTTTGTACATTTTTGTGTTACTAGACTTTGTTATTGACATAGAAGCCTAAACATATTTGTAGGAATTTGTGTCTGCTGAGTGAACATCTAAAACACGAAAACCATTAGCAGATTTCAATGATTCTTGATTATATATCCTGTAAAATAAAAGATTACTGCCTTTAAAATCTACTTGTTGGAATGATTACTTTTCTCGTATTGATTCCGCGCTCCGATTGTGAAGAAATTCGCACCTTAGTTCGCATCGCATTCATATTCCCCTGTTGGCACGACTTATCGATGTCGTATGCTGGGGAATATTTTCAAATATTTTGCGTAAGAATGGGGGAAATGGATCCCTATACCAAACTGTGACATTATAGATATATCTCGCTTATTAGGGTTCCGTTGTGAAATAGCAATAATATAATCCATTTAGTTTCGTCATGTCTATTGATTCGACTGTCATATTCATTTTACTGAATGCAGAAAAGAAATTTGGTATATACGAGAGGTGTATTATATGAATTGAAACACAATGAAGGAATGTTATTAGGTACGTATAAACAATTAGGTTTGGCACTCCATTCCAGATTGTAGATGCAGGATAAATCATAAAATTGATTTGAATGTACCGCCGCACCTTCGCAAGAACCCCGAGTTTACTTGCAGCCGCTTTAGCTTTGGACTCGATGAAGCAACTAAGTTGAGGTTCGAAGAAACTTTAACTTCCAACAATTGCAAATGATCAGTGCATTCCAAAGATACATTTTGAAAAGTAGGAGCCAAGGAACGGGCTCTTCTTGGCGGAAAACAGACACATCTGCGTTTTTGTTACGTTCAATCTCACTATTCTTACCTATGTATGTACTTACTCAGACACTTAGTTACTTATTACTTATTCAGACACTGCCCGATACATACGTTGCACCGTGGCATCTCTTTCGGACTGTATTTCGTCCCTATTGGCCCCGAGTTTTCGGCAGGTATCTCTCCACAACTGTACTGTCATCTGCATACCGACAGATACCGGCCTTGAACAGATCATTGATGTATAGAAGAAATAGACTAGAGACAGATAGATAAAGACTAGACAGTCGATATACAGACTGTACCCTAAATTAATCCCAACAGATGAATCGAAATCCTATCTCAGTTTAATAAACACGGATTTTCTGATGAAAATTTTCACTGTTGAAAATTTTCACAGGTGCACTACAACAAGCAAAATAACGAATTGTACGTTCATAGCTTTAAAGAAACTTCACAAGCGGTCGGAACGGTGCATTCTGTCGGTCTTGGTTTGGTGTCACACAGCATCATATTTGTAAAAAAGTGTAATGATTTCAATAAAACAGTATCAACAGTCTAAGATGGTGTCGTGAAACGGTTCAACAATATTTTTTTTTATATCCAATGGACTTTTCGGTAAGGCCACGTGTCACAGGCCAACGTTTTGAAATTTTGTAAGAGCTAAAGATTGATACTCTTGTAGCTCAGACCTACACATTATAGTACATTTCAGAGAACATGGCTTGAATTATGCTACATGCTGACATTGAATTTCTTAAGAAATCCCAAAAGTAATTAGTGGCTAAATTTTACATGGTAACAATGTATGAATCCATAGATTCGTGATCAGAGAGATTAATGGCTTGTATCAAATATAATTTTACAATGCATTTTCATTTGTAAGAGAATTTATGCACGTTTGCGTGTGTGTGCACGTCTCTTAGTATTTCTCTGTTCTGTATTAATTTTCCGGGGCTCACAGAAAGAGGTTTCTTAAGAAATAAGTGGTACCTTTGTACATCGTTACGTCACATGTCACTGTACTGTACTCACATAATGGTAACAATTTAATTTAATACAGAAGTAATTTTGAAACATCTGAGAACTCAAAGATATTAAACGCACAGACCACATCAAAGGCTTCTAAACTCGACTTCTCCGGCTCGTGAGGTACCTGCTTAATGAAACCACTACATTTGAAGGCTTCAATGGTTAAGATATTTCATGTTGTACCCGTTGTAATGGCCTCTTTAAATTATGTCACACCAATTTCTTGATGTTAGGTACCTTCCTCGTCACAAATTACATTTCAGTGACCCTCTAGTATGACGTTAAATACTTTGAAACTTTTGATCTTTTCACCTAGTTCATAAGTGATTAGGTCTTCATTCCTATCCAGCAGTGGACTAAAAAGGGCTAATACTAATGATAATGTCCATCAAGGATAATGTGCCTTTAAAATGGTAAAATATTTTTTTACATAGGTGGCATGGTTCCGAAGATTACTTTCCGCATATACACAAACTCACAAAATTCGCACTCTCTCTTTATATGTACCGTAATAATTATTAGTATAGTTTACTTTGAAAACTTGCTTTTCCGTTAGTTAAAATTTAATGTTTTAATATTTGAGATGAATAGGTTAGACATATTGTCACTAAAGTGTCATTCGTCATGTCCCGTCACGTGTCACACTTGTGACTTAATTTATGGTCACTTTCTAAATATCAAAATAACAAGTAAATTATTTATTTAAATTAAATTATGTCTTTGTGCAAATATTTAATGAATGTTAATAATTGTCCAATTTCTAAACAAAATAAGATCGTACTCTAAAAATACATATATTTAGTCTGTTAAAATTATTGTTTACGTCACACGTCGTTATGAAACGTATAGTGTAATAATAGTTTAGGTCTCAGACTATTACATATTATATTATTGGGAAGACTGTGAATTCGTGTGGAAATGTTATTCTGCTCGAATACATAAACGGTAAAAAAGTTCATGTAATTCATCTTACCTTATATTTACATATTCAGGGTGTACCTACTTTTATTTTGATCATAACCAACGTTATTGCTTTGTCTGCTGTTCAGCAAAGAGCATCGTCTTCTGAATCAAATCTTCTGAACTTTTATTCCGACACGAGCAATTTCTGGTTTCTGGGAAAAGAAAATCTGGTGTTATTGAAATGCAAAATAATTTATTCATTTAGGTATTTGTAAATGCGTTTGTGCACGTCATTTTTTGCTTCTACTACCGTTTCGAGAGTGCTTTGAGATTGAGGAGAAGAAACGATGAAAAAAACTCCTCAGAACGTCTTTTAAACCTTTACCTATTAATAATAATAATAAATATAATAATTAACCATCACCAGTATCTATGTAGTTATTCACTGACAGTTTTTAGGGCTATTCAATTTCAGGGATTGTTTTAAAATGCATTTTAAAAGTACCAATTACATAGCTTTTTCTAAATGTTATTATTTTCATGTTGAATTGAGTACAACAGCGCTCTTGGCCAGCGCGCGACTGATGCATTGTTTGTGTTTCATATTAGTAATCTCTAAAAAATATAATTAATACAATAGGTTCATGAAATGCCACAATAGTTCCGCAGAGACTACTTCACTTCCACAGTCGCAGTTGCACCCGCAGATCGTAGGTCGATTTCGCTTCGTAGGGAGAGAACTCTTCGCTTTCGTATTCGGGAATCGAATGCTCTGTGGGCGACCCTGTCCACTATTTATATCGAATTCCGGGCCTTCCAGACTTTTCTGTCTTTCGTGGAAGTTCAATAATAATACCCGGAAATCGACATAACTATAGCGGGTCAGGTAAACACGCCATTCTTTGCCTATGACATAAGGGCGAGAGTGGCTTGAAGTGTCCCAGGTAGTTTTTATTACTACCTGGGTTTTTTTTCATGGCCTCTATTGTTTCCGGCTGACCCTTTCAGAAACTTGGCAACACTGCCGCCCTCTTCTTTTCGGCCGGCCTTACGAGAAGCTTCGTAATAGTATTCAAAAATTGTAAGTAGATATGAATGTTGCGTAAAAACCATAAATATGTGCTCTTGTTTTGACAAATAATTAAAAAATAACGAAAATAAAATATGTTTTTATGTATACGTGTAATAAAACAGGCTTTCTAGAATCGGCCCTGTATTTTTTTGGAAATATAATGTCGGTAGGAATTTCAATAATTATGACAGCTGTTTTGTCTCAGAACATTTATCCACCTGGCTGTCTGTTCGTTATAACACTACACAAAAACCACTGTATATATACATACATTTTATTTTCATTCAATAGGTTATTATCAGTCTAGGATATTTTGAAAAATAAATCTGTTAATGTATCGCAATGAATTTTAAATTATTAAGATACTTAAAATAACAAAAACAGACCGCAAATACTCTGTTTCAACCCATTAACGAATAACTGCAGGCAAAAAGCCTTGTAATTAAAAACACCCTTCTGATATTAATCTTGAAAAGTTTTCCATCTTCCTCAGCGAGGTTACGAGTTAAGTGCAATTCTTACCCATTAAACCCAAACAACAGTCGAAAATACCAATACACCTCACCCTGAACATCGTATCTGTGGAAGATACCGACCTCTCTTTACAGGTCTTATGATTCTATCTCGCTTACAAATCCCGTAAATGTACCCGAGAGTTCCCCATGACGTAATCAAAGTTGTGTGAAGACTACCAATCTGTATTTTGCCAGCGTAGTGGTATACGTCCTTGACCTTTTCATTCTAGAAGCAAACCCTGGCCCAATATAGGTTACATTGTAATAAATCATCTTAGAACAACAACCGAGTTCGACGGTTTAAATTTCGTTTCAAAGCCTAGAATCGCCTTAGAATTTATGCCACTTATACCATCCATCCAACCACCAACTATGCCTGAAGTTGCTCACTTGAATCGGTCGCTTTGATTTGATTTGATTTTTAAACTACAAAATATTTCCTTTATTTCCAGATGCTGTATCTATTAAAAATTGCTCAAGTTATAAGTGGTAAGTCAAAATATTCTAAGCGATATTCTTTGTTATAAGTGATAGAGCTTTCTTAAGTTATTGTATTAATGACGAGCAGCGCATCTCAACTTCGTTGGATTTAACAACTATCTATCTCAGATGATATTAAGTTAATATATTCCATACTATCCTCTCAATAGTACAAAACGAAGTGAACTTCAATATGAATCGAGCTAATTTACTTCTTTTATATTATTACTATCACTGATCCATTGGTGATCAGGACATGAGAAGAAGTAAGAAAGAAAGCACTGGCTCTCAAGCCCCCAGCCGGAACACGACGAGTCTTAGTGGCAGCTAGCCACACAGGCTCCACGGTAATATAATAATACCAGTAATAATATTAATGTCTTAATAATAATATTGATAATATAATCCTTACGCGAAGCACCAGGCTGGTTTCTGGGGCTTCTTACGACATCATGTTCTGCGAGCAAGGGATGGGGGGAGTATTCTGGGCTGCCCATGTAGCTGTGGCTGTACTGGCCAATACTCATGAAATGCGCACTTTCTTTATAATATTAGTACAGATGTAGATGAAGTAGACTCGAGACTAATCCAGAAGAAGAACGTCAAAAGGTGTTAATTTCTAGTTTTTATTTTTACAATCAAATATTTAATATTTATGGCCTCATTTTCCTTTGCAGTTACGATTTTTGCTGCAGGAACTATGGCTTAGTTGGTAAAGTCGGCTGAGCTATTGTCCTGGGCTAATTCTGGTCGGTGCAGGTGTTCCAAGATAAATGTTTAATCAGATCTCGGTTGTTTATATGTACCATTACTACACCGCCCTCACTTCGCTTCAGAAAAACGTTTTGAAAACTAGCACCTGCTTTGTTTGGACTGAGTTTTTCTCAGTTTTGGGTTAGGGTTTGGGTAAGGTCTCAGGGTTGCGTTCAGATTAGCGCGCACGAACACACAGACAAACGTTTTATTGCGTTAATAGATTGCCCCTAATAATAATTTTTCTCATATATCCTCCATATGCAGAAAAAGATCAGTATTTATGTCCATGCCATCTGCAACTCAGGACATCTAATTTAAATATTTAATTATGTAAGCTGTCTATTTCTCTCGCTTGGCTCCGTTCAAATGTAATCGTTAGAAATAATGACCGCACATGAAAAACTCGCAGATTTTTATCAGATGTTATGTAAACATTTTATGTTGACCACATACATCAAAGCCTTCGTTCATAAACTGCACGAACACCCCGTCCAACCAAATTTTTAAGATTATCCGTTTTTCCGTTTTATCATTTCCCAGGATGGAAAGTACTAGGATACTTCTGTCTCATAATTTAGTTCCAAGTAAGCTAAGAAAAAAGAAGAGTTTCAGTACATCTGGATATGGATATATAAATAATATTTTACTGCTTTCGGCTACGGTTACGTAGGTATATGCAATTATTTCGGATTTTCCTATTATTTAGGACCTGGAAAAATACAAAGTAGCAGTTTGAGTATATTTCTAATTATTATTTGGTATTTTATTACAGTAAAAAAAAACCAGTCTAAACAATAAAATTTAAAAAACTGTCGAAAAATGAGAGCTAGGTGAAAACCTGTCATAACGTGTCTCATTTAGACTTAGCTCCATCCGAAAATATTTGAAACCTTTTTATCGGATTCGGTTACGCTTTGGATATATTTTTAGTTCGGATATCAGATAGTTTTGGTCACGGATACGGAACTCCATAATATCCCTGCATAGAAATATTCGAAATCCCAATCAATTGTCTGGATTATAGATACGATCTCATTTTATACGACATTATTTCAATATCGATATTAAATTAATCGGATAATTTTTTTAAAATTTTTAATTTTATAATTTTTAATATTTTAAATTCGCGTAATCAATTTAATTGCATTGCTATTTTTTCTACTCGAATATGTATTTTTCTAATGGTAGGTGTTTGGGTGTTTTAGGCCTTCGATAGTTCAGTGGTTGGTCGAGCTACGCTAATCCTAAGT
Source organism: Megathymus violae (assembly GCA_003671415.1). Taxonomy (NCBI): domain Eukaryota; kingdom Metazoa; phylum Arthropoda; class Insecta; order Lepidoptera; family Hesperiidae; genus Megathymus; species Megathymus violae. The sequence goes on along the minus strand of PDGT01000059.1, from coordinate 503,976 downwards.
TTTTCTGCTTAGTTGGCGAGCACAAGCATTACCCTCCGATACAGTACAAGGAATCCACTCACCTTGGCTGGAGACTGGAGCTGGCGTACTCGTCGGCCTTTGTTGCTTGTGATGCTCACTCTGTACTTCTTCACTGTCGTCTTCTAAATCCTCAATCGATACCGTGAGAAGCCGATAATAAGAACGTGTCAACCGCCCGCGAAACTGACCGTATGACGAGTAAACCGGAAGGCGTGGGGTCCTATTTACGACTGACCGGTGGGCTGCGCCCGCGCATCTCGCTCACAGCCCGCCAACCGTGGATTTTGCGGACACCCTCATACCGCATCAGAAAGGTAATGCTTATGCGTAAACAATAGGAATATTAATAATAGTGATCCCCCGCTTCATTTTTGATCGGCAAAGCGTCGGTAACCCCTTTGGCGTAACTAATGTCCATTGTGACCTTGACTACTTGGGTTATCAACTAGTTATATAAAAAAATAATTAACTTGTTTGTTAATAATTAACGAATTATTTATTTTGATGACATCTTACGTGTCAGTAATAGTAGAATAAAGGTTACTTTTCATTTTTTATTTAATTTAGCGTTCCGTACCAAGGGGAACCCTTTTAAAAGCTTAAGCTATTTTGCAATCTGTTTGGTCATTTTAAACGCTGCACTTATACTTGAGTACCCCTCACCGCAGACGGAGATCCGAGTTGAAATCCTGCAAATACCTCGAGCTTTTAAAGCGTCTATGACAAATTAATTATCACTTACTTAGATAAATATATAAATATATAAATAAAGTGAACAAACACGAAGTCTCGAAAATTGGCAACCGTGGTGAATCATAACCCTTAATATTGTCAGCAGGCCTGAGATCAGGAGTATAACCCTTTTTTTATATTAGCCAAATCAAAAAGATGTTTAAAGAACCGATCAAACATTCTAAAACAAAACAGCAATAGAGTTTTCGTTGCAAAGCACTACTAACCCTCTAGCGCTTCAGGTCCGATACGGTTTAATTAAATCTTCCTAATTGGAGTTCCGGAAGCAGAAGCTGAGTGACTCTATCGACCTTTGAAGGGTTTCGAGCAATATATCTTCATTGGGAAGATAATTTTGTGGGCCATTTGTTTCTCGTACCTAATGTTATTAGTAGACCTTAGTCAGACTATTGATGTACTGTTGCGTAACCGAAACTCTGAATTTCGATGTCAGGATGTTAATTTAACATTTTTTAACGATTTTATCAGTTCAAGTGGTAACGTTTTAATAAAATCTAAGAAGCTGAACTTCACCCACTTCTACTTATTACGTCATCACGAAACCTTACAAGGGTGTGTGGATTATATGACAATACAATAATATAGTACTGTTCCGTATAATATAACAAGACGTGTAATTAAAACTTAATATAGGGAGAAAAAATTTAATATCAGAGCGGACTCGTTAAATATTTCGAGCTATAAATAATGAAGCGGCGTTTCAAGTCGACACTTCATTTGTCGCGGATTAAATCCACCCATTCTACTAGTCACACTGCAGGCTGATAGATAGATAGATAGATAGAAACGAATAGTCGCTAACGTTTGCAACGTTCAATTAATTCAAGGTGTAGATTCGATTAGCTATATTTAACAGTTATCGACACGAAAAGGTGCCCGCGATACCTATGTAGCAGGTATATCATGGAGCTGCGTAACTGTAACCGAAGCTATCGGATATCCGAAATAAAAATATATCGGCAGCCGTAACCGAATCCGATAAAAATTTTCAACTAACTTCGGATAGGGGCGCAATCTAAACAAAACATGTTATATCTCTACACAATTCTTATTATTTAATTTTCAAGGCTAGTGTTTTTTTCTGCGATTATAATACCAAACAATACCTAGGGAAAAAGTCTAACTCTCTAAATGTATAATATATTTTTCGCAGTCGTAAATCATGTAATATCAGTAACCGTAAGTATCCGAAACAATCGGATAATCCGAATCAATTTCATATCCGTAACCATAACCGAAACCAGCAATATGTTATTAATATATCCGTATCCATATCCAGAACCGAAATTTCATATCCATAATATCCCTACTATGTAAAATTTTCTAATGCTTCAAAGCGTTGCTCTGCAAGGTTTTACTGAGATCAAGTGCGTATTTATGTTTCATTCTGTTTACGCTTATACCTTCAGCAATAAGGAAAGATTAGAAGTAGGGGCTGCTCATATATATATATTAGATTATTTCTGATTGTAAAAACGGTTTGCAAAATAATGAATATATTTAATTTACTAATAGCTAGCTGTCATACCATACCACTAAATTGAGAGAGTGACGCGATTTGTTCTGCACTTCAATATAAATCAATAAATATATAATAATAAGTTCAATAATGAATCACTTCAAACGGTCCGTTCGTTAGTAAATTTATATACAATCGGTTTCCACAACCTATATTTCCCTTACTGCTGGTTAAAATATACTATACATACATATACTACAATAGTCGGTTTTTCTGGTTGCTGGTGGCGCTGCGACGAAGCAAGCTAGCACACGGAGCCTAGTATTGTACGCACCACGCAATGACCACCCAATGACCACTCACTGCATGACGCAGCTATCGCTTTTGACATCATACGTGATATGTATTCACGCTTCCAGTACACGCGGCGCCGCCGACCAATTAATTGCCGAATGTTACGACTTATGATAAAACCATATAAGTAACATTCATTTATTATAATAGCTGCAGTCCTGCAGTCAAAATTTTATCTACAACCCTCATAACATAATGTTTCCTGTTGAAAGAACGAAAAAAAGAAAGAAATACGTTTATTCGAGACAGAGTCACAGCACACATGAAAAATATCTACTATCAATAACCATGCTACTGATGTTCTGTCCGGCCGAAAGCGAAGTAGTTCGGTCGCTCAAAAATAACAATATATAATATAATCAAAAATAATAATAATAACCTAGATTTAAAATTAAACATTTAATTTTCTTTTTTATGATATTAAAAGAAGGTAGTTTCACATTTTATATTGATTGTTACTTCAAGGAATAAAAAAGTATTAAATAACATCTTTGTATTAAACTTTTTGTAACTGGATAAAATACAGAAGGTCAAACGAGAAACACAATATATATGACACTTTTGTGTTATGGAGCGAGAGAAGATAATAATAATAAAAAGAAAAAAAAATGAAAACAAGAATAGGCGCCATTATTACACAAAACAGTAAAAATTATATTTTTCGCTGCTTTCTAATCAACCAAATTAGTGTTGGACGAATATGTTTGTATGAAGGCAAAGCAAAGAAGAATAAATTAATGATGAGTACCTATATAAAATTTATGTATAATTTAATAATTAAAAGTTTTACGATTTTTTTTGCTCGTCAAGTATGTAGAACTTTAATTTGAATTTAAATCCGCTAACTGTTTTTAGGTCATATATGGGAGACGAAAAATTGTTCCAACACTTCGTGGCGCTATACTTGAAACTTCCCCTGAATGCAGCTGAACAGTGCGAAGTCTTAGGATATAGTAGACTGCATGAGGGAGTTCTAGGTCTTAATAATTTATATTGGCGTTTTGCCCATACCAATTTATTGTAGAGGTGTGCCAGTTTTTCGTTCTTTATGACATCAAATAGGAGTGTGGAAAAGTGTAATCGCCTGCGGTGATCTCTATCTTAAGAATATTCGCATCGTTAAGAAATGATGTAACATGTAAGCGTGGAGGAATATTAAAACAGAACCCAACGCAAGCATTCTGCACCCTCTAAATTACTTTCTTAGTTCGATTTAATAAGCAGGGTCATATGAGAGTACCTATCTGCATAATTAAGCTTTGATAGTACAATACCTACGAAAAGATTGATACGTAATCCTACTGTCAAATAATTCGTAATACGATATAGGACTTTTAGCCTGTAAAAGCAGTTTCGTACAATACCGAACATGGTTCTCAAATTGAAGATTTTCATGTAACACTACACTAAGATTCCGTGCTTCTGCAACTGTAGGTACTAGTAGGCCATTTTAGTAAACGAAAGGACTTCTTAAATTGATTTTGCATATTTAAGAGGGTGTACCAAATACCACCTATTTACTCTTATTTGGATTCAGTTCAAGAATGTTTCGTTCAGACCAACATGAAATTCTTTCTAGATCTTAATTCAATTTAGTTACAGCTACGTATGTATCACAAGGCTTAAAGGATATATAAATCTGCAGGTCATCAACGTACATGTGATACTTACAGTGTTAGATATTTTTTATTAAATCGGCGCTGTACAATATGAAGAGCAACGGCCCCAAAATCGACCCCTGTAGCACTCCTCTATTCAAAAAGCGACTTGTAGAAAAATTTTTTACTTCATTATAACTATCCTGGACTTCGACCTATTGTTGCCGATTGCTAAAATAGCTGCTGGACCATCTAACGGCTTGTGCACTGAACCCATAAAATGAAATTTTAGAACGATGTAGTGGAACATTAAATGTTTCAAATGCGCGTGAAAATTCTAAGTGACTCAAAATTGTACCCTCACCATTCACCCGAGCAGTTAAAATATCATCTACCACTTCGAACAACGCCGTAGTGGTACTATGTTGCTTTCTAAAACCAGACTGATTTGTAGGCAAATGTTATTGTATTCAAGATACTCGACTACCTGTGCATGTGCTACCATTTCCAAAACCTTCGATAAGCATGGTAAAATTCTAACGGGTCGCAAGTCACTTGTAACCACTGGGTTATTATTTTTGGGTATTGGCTTCACAAGAACTTGCAGTTACAAATCGAGAAATGTGTTTATATCAAATGCTTTACTAACCATAGAGGTTATTACCGAAAGGCAATCTGGAAGTAGCAGTTTTATCATATCGATACATATTCCATCAGAATAACAATTTAAAATTGAAGGAAGCAAGAGAGAAGCAATAAAATTCATAATAAGTTAATTGCGACATTGAAATTTCACATTTTCCCAGAATATTCAGGAAGTGATCATTTAATTTATTGGGATCACGTAAATGAGCAGGAAGTGAACAATCTCTGCTCTCCATCTGCACATGTGTTTTAATATGCTTTCACATGACTTAGAATTGTTTCATATTAGAGTTAACGTAAAATTTAAGATATGCTGTTTTCTCTGCGACAATAGCTAAATTCACTACAGCTTTCAGATCCTTGTAATATGCCTTGTGAGAGTCTGACTTAGTCTTTCGAGCTCTTGTTCCTCATCATACATTGCACGTTATAGGTAATCCAGTGATAATTACAATGTCGAAGATATAATTTTTTCAGTGTCGCATGGACCTTATAAATATTTAACACAGTAATGTTCAATTCGTTGACCATGTGATTCACGTCATTTAGCATTCTTATACTGTTCCAATTAATTAAATTCAAATCGACGTTAAAATTGTTAAGGTCGATATCCCGTAATGGCCTAAATATGACCCATTTTAATTTGAAACGATTAATAGGAACATCCAGATCACAAACTAATTATAACTACTAAGATCTTTAACGTAGTCCACAATTACACTTACGAGTAGTACATGTGTGTTGGCACATACAACGCCAATGAGAGTTTCACTATATTCTGTAAAATGCGTCGATTCCGTAACATATTGATTAAGATTACTACAGTTCAAAAATTCTAATAATAATTTAGCATAATTTAGCACTCGGGCTACTCTTATTTAAAACATCTATATTAAAATAATTCTGTGCTGTTCCGACAGATGACGTCACTGTCATTCCAATGAATTTCATATATTACGGTGAACTCAATATGAATTGAATATTTGTGTAGTGTTTTTCCTTCCAATTTATTTTAGTTGGTGGCGTAGCAACGCGCGCAGGTTACAGCTAGTATATAATAAATTGCAAGTTCATATTACAACTAACGATATTCTTTACATGCCTATAATATAATTTTACTAGACGCATCCCATCATGCTACGGGTCGTTAACCTACGTTCGAGGTTAGATATAGTAATGTTGCTCGTTACTTGTGTTGTACGGATAACCGGAAAGACACTATTAATATAATTAATGACGTATTTAATGACGTAAAAGGACCATGTATACAAAAGGCGGAGAGTTTCTCAATTCAACGTTTCTTTTTAAATTTTATTTGATGTTGGTAACCCGGCCTTACATCGCTTTAGAAAATTTTGCGGGAACAAAATTTTCTATGACGAATAGAACCCTAGATTATTACCTATATACCTTAGCTTTAAATATGCTAAGTATCATATAAATTTTTTCAGTGGTTTCACACTGACAGACAGAAATTCCAAATAGTATGTTTGTCTCTATATTGGTAACAAACTATACCCATGTTAAAATTTCCAAATAATATTTACCCCACAATGAAGCGTTCAATAAACTTTATCGCGTGCCATAAACCGTCAGCCTATAAACGCTTCAGTTTATTTCTATAACTATTATTACATATAATATGCTGCTTTTCCTAACACTAACTCCAAAGCCTTAATATACCGGGCATTACACGGATATCCGCCCCCGGATATTACTGTCTCGTATCTATGTCGTACTGGCCGAATTGCACCAAAATACACACTCGGGGTCATGGAACCTTATTTTTTTAAACCTGTCTCATTCAAAAATACATGTAATGCAAGCTTATAGAAATCTTATTAAGCACACATTAAAACCTAATGAGGATATGTAAAACAGTAGGTAACAAAGTAGGTAACAACTAGGTGTAGTAGGTGTAGAACTGCTTTAAAACTGTGGTTGTATTTAACAGGGCGATTTTAGCATTTGGTTGGCACTGTCGATGCCTTCCTTGGAGTTAATTGTTGTTCTTAATTGTTGCACGATATCTGAAGCAAAAAAAAAACAATAGGTTAAAACCGAATTGAATCATATCAGGGAATATTTTATTGTTTGCTAACGTTCCGCCAGGGATCGTCACGGTCGAATTTTACTATAAGATAATAATGATAATAACTTATATCTAAAATTAAATCTAAAAGTATTTACATTAAAATTCTACATCAGACTCATCGTCATTCACATGAATTACGAATTCTTCTGCCAGATGAGATTTCTTCAAGTCTTCATCTTGGAGTTTTTCTGCACGCTTCACACAATCTTCCCAGTTCTTTTGCGAAACGTTCGAAATTGCTTCATGCAGTAACACTTTTTTTTTTTTTTGCGCCCAGAAGATGGAAAATGGGCTACCCTCCGGAAAAGCGCGGGAGGGGGGGGGTGAATGCTCCTAGCATACCAACGCAGCCGGCTGCGCTGGTTATGTGGCACTCCCGAAGGCCTACCCACTAAACACCACCCGAGTTGGCTTTGGCCTTGTGGCCTCTAAGCCTTCATCTGATGCGACCCATCCTTAGAGAAGGATAGGGTGCTAGCGGCACTCCCGAGGGAGCATACGCTTGTTGTTAACACTGAAGGTGTTGTCGAATGGTGAGACTATGTGGCATCTTAAGGACGCTACTAACTGATACTGTTTGAGTTCTTGACAATGGCTGCCAGGCGGCGGTCCAAGTCAGAAGATATCTTGTCGGGGGGATCTGTGAGAACGTTACGTGGTCTCCGGATTTGGTGGCCAGTAAGACTAGGGGCGGTGTAGTCCGCTGCCTGTCTGATAAGTGGGTTAGCATGTTCCTCTGAGGATTTAGAAAATGTTGTGTGTGTGTCTTTAAAGGATTTTTGAATAGTTGGAAGCTGGAGATCGAAGTGCAGGTCGGCGTTCCTCACGCACCAGTGGGCGTTGGTCGCTCTCCTGCAAAAAATGTTTTGGACAACTTGGATGGGATGAAGGATTTTGGGATCGGCGTGCGGGAAAACAGGGGCGGCGTATGACATCACCGGCCGTATGCAAACCTTATAGAGCGTTCGCTTGTTTCTGAGGGACATCTTACTATGCCTTCCCAACAGACTGTTGAGTCGGCCCATATAATATCTGGCGGAGTTGGTGACTTTGCGTATGTGCGGTCTGAATGTCAGTCTGGAGTCGAGTGTTACTCCTAAGTACTTAGTTGTGGTTTTCCACGGGACAGGGGCGCCTAGCAACCGGATGTTAGGTTCATCTTGTCTGTTAAGTTTGTAATGAAAATATACCGCGGAGCTTTTTTCCGCGGTGACTTCGATTCGCCATTTGGCGAACCATTTTCCTAACTCGTCAACTGAGTGTTGGAGTCTGGAGTAACACTTCAACGTCTGCAATTTTAAAAGTGCACCGCCGCCGTGCACCTGCCTTCGATGACTCATTTGTTTGTATCGATAATGGCGTTGCGCCCGCGCAACATGCTCACCGCCCTAGCCGGCTTATCTATTATGATCCAAACTGCACGGAGAAAAAAATTATACTATAATAAAGGTAACGAGATGGTCGTACAACAACAGCACAGTTTATATTGAAATGTTCATACAATATACCATGAAAAATTCAATTTTTTCCGGCAAATTTTCCAAAAAATTTATACATACAAATCTTGTCCTGACGATCAAGAACACAATAAACAAAAATCGAATCGATCTGTATTCAAGTGAGGCTCTTTCATTCATGCGGCAATTTATTTTTATTTATATAGAATCTAGATACATTCCAATTTTTACTGTATATCTTTGATTTTTCGTTAATTATTTTTACTGTGGCATTCGGAGTGAGGAGCTGGTCGCAAGTGGTTGACGGTGAACACAAGATGTGAGCAGAAGAATAAGTAAAGAAGGAGCGTTATATACAAAATTGACTGAAGTACTTTTAAAAGTTAAAACTCCTTTCTTTGTTTGCTCAATCATACCTTTTTATGGTATAATAACAATCTAACTATAGAATATTAAAAGTAAATAGTCACTGACGCCCATTAATTAAGAGCATCCCTAACAAAGAAAAACAAGCTTCAAAGTCAGCGGCGAAAAATAAAGTAGTGATTACGCTTTATAACTGACTCTTCGACAACAACCGAAACACACTAAAAATATAGTAATTCAATACAATGAATTTCCGCAAAGTGACGCCTGATACTATCAACTATACAGTAACTGTGCAGAAATTCATTGTTATTAAATTTGTATTAATTTAATACTAATTAAATTCTCCGTTTCGGAGCATCCTCAGGGTGAGTTTCTCACCCTGTTGTCTTAGTTTCAATGATATTTTTGACACCCCAAACTGGGCCATACTGACTTATTGTCTCAGCAATGGATTTTAATTAAACCCATACATAGCTGGAACTGAAATATTCACCTAGACGCATAATAAGTAGTTCTCTGTAATGAATTAAATGGGTATGCCTGTGAAATCTGCAAATGTGAACCTGACAAGGTTGATTGACGACCTCATAGCCTAGTTGGTACTGATCCTACCTACCCAGCGAGGGATGTTTTGTGCAATTCCCGGTGGTGGCAGACCTTATGGGCAGATAAATATTTATTTTTGGATCGTGGCTGTTTTTCGTGTCATATTTGTGTTCATCCATGCAACTCCCGACACGAGGAATCCTAATATGGGGATGGGTGTGTGTATAAACGTTTATCAGAGATCGGTAGTCAAACAGAAAGGATTATGATGACTCTGAATGGTACTATGTAATATTTCAGCACACAGTTCATTTAACTTCATTATTATCAGTTATTGTTGAGGTACGCAAAGAGATTAAGCTGGTTGATGAAGTTAATATCGACATATCGCACCCTTAGAATGAAAGGGATTAAATTAACTCAAAAAATTGCAATTTATGGCAAATGACGAAGAAATTTTTCAAAAATGTATGGTCTTGAGTAAATTTAAAGAGACTGATGTATGAGGTTTTCCCTTTTTCCCTTTCTCACTCATAATTCGGGCTCTTTTTCACCATGGGGTTTTTGAGTAGGCTTTTTTAAGTAAATTTATAGTAAAATCTGGAGTTTCAGGAATTTTGAGTTAAATCACTTTCATTCTAAAGGTGCGATATGGGCTCACAAAAGATAACAATAAGGTTAGGTCGTTGACCAGCAGTATGTTAACGGTGACGCTGGTGGTTTTAGATCCGTGGGTTCTATCACTTATCTAGCTAGTTCTTGACTGCTAGAATTAGAAATAGAATATAGAAGAAATTGCTATGTTGGATAAAAAGTGGGCTTTCCGCTTTCTTGCAGCATCCATTGGTCGAAGATGGTTTTAGCATCACTAACGTTCACGGGCCGGGGTAACCACTTGACATCAGCTGACATATTTTATACTACGATGGTTTTTAACAGAAGAATACTTTTAGTATAACTTTATTATGAAACAGTTAAATGTCATACTTTATGTTAAAGAAATTCATTTGGTAAAAAAGTAAAGTATTTATTTTTCAGCAAAGCATCTTAAGACTTGTAACATTTTCAGAAGGAGAATAAACTTCTAAAGGAGCGTATTTAAATACATCCCGATTTACGAGCGGGCAACAATATAAGACGCCAGTCTTACCACAAACGATGTATCGATTGTCCTCCTCCTTTAATCGTTTCTTCAATCCTCTTCATTGGATATTTGGAAGAACCTTCTCTTTTATGATGGACCTCCATTCATTCCGATCTTTTCATTAATCGATTAAATAAGGATAATATATTAGATTAGAGATTAATATATTACAGACAAATTGTAATATTTCTTTTCACTCTCACACAAAAGAAAGCACCTGTGTCATGCTGGATCAGAAGCGAGACAGAAAAATATTATTTTTTTCACTATTCCTTTGGTTAGTTTTTCAATCGACTTTCGTGAAGTCACCATTGTGACTTGTGACAAAATAAAAGGAAAGGATATCAAAACAGATGTGACTGGAAAACCTCGGAAACTCAACATTTCCTATTATTTTGAATAATATTAGACCAACTTTATAGTAAATAAGAACGTTAAAGCGTCTTAAACTCATGGCATTGAGACATGCAAGATTTAACTAAAAATTACATTCGTCTTTATGACTTAGTTATTCCGAAATTCCAGCTAAAGCAGTTATTAAATATAAGAAAAAGCAATGTAAATAAAGATTCTATCGCTAGATAATCATTTGGAAGATGATGTAGCTAAAATAAAAGCTTTTGAGGAGTAAAGTCAAAGACGAATTACGTACGAAAAAATAGACTAAATTGATAAAAGTATAGTAGTGAGCACTCAAATCAAAATCACGACGGACTAAATAGAAAGTAAATTTAAAGTCTGTTATGTACAATGCACATTGATTAACATCGTATCTTTTTGTGTGAACTTCCGACTCCCTCGTCGGCAATGATACAGTTTCTTTACCAAGCAGGGTCGCCTTCAATACTAATGAATCTTGACTCCTCTCCTTAAAATGTATATTATTTCCAACTCAGAAGTTTCTTGCGAAGCATGAAATGCTTAAGAAACACTTGGTTGAATGGAATCGTATGGCATCCTAAAAATAGTATAATATTTCTTGAAGCTTGTTCAGAAAGAAAAGCAAAGAGACAAAGAAGTTTAAACAATGGTGAAGTATGCTTATGTATGTGTGATTGTAATATAATCACACATACATATTATTGGTATTTTATGTACATTCTATATTGGCAACACTAAACTGCTTCTTCCGCCTGTTGCAAAAAAGAAAATGTCTTGTCTGCCATTGAGTGTGAGTCATTAAAGTGAGAAATTATATTTAAACAGTTTTCCTCAACCCCGCCCATAACAAACATAGTATTGTGCACATTAATATTAACACATATTATGTCAACCATCGTGATATATGACAGCACCACTTGAAAATAAATAATTATTTTTGCTTTTCGTCTAGCTGTTAACCATTGATCGTTCGGTTTTTGCTAGATGATATTATGACAGTGTAATTGCTCGTTGTATTAAATTAATATCGCACACACTTATTTCTTATGTCAGCATACCCTTACGTACAGAGAACAATTAAACCAGATGGTTATCTGAAGATATTTATATCTTCAGCAATTATTACTTCTTGGATAGCACACTAAACAAATTGCACTGCACATTAGAAATTATTACAGTAGCAATGACGTCTAACTTCGACTCATGGTATTGTATAAATAATCCATGGAGTTGTTCTATTTGCAGGGGTTAGTTAACAATTCGATGTACAGATTTTACTCAATTACACTTGTATTATTGTTACGAAGCTTCTCGAAAGATAGCCTAGAAGAGGAGGTCGGCAGCCTTACGAAGTTTCTTGGAAGGGTGACCGACCTTTACAGTGGAAACAATGGAGGCAATAAAAAAGAACCCAGATAGTAATAAAAACTACCCGGGATACTTCAAGCCAATCTCGCCCATATGCCTTATGCAAAAGGAACGGATATAGCATACCTGGGCGAATATGGGGGTGTTTACCTGACCCGTTATTGTTATGTCGATTAAGGGCGTGAAAAGATCTAGAAACCCGGAAATCGATATAAATAGCAGGCAGGGTCGCCCACAAAGCTTTCGGCTCCCGAATACGAAGTGAAGAGTTCTCCTCCTCCAAAGCGAATACCTGCGATCTACTAGTGCAACTGCGTTTGTGAAGTGTGTGTGTGTGAAGTGAATTAAAGTCTCTGCGGAACTATTGTGGCATTTCACGAACCTGCGGATCCTGACACGTAACAATATTAATCTAATATAATATTTTTATTCCGTCCGGAATTTCAAATCTTTGACAGATTGCAATGAGGAGATTTGAGGATCTGTTGCATTCACCAAACCTTGTACTTAGTTTGACCTTTCTTTATTTGGAAAAGATTTTGTGTTATACTATATGGCGAAGAAGTTAAACTCAGAAAAAATCTGGTATAACATTCACATTGGTATATAATGTGTACTTGGGGTCGGTCTTTTAACGCCCCTCGCCCATTGTTAGCCAACGCACAAGAAATTCCGATCCAGACCAGTTGAGGATTAAGTTTGAAAGTTTTCCTGGCTGGATCGATTTGAACAAGAAGTTCGGGCGACGTGACGGTTGGCACCACAACAGCCAATCCGTCATAGAAACGAGGCCTTATAAATTTGCCGTGCATTCTGGCTTACTGCTTATCAAGCATTAGTTACAAAAAATTAAAATGATTAATGATAACTCAGTGTTACAACAACAACCCATAACTGTCCCATTTTTGGGCTCGGGATCTCTCTATCATAGCGTCCAAATGTAAGCATATTTACATTTGTGCATGTTTCCTCAAGTTGTTTCAGATCGAAACTTGTTTGGAAGAGAACAACAACTCACAATAATTCCGTCTTTGTTGCATTACTTTGAATGACTAGAAAATAAATATAATAATACAAGAAATTATATAAGAAAATAATAATAACATAGACATATATAAATTTTAAATTTTTTTAGATGCTAGCTAGATTCGAACGCGAACCCCGTGCATGAAATGGAATATCAAACCACTGGACAGAAATTTTAACTGTTTTTATTCTTAAATTAGTATTAATTTACTTTGCAACAATCCGCAAGCACAATATATAATGGCATATACGTCTATACATGCATAGAACCTCTTGCCCTCCCACAAAGGAAATTTCTTATTTTTATTCTTATAGAAAATATCTTAAAAAACTCATCAACTATAGAATGAAGGTTTCGTTAAAAGACAAGAAATGTAGTTAAAAAATAATAAATCAAACGAAACCAAATTGATCTGTAATTTTGTGAAACCACCGGACAGACTCCCAGGGAATTTCAAGAGGCAAATTTCCCACACAACCCCGTACCGAAGGTAACAGAACGTATTAAAAAATAACCCGATAACAGGCATATGTTTTTTTTACAAGAGGTTTGTTTCAAGTCAAGTACTTAAATATTTATATTAGAATTTCCTAGACGGACACAGGTTTTATATTTTACTAGAAAACTATTCTCGCTTCGCTTCGGGAAAACTACGGCTTACGCTAAGAAATAGTACCCGCATAATTTTAAATTAATTTATAACTTTTTTATTTATATACGGATTGCTATGAAACAAACTTTAAATCATGCTTACTGCAATATATTAGTGAAACCCAGAACAAAAACGGTTAAGCCGTTAATGAGATTAGCGCGAACAAACGCACAGACCGAGAAACAAACAAAAATTCTAACAACTATTGTTTTGGGTTCTATTGCGTTAATAAAGGCCCCTAATAATATTTTTTCTCATACATCGTTCATGTACAGAAAGCGATTAGTTTGAATTTTATTATATGTATAGATTTAACATTTCATGAGATTTACACTCCATATCCGACACAATAATTGATGGTATCATTACGTACAATGAAACGCAGTCCCTGTTTTATAGAAACGACTTAACTTCCGTCTCGGCTTTTGATTGTAATCATTGTTCTTGACAAAATGAACGTGCGTGCCTCTCCCAAGTTATCCGTAATTAAACTTTGAATCCCGAATAAGTCATTTTGAGCGATCCATCAAGACAATGGCCTTGACATAACCATAATTTGGCTAAACGGTTTCGTTTGTTAAAGAAAGATAGCTTCATAAATCCTTGAAGAGTCTACATTGCCTTACAATAGATTATTTTATTTAAATGAAGATAGTAATCTAATAAAATGTTGGCTGCCAAATAATTGATATTTAAATTACAAAATTGAATGCCTTAACAGAATGTAAGACTTATGTAAGTCACATATACATAGGTATAGGTAAAATCGGTCAATTATTAGTAACAAGCAACGTACCCTCGCTTCACTTCGGAATAACTACACCTTACGCTGAGAAATAGTAGCTATATTATTTTAAATTAATTTATAACTTTTTTATTTATGGAAAGATTGCAATGAAACAAACTTTAAATATTAATTGATGCTTACTGGAATATATTAGTGAAAACCAGAACAAAATTGGTTGAGCCGTTACTGAGATAAGCGCGAACAAACGCACAGACTGACAAACAAACAAAATTTCTAACAATTATTGTTTTGTATTCTATTGCATTAATAAATACCCCAAATAATATTTTTTCTCACATATCGTTCATGTACAGAGAGCGATCAATTTATTAAATATATAGATAATAATAAAATTTTATTTATTTCCCTCTTCACAAAGAATAAATATTTTTGAAGTGAAATTTTTTTGCGGTACTGAGAGTAAAAATTCACACACAAGTTAGGGCGATGAACCTGTAACGTTTTTTTAGTACCAATGTCGTTGTATAGATGGCATTGCACTACGATGAAGTACGATAATTATTTTTATATGGGAGAAAAAAATCTCATATATACCCTTATATTAATTTTTTTTGTTAAATTATCTGATAAATATTAGTTTTAAGACCAACTGACATCAATTTGACCATTTTGTAAATTTTGGTCTCTCTGACTGTCGGTCTATATATCCCGTTATAACTCAAAAACAGCTTGACAGATGTTAATGATAATTGTTATGTAGTGAGAACACGTGATTCCGCAGATGATAGGCTATATAAAATATCAGTAAACCTAATGATGTTTAATCAAACCAAGACATAAAATTTTGAATAATCATGTATATATTATATAATTAATTAATTGCTCAACCCGTACGAAGTCGGAGGGGTCCGATTTTGAATGTATAATATTCCGCAAAAGTTTTCTACGTAATTGTTCAAAGGTGGCAACTTGTAATCGTGAAGAATAAATTGCTCGGTAAAGTTTTACGTAAGACAAATTTTGATAAATATTTGTAAACAAAGGAATCACACTCGGCAAGAGCGAATAAAGATGTAACGGAAGCGGAAGTTAAATACGCTGTAAAGTTAATTGTGTTAAAAGACGAGGAGTACGGAGTACGGCCGGTAACATATTTAACGAATTTTGTATTGAAGTACAAATCTTAACAAGACAATTTCCCTCTGGCCACTTAA
The DNA here is from genome assembly GCA_003671415.1 of Megathymus violae. Taxonomy (NCBI): domain Eukaryota; kingdom Metazoa; phylum Arthropoda; class Insecta; order Lepidoptera; family Hesperiidae; genus Megathymus; species Megathymus violae. The sequence continues at coordinate 488,145 of PDGT01000059.1, read as the reverse complement.
ACGTCACTCCTTTGACATTTTTGGATTTTTTAGAGACTTTAAACTTTTAATCGTATTCCAATATGTATGTAGTTAACTAAGTGAAATACTAATATGTCTATCTTATTTGAAACAAATGAAGTAAAATGGATAAAAAGTAATTAACAGGATACTAAAAACTAATTTTATGAAGATATCTCAAGCAAAAGCTGGTTATAAAGCTACTGATATTTATTTTCATTGCCGTAAGGTTTATTTTCCAATGAACGCCTTTAATAGGGTAGTTAACTTGGGTCGAGTTATCTGCGGTAATTTTAACGCTGTTTACGCTCAGTTTAGGGGCTTTTTTGTATATTTTCGTGTAAGGGTAGATAATTACAGATTGGTTTTTTAATTTATCCAAACATAATGGCCATATTTGAAATAGTAGTAGATTCTAACATGTATTGATATTTTTATGTCAACAGTCCACACACGAGCACGCGGTTCGGATGATGGTAATCGGTCATGACCACCTATTCACGTCCGTAAACCAAAGGCGTCACCGACGTGTTGCCGTCCGGGAACGAAGCTAATAAAGCGCTTATCGACAAAGATATACAAATTTTTCTCAGTTGGTTCTACAATAGAATGATGGCTGTAGCCAGGCGGTTGAAGAACGCTACCACGGAGTTAAATAGGGCGTTACAAAGCCCAGTGTAACAGGAGGGATCGTTCTTTATAGCTAGGTCCAATGTTCCGCAGGGATCACCAAAAGCAGGGGAAGCAGAGAAGGGGAAGTAGTCCCAAGAGTGGATAGAGCCAGTAACACACCAAAATTACTCACACTAGATTGATGCTTATCATTTAAAATTGTATCGTATCATATTTTTTTGTTATTTTAGTGCTACAGTAACTTTAGGTATATCAATAAACATGGCCGTTAACCGTAAATTTGTCTTAGTGAAGGTTACTGACTTCATACACATGTGAGTTTAATACGCGACGGTGCCCTCGTCGTGTTTTGTACTAGGGCTATAGCACGTGAGAACGGATTTCCAATATACGTGCTTCTGGTAAGCGAAATGCTATAGACGTTATCCTGATAAATGCCATCCCTATTAGTTAGTAATGACCCTTCCGAGCTAGTGGTCTCGGTCGGGACTGACATTTATGTGACAGATAAATGTTTATTCTAGGGTCATAGGTGTTTTGTGATGTCATATTTGTGTATGTCCATGCCACCCGCAACGGGCAATCTGAGTTCGGTGATGTGACTATATGAAAGGTTTTCTTTTACTTATTTGCGTCACTTTCTTCTGTCCGTTCTTTTTATGACACAGCCAGTTCTACTTGAAACTATTAGCATTACATATGAGCAGACGACATTTGTAATGTTGGTGTGTACCATGAATTGTTTGTGAATGGAATAATTAAATTACCAATATAAAAAGTTATTTTAATGTATCACTCTTCGGTCATTTATGGATAAAATAGATTCTTAGGCATTGTCTGCAATTTAGAAATGGTGTATCATCTATTTATTTATTACAAAAGTACTAATGTAATGAAAAAAGAAATCAGAAACTTGCAAATTATTTAAAAACGTTAAACTGTTATCTATTTAATAAAACAATGACTCCAACAGACTAATTTGCCACTAGTTGGCAAATAGCAGAAACTATGTAAGAGGGTTACTTTCGTGCGAAAAAATCCGAGTTATATATTTAAGTCGCGCTAAAATAGGTTTTATTTCAAAAATAAACAAATGACCTTAGTATCTTTGGTGGTAAGTAGCTAACAAAAAGATCTGCCTTCTATTACACTAACACTTATAAAAGATACTGACTTTCAGTGCAACTACATTCCATAAAGTTCCGTAGTTGAAACATTAATTTCCTTCCGGAAAGTATCGTGACGTTAACAGCCCCAGTTACATTACGAGCGATAGCTGAATATTAAATACTAATATTATGAGGGTTCTCTATTTACCCTCAAGGGAGTCCTGGCAAATCTACCCTACAACGAAATATTGATATAATTATGAGTTTTTGGTCGCAAACTTCAGTTTGCGAGCATCTATGTTGCATTATTTACATGTTTGTTTTCAATCTCGTTGATTTGGTTTCTGTTCGTGCAAGTGGAAGGTGGTCATAGGAACTCCTTAAATATACAACGTAAACATTTAGTGTTTGGGTTCGTTGCACTTGTCTCGTCAAATTATTTTTAGGTATAGTCTAGGTGAAATTATAAAGTCAGAAGATGACCGTAAGAACTCCTTAAATACACAAAACACGTCCTATTGGAGTTCCTTACACGGATGCTCATAAAACAGCCAGTTGCGCAATCTAATTGTGTTTACCAATAATGATCAAATATGTACATCTGAATCGCCAGGAGTCTCACCAACCTAAGAAGAATCTTCTATCTCATTGCTTTTTATTTGTTTTCAAAGTATCAGATAAACAATTTTAAGTAACCATATAATTGCTTATCTACGGCTCGAGGAAATGCCCGTACTGTTAATATACAAACGAATCTTATACGCTGCAACCGAAGTATCCAAAAGTCTATTGAAGCTTTTAGTAATGAAGGAAAATTCTATTTAACGAAATTCACGACGGTGCCTTACATTGTTCTGACCTTCTTAATACACAGGTGCTTTTATTTACATTGTTAAAACGACGCTTTGTGTACACGGTCTTTATTTTAACAATATAAAGCGATGTATATACAGTGTGAGTTTTAACAGTGAAGTTAACGTTATCCAGTCTTAAATAACTTTCGAGAATGAGATTTTTCGGAGTTTAATTTCCCCAAAGAATTAAGATGCTCCTTCACTTCGAAACGATATTAGCATGTCAATCAAAAAGTAATTTTGACTTCGAGATTGAGGTGTCTATATTATCTGGTTACACCATCAACCGTGTTTAATTATTCGGTCTGACATATAATTTTTCGAAAGCAATTGAGGAAACAATTGGTAATTTTATTAGTCGATTTTAGTTTCATGTTTGAAACACACTATTAGTATTGCTGACGTCATGGTCAAACATCAGCGTTGACGGATGACTGGGTAATATGCAGAAAAACATCTCTAAAATAATGCACTGTTTTAACACTAATTGCAAACGAAACGAGTAACAGTTCCGAGCGAGAGGCATTAGTCTCCAGCACGGTTGGAACACGACTGATGCCCGCCACAACGCTTCTCTCCAAGCTAGGCTCCGTCGCAAAGCGAACTGCCAAGTGTCGGGTCACCGTGATGCTTCCGCCACTACTCCGTCCAGACACCGTATTGAAGTGTGAAGATCTCCGACAAATATATATTACACCATTATAGTAAAAAGGGAATAAATTCAATCAGGAGTAGTTAGTATTCTGTGCAAAGGTTGGTAAATAGAAAACTTCCTTAGAAGTTAGTTGCTACATATTCCCCCGATAGACAGTGGCGCTTAGTTAAGGTATGGTATAACTTGACTCGTGAAAAAAAGTCCTTAAAACATATGTTGTATTTAGAATAGAAAATTTCTCTGTAATTTCCAATGCCATCGTCACCATCATCATTAAATTCAAATACAAAATAATTCAGGCATTTTTAAATACACGTATGCACATCGTTGTTTTATCATTGAGGAGAAGAAACTGCGAATGAAATTCCTCAGCACATCTTTTTAAACAATTCGGCAATTCCAAAGTAAGTTTTAACCTGCGCGGAACTAGTATGGGCACTGTTACTTCCAGGCGTCCTTGTCATTAATATATTCGTCCATACCATAATATCCTTTACTTGTAAGTTGTCCTTTAACGCATCGCTTAAAAGTTCCAAAAGGTAACTCACGCAACAACTTTAGACATTTATTTTAAAAACGTCATTATTGTTAACGTCATCATGTTCGTCTTTGGCGTCATCATTATCGTCATTGCCATGTTCATTGTCAGCGTTATATTCACCGCCGTGGCCATTACATTTGATGCAATCCATATTGTCATCAATACATAGCATTGATCAGACCATGCCACAAGCTTTCGGATGACGATTTCGACACATCAAGAACACTAGAGATATATTTATAGAGTTTACTCCAGTTCTTCTCATTGACAACAAAAGGTATATGCCTTGTAGTGAATCGCTGGTTATTTGAAGCTAGATTTTACTGTCGACAATCCTATAGTGACTTAAATCGTATGAATGTAAATGTCTTTACACGTGGGCTGAGAATTGACAATTAGTGAGCTTTTAATAAAGACGAGACGGTTAATTAAAAGAAAAGATGCTACATATAAACTTACAGCATGAAATCAATATTGATCCTTTCACCTGTTCAATTTCAGTCTCATCCGGGTCTCTTATCTTTTATAGCGGTCGGATATCCGGATTGACCGGCCGGGTAATGGCTTACATGATCCATTGGAACTGTTAACGTGTATGGTGTTCTGTTGGTTTTAATATAAAAAGTAATTGATCCGGATGATATTTTTAATAAGTTTTATTTATGTATTATGTATTTTGTCTTTGTGAATATGAAAAGCTTTCCTTCACTGAATTTATATTTAAGGTGTATACAGAATTCAAATCGGGGGTTTATCAAACCGGAAATCACATATAAATTCACTTTCACTGAAATCATCACCGTACTTTAAGTTGCAACTATATATAATTAATAATTTGTTAATATATAATCTATACTTCTATACTAATATTATAAAGAGGAAAACTTTGTATTTTTGTATGTTTGTAATGAATAAACTCAAAGACTACTAAACCGATTCTAAAAATTCTTTCACCATTAGAATGCTACATTATCCCTGAGTAACATAGAATATTTATTACTACAAAAAATAAAGGATCCTTGGTAACTTAACTAAAGTAACTTGTACCAAGGTGTGAAAAAATTTACTCAAATATTTCTTTCATCGCATACGCTACGGAAACTATTGATAAAGTACACCCGTGCCAAGCCGGAGCGGGTCGCTAGTATTATATAAAAGTAATAGCTTGTAATACGCAGATAACTTTAAAAAATTAAAAGTGCGTACATTCGAACCCAAGCCTCTCATGCGGGAGATTGATGTTAAAACCTCTAAGTTAAAGCATCATAATTCTATCAGAGTGTGTGAGTTAGATACAGTATTTATAACTACATAAACAACTATAGCCATCCGTTTACTAACAACACGATACTGAGTACAACCTACTTAATCTGTAGCTACATTGGTTGTAATAACAAGACGAAATAAAAAACGTAGTGTCTATGCACGCGGTCGCTTTACATTTTTTTTGTCTACACTGAGAGTGAATATTAAAACGGGAAGAAAACCTGCCAAAAAGTTTACATACCGGCCATCCGCAATATAATGCTATAAGATTTATTTATTGGTGAAAATAAAAAAAAAATAACTTTTTTAAGATACATACACACTAGGGATACAGCAGTCAATATTCTTTCCGTGCTCACAGCCTTCAACGTACTTTACACTGAAGTTTTCCCAGAAACTGTAATCCATTTACTTTATACCAAATAGACGTGAAATTCAAAAAGCAATTAGCAAGTTTAACAGTGTGTCAATATTTTATTTCGAAATTACTTTTATTCGAAAACGGTGGTAAAGATTTTCCGAAGAAAGTTATCAAGTAATTATACTTGTTAACATCTTCGATTCTAAAAACGAATTTATTTCATTGTTTCAACTCTCCATAATGAGTTTTCTTCTTTACAGCTATTTTCTAATACAATAGGACACACGAACTTTTTATGATAGGCACACTTAACTAAAAGATCTTTCCAGCTTCGTTCGGATTGAACAATCAAGTAACTTAATATATTAGTTGAGTATATTATGTATTATTGGTAAGATAAGCATGCAAAACGAACTAGACTTAAAGTTGACAGGCTCGTCTGTCATGAGTGTTTGTCAAATGTCAATTGTCAAGAATTTCTCCGCGCCATCGCAGTCTCGCCTTGACCATGATCTATATAATTGGGTCGAAATATCGGTAAAAAATCGTGAGTATCCGTTACAGTTAAAATCTATACATATAATAAAATTCTAACTGATCCCTTTCTATAAATTAAGGATACATGGGAAAAACCACTATTATTAACGCAATATAACACATAACAATAGTTGTTAGAATTTTTGGCTGTTTGTGCGTTTGTTCGCGCTTATCTCAGACACTGCTTATCCGATTTCGTTACTGTTTTTACTAATGTATTGCAGTAAGCGTCACTTAACATTTCCAGTTCGTTTCATTTCAACCCGTTCATAAATAAAAACGTTATGAATTAATAATTATTATATCTAATTCACGGAAAGTGGCAACCCAGTCCTACAACAATGCTGATGCTATTTCTAAGCGTAAGATAGTTTTTCTCGAGCAAAGCGAGGGCAGTTTGCTAATATATAATATCCGCTCTGATATAAATTTAAAATCATAAATAACTATTGATATTTAAGACTTCCTTACGTCTTTATTTAGTCGGAGTGTGGCGAAGACAGGAGAGACGACGCATGTCCACTCTCGTCGCGATCGGCTCTTGAGAAAGGACCTCGGATACATCCGATATTAATCGAACCGACTAAACAATGATGTGAGTAAACCGTTATATAAAAAAAATAGTTATTTATACATATTAGGAGATATTACGTAAGTATAATCTATAATGTCTAAAAGGTATAAAATATAGTTAATACTATCATGACTCCAGTTAAAATAAGCTGGTGAAATGTTTTCTTCAAATAGGTTTCGTGGCTCCAGAAATTACCTTCTGCATACAAAGTCACAATATTTGCACTCTCTTTATAACATAGGTTTAGGTTAAATAGACGATAATTGAAGGTAATATAAGCGTCCTCCGCTTACATTGAAGGCGGCAACGCATTAGTGATAGTTTTGGTGCTACGAATGCGGATAGGAAGTTGAAATCAATCGGAAAATCAATAATTCAAAAACCCCTCTCATATTTATCGCATTTACAAATACCATCACAAATAATCCAAGAACGCAAACGCACACACCCACACGCAAGAGTAGTTTTAAAACTTTTATTATTTTTTTCTTTCTTCTTTATTACAAATTTTATTACCACCTGGCGGCTGGAAGATAGACCATGGCATCTCTCATACAACATCGTAAGGAGAAGGGACTGGCTGAATAACAGCTCTTCCCGGGACCTCAGTTCCGAGTAAGCAAAAAATAAAAACAACTAACATGAGCCAGCTCCTATTGCCTCAGATACTTATATTAGTTTTGTTTATTTTTTATCTGTATATCAATTTTGTGAATTCGTCACTTTCTTTGGTGGCGATAGACTGCTTCTATTATTATTATTATTACGTCTGTCGGCTGACATATAGAGACGAAGTTCAAAAGACAACCGTTATATGGTACATCAGGTAGTAACAGTGAGAAAAATAATTAACATACTCATAAAGCGGTGTTACAGCATAAATGTGGTTATGTATGTAATATGTTTCTTTAGAGTAAAGTTTACTCAAACGATAAAATCATAATATACGCGTAGATAGCCTTTTAGCCGATCGCCAAACATAGAGCACTACGTAATTGCGTGATATTTTCTAGAACTCGATAAACATACATTAAAAAAAATTAAAGATTAAATTTTCATATTAAAACTTTAACTATAAAATATAATTTTTTTTCACTTTTGCAAAACTTTCAATGTGCATAAGGAACGTCGTAAATGGCGTAGTTTTACGACATGGCAATAAATACCCAAATAAATTGTTACGCTTACGTTTGACTTCAAAAACAAAAACCAGTATTAATCGGTCCACACCCGGTCATCTTTTATAGCGATCGAGTAACCGGGTTGACTGCGGCCTCAATACTACCGTTGGGCTATGCCAATGTCACCTAAATCCATTGAATAACCTTTAAGGGTTTAACCGGTATCGCGCATTGCAGAAAATATATTTAAATTAGTTTGCGTAGGGGACATTAATAGGATATATTTAAATATTAATGATATGGTGATATTGTTTATAAAATCAGTACAGCGCCATCTATCGGAGTATAGCATAACTATGGTATAACGGTCTAGAAGTCAAGTCGTTTAGAAGTTACACGAGCACTTACAGACGCAGTAATAGATGGGAAATAGAAGTCACTACCCAGTACAAATACCTAATCTACTGTCTGTGCGAATGTTACAATCTCAAAACCTCTTACACGAATTTTCATATACTTTTTACCAACACCTACAATTATTTATGAGGAAGATTTACGTTTATCTGGGAAAATATGCAAAATTTATAAAACACCTGTTAAAAACGAGTAACAAATGTATGGCTACTACTTGTGATTGTAAGGTTGTTGTTCTTAACATTTTCCTTTTACGTTTTCGTTGTTCTGACATATTCTTATAAATACATATTTAGAATGGAAAAGTGACTTAACTAACTGACTAGGAACTGACTTCGATTTTTACTTACGACCCCGTAACCCAGTTGGACCCTGCCTAAAGTGGAAAGAAAGGTCACGGGTTCAGTTCCCGGTCGAGGTCTGCCTCAATGTGTCATTTATTAATGTAATCATAAAAGTTTCTCTCATTATAAATGTTTGTGATGTGTCGTTTGTGTGTGTCCATGCCCTCGAATGCCCTCGAGCCTTTGAGTTTGTTAATTAAAATGTTTGTTATGCTAAAATTCTTATTCATACCTATAGCTGTAGTTTATCGCCTTTATGTCACTACTATTGATTATGACTGTGCTACTGAATTGGAGGATCCGTGTGCGTTTTCTTTTTTTTTTTAATATTTACATGAACTAACAACTCCCGTCTGGAATCGATATTATTGTATGCCGAGCAGGTAAATAGTAATTCTTCTGTATTGAATTGCAAAAGTAGTCGTATGTCATACAAACTCATATTATCCTCATAGGCTTTAAAGCTGCAATGTTGACGTGCAAGTTTGAACGAACTTTGATCCCTTATTTCTTAACCCTCTTGTGACGAACATTCAGAAATTATGAAGCGGGATTATGAATTCATCGTAAGGTAAATACAAATTAAGGGAATCAACAAAATAACAAATTATCCATGTAAGCTTTCAAATCTTATTTCGAATTTTGTGACATTCTTAAAATATATTTATTTTAAACTGAAACGCCAAATATTAATCCTTTTAGCTTAACAGATTTTTTATACAAAATTACATCTCCGATTTCGCTCAATTAGGGAAGGCATTTCTAATAAATATCTGCGTTATAGAAGATACCAAAGGTCAAAATTTTAATCCACTAACTTCACTCATTTGAGCCGAGTGTTGGTAACGAAAAAAATAAGAAAAAGAGTTTCATAGATTAATATATTAAACTTACTGCTGAAATAAAGTATTTTCTGTTCTGTACAGTTATATCTTTTAAAGCATACATGTTTACCGTACTCTAGGTTAGTTTTGCAGAAACAGTAAATTTCTTGATTTAGGTCACTCTTTCACTAGACATTGTCTTTGTTTAGGGCAAACAGCGTTGTTTCCGAACATGTAGAGGCCTAAGATCTATGACTACGTATACAAGAACACATTTTTTTTCCTACATTCAACATTTTACAATGAAACATGTCCAACCATATTACACTGTTATAAGGTACAAAACTTTCAAATATAATGAAAAAAAAAATTAAACTACCACAAATCCATGCCTGTGAATAATTAAACAATTATATCGAATAATTTTCAGTGCTATCAAATTTCAATACTGTATAATGAATTGTGATTAATTATACTAACCTAGAAATTGATCATTTGCGATGCAGCTCAAATTTAATATTACCCATTACATGGATACATTGGGGAATGTGAAATACATATTCAAGTTTTGGCGCATATTACCGTTTTATTATTGCCCAGCGACCTGCCCCGAGTTCGTTCGGGTTGAAAACATTATTATATATTATATAGATATATATGGAATAATGTACCTTTCATATAGTAAAATAATTTTTCTGATAGGTCTCGTTTCCAGAGTTTACCTGCCAATTACACACAAACTCCAAAATTCACCAGGTCTCATTATAATATAGACATAATAATTATATTATATTATTATAGACAGTAACTATACAGTGGTCGAAATTAGTTTTCTTGTTTGTTTGAAGTTTACCTCTGTAATAATTTCTTTTTTTTTATTTTATTTTAAAAATACGACTGATGGGAAAATTGGCTATACCTTGCCATGGCTTGGCTAAGCCATACTTGAAAAAAAAACACCTTTTTTGATATTTCCGTAAGTGTTAATTGATCTTTTGTAGCCGTATTGGGGCGGCTTTAAAATACTACCCCCAATCCCATGCTGGCAGAACAGGGTGTCGTAAGAGGCGACAGAATCCAACCTGCTTGGTGGTAGGGCTTCGCGTATGGATTATATTATCAGTATTATTATTAAGTCATTAATATTATTACTGGTATTATTATCTTTCCGTGAAGCCCGCCTGGCTAGCTACCACCTTCCAGCTTGAGTCAGCCGCCAAACGACTCGTCGTGTTCCGGCTGGGGGCTTGAGAGCCAGTACATTCTTTTTAACCTTCTTCTCATTTCCTGGCCGACAACGCATCAGTGATACCTTTGGTTTTGCTGATGTCCATGGGCGACGGTGACCACTTACCATCAGGTGGCTCGTCTGCTCGTTTGTCGGCTATAAAACAAAAAAAAAAGATCTTGAAAAAGCGTTGACTGATCTAAATAGCTTCAATATTTTGTACTTCGCACCAATTTTCTCGGCTTCTCTCCCTCTTGACGTCCTCTTGACGAATATTCCTGAGGGGATTAAATCAACTACAAATGATCCACTTCAAATTCACTCTGTGAATTGAACGTAAACAATGCATTAATTGGTAACATTAAAACCTCAATATCTCAATAGAAACAAAAAAAAATAGGAAAATCGGTTGACAAACAGAGGACAGGGTACAGAAACTTTTCTTGACGTATAATTAATCATACTTACAAATAACAAAAGTGTAATGGAGCTGAAATTGTACACGAAATATTGTTTGAAAATTTTAATGCACGTAGATTTTGGTAACGATATAGGTACAGGTGGGTACATTTTTTTTGGAATTCTTGTCTGTCTGTCTGCCTGTCTATTACCACATTTTGAAACCACTGAACAGACTTAAACGATACTTAACTTGGGGGAAGGGGTGTGGAGAAATACGACGGTTCTAGTCCGGTTTATCTTATTTTTAGTAGATCCTATCCATCTATAGAACATTTACTACTAATACTAACTCTGTTTATACGGCAAATTGTCACTGTTTATGTCTCATATTATCGCTCATTGTCCAGGATACCTTTCGACTACGAAAACGAATCTGATCCTGCGGGACGGGAAATCAAATTTAATTCGGCCATTCTGTTATGGAGGTAATAAATGAAGTTTTCAAATTCCAATTCAAAATCATTTAATCATATAGGTATTCTGTATACACTTATGAACGTCATTTTTTGCTTCTACCACCGTTTCGAAAAGGTGCTTCAACAATGAGGAGAAGAAACGGCGAAAGAAACTCCACAGCACATGTTTTAAACAACACATGGTAATTACAAAAGTTTAAACCTGTGCGGAACTGGTTTCGACATTATTATTTCCTGGCATCCTTGTCATTAATGTACTTATGTATACTATAATATAACTTGCCTATTTTTTATAAATTTACTGTAATATAATATAATTTATTGTAAAAACAAACTCCAAGTCCCATACAGGAACGCTGAACCTTTTGAAAACGATATCAAGATGTAACCAAATTATGCCTATTTCTTGTTTCATGATTGTGTGTGTCACTTTTCAGCTTATACGTACTTTTTTTATAAATACCAAATTATAATATATATATATATAATGACTGGCTACGGTGAATACACCTATTTCTTTATTTTTTTTTCGTAATGACTCACGCGACTTTAATCTGTATATAGCTCTGATTGCTCTTTTCTGTAATATAAATATTGAATCAATGTCCGCTGATTTACCCCACATTAGGATACCATAGAACATAAGACTATGAAAATAGGCAAAACAAACAAGTCTAGCTGTCTCTACATCAGTAATCAGTCTTACCTTCCTAATAGCGTAGACAGACCTACTAAGTTTACTTGCGAGAACCGATGTATGGGCGCCCCACTGAAGCTTACTATCTAATGTGACACTTAAAAAAACCGTGAATTGTTCCATAGGCAATATTTCGTTATTTAAATAAAGGGTTTTGCCTACCTTCTGCACATTTGGTAGTGCAAACTATATACACTTCATTTTTTTGGCATTTAAAATTAAGTTGTTTGTTGTAAACTAATGCGGTACATGGGACAAAGCACTGTTTACATCGTCAAAATTTAATTTATTTCTTTGTCTTAAATATTAGAGATGTGTCTTCAACAAAGAGTACAATGATCGCATGTTTGCTAATAAAATATGGGAAATCGTTAATATAAACCAAAAAAAGGAACGGACCTAGAATAGAGCCCTGTGGAACACCCATTACAATTGCTAATTCCGATGATTTGGTATCATTTACACTAACACATTGAACCCTACCCTTCAAATAGGACGCAATCAAATTGAGAGCATTGTACTTGACGCCGTAGTGACTAAGCTTAAGATGTAATGATTCGTGATCCACAAAATCAAATACTTTGGACAAATCGAAAAAACAGCTATAGCATTTTGTGATGCCTCCCAGGCCTCAAATATGTGTTTAAGAAATACTTTTTGCAACTATTGACTAAAAATATAACGTTTCCATTTTGTAGAATAAGGAACGTCGATGGATAAAATGTGGTAAACATTAAATTTATTAAATACCTTATAAAAAATCATTTATACTTGTTTCGTGTGTGCGTGCTATTTGTACATAAAGTGTAGGTTCTGAAGCAAAGCATGACAAGTCAAAAATACAATCAGAATTATTTATAAAAAAACGCACTAATTATACACATAAAAATTTTCTGTTATTTTACATATTTGACAATTTTTTATCTGTATAACATATTCTGTGCCGTGATCTAGCAGCAATGGGAATGCGGAATACAATCCAAAATGAAAAAGGGTAAAGTGAAAAATTGACGAAGGTTCTCGATATTCGGGACAGGAACTGGAAACGCAGTCAATAAAACCGGACAAAACCGGATAAGACCGGACACGTCTTCAATTTCGATGGCAGAGAGCAATGCTGGGAAATAGATGTTGCCGGACCTTTGCTGCATAATGTTCTAAGGCTTAGAGAACGTGGGTGAGTATTATGTAAATGTTTTTCCTTTTGAACTCCGCCGGTCTTCAATATTTCAATTCAATATAAACTTAGAATAATACACTATGAAAACATGGGTGTACAAAAATTGATTTTCTATCAGTTATTTATTAATTTTAGATGTGTTAAGCAAATATAATCTACACTAATAATAAAATTGTAATGGGACAAAATCTGTACATCAAATATTTGTTTGGATATTTTTAATGTCGATAGACTTTATTACCTGTATAGACCTAACATATTTTTTTAGAATCTTTGCTTATCAGACTGTCGTATGTGCACGTATAAGGCAACAATTACGAAATAGGTTTTAATAGTACTCTCCGTATTAGTAACTGATATTATGAGTCATAATATAGGATATGTTTTATCCCGGAAAATGAATCTAATCCCGTAGAATAGGATATAAAAGATATAATAGAAATTCTGTTAGGCGGATAGAAGATAATGTTTAGTCTGATTGGCTGCAGCTATTATAATGAATTAATATGTTTTCGATTTATGAAACCGATCACTAAATTAATGCGAGTACTATTCATAACCTCAAACTAATATAACTATTTCTTAAAAATAAGGTTAACGGTAGATTTTGTAATGTAATGTAATGTAACACTTTGATTATGTATATAGAATATAGATATCGTCGTAGGGTCGCTAGGGTCGTGGCCTAAGCAATGTAACAGTCCCTCAAGAACATAAGTAACAAATACGGAGTGTTCCTATTAAGAATCCCATTTTGAATTCTGTTACCCAAGCAGGCAATATCGCTGAAACCCAAACGGGAGCTGGATATCTCCGGTTTTATTGACCACAGTTTCCTCGCTCGCAGGTCGGATGCGATCCTGTTTTTATGGTTACACACAACCATTGGATATCGGACGCAAGTTTAAGGATGTAGCGAAGGCGTTTTCATTTTTGTTTTTTTTTTTATTTCGATCCTTTTTAATGTATAAACGATGATCCCGAAGGTCAGTTGACAGTGACCCCTACCTGCTGAGAGAGGGGTCTCGTGTTTGATTCCCGGCTGATATGTCACAGATAAATGAGGTTTTTGGGTCATGGGTGTTTGTGATATCATATTTATGTACGTCAATGACACTTGCAACACATCCTAGTACGGGAGTGTGTGGAACAAATTAAAAGACTTTGACACTCGTGCTCCTGAACATGTTAGACATTACCTACTTGCGTATACTATTATATATATGTATATCTATACAACAAAATCATTTAAATTTCCAACCCTCCCAACAACAATACTGTATAATACATATTTATTTTCAGGTAAGCTCTTGTCCTTGCAGACACGCCGGCATCATATTCGAGTTTACAGAATCTATTCTAATTAGTCACAAATATGTGCTGTCGTACCACAAGGTGGCGTGTTGTCTCCTCTCCTGTTTTCGATTAATATTAATTCCATTAGTTTCAGTCTTGTTTTTCTCTACAATCTATATACAAACGATATCATATTTACCAACTAGCTAAGCTTTTAGATTTGCTTAAAGATGTGGGCAGCATAAATATATGTATATAAATAGGGATCTGAATTATATATCGGACTGAAGCGTTTCACATAGCCTTACCGTAAAACTCCAGTGATTATAATAGGTGGTTAAAAACTTTCAGCAAGAGTGGACTGAATATATTGATCACCGGTAATTTCTGACGGTAACACAATGCCTCATAGTGGTAGTATTAAACATTTTGATTTGTTTGATCGATCGACAAGTTAGGGCCCGGAGATTGAATCAATCAGTAAGAAACTATTTGCAGCCATTTTCGTTCCGTAAGTTCAAACACTTTCTCCCCACTGCTACAAAAATTGCACTTGCTCATTTTTTACTTCTTTCTATTGCTTGATTATGCTGATATTTGTTATCTACATGTAACTGAGGAGCAACTAAATGAATTTGAGTGTCTCAAAAATATGTCCAAGATTTATATTTAGCTTCTGCAAATATGATCATATCTTTCAATATCGCAACAAATTCAAGTGGCTCCCAATTCACCTTCACCGGAATGCACATATTCTTTCTACTTTGAACTGTGTATTATTCAATACAATTGCACCCTTATATCTTAAGAACTTTCTAAATTTACCTTTTAGACCTATAATCACTGTCGTCGTTCCTCAAATAATCCTTTTCTCTTGATGCCTATTAATTTTCCCTCTTTTTACCAAGTTCTACGCCGTCGCCGAACGTCGCTGCAAATTTCTTCCCTTTAAAATACACTGTGATCTGACCATTGTTAGTTTTAAGAAACAGGACAAAGATTTTATCTTGTTATGTGAAACCTTTTCTATTTAATCACCATTGCTTTTCATATCTCTGTTATTAACTTTTCGACTTTATAATATTCTTTTGCATATTTTTGTACACTGCTACCTCTTTGTATCAACGTATTAATATTGTCCTCTACAGAAAAGCTGCCTGAAAGAAAGGGATCGCTGCTACCTTAGCGATAAGGTCGCCCTTTGTATACCTGATGTAAATTTTAAATCACTATTTGCAATTTTATTTTGTGTACAAATAAAAAATAATTGTATTTGTATTTGTAATAGTCAGGTAAGCCCTTCTAGTTTTTCAATCACTTTTGTAATGTTCCGGTAGTACATGACATACATCAATGACAGTGGATTACAACTACATTCGGCTTTATAATTCATGTTGCTAAAAAGTGTTATTTTTCTTTGTCGAAAATAAATATTTTTTCTTTCCGTTTGTACTTTGTGCCAGACGACATTTCTGCATTTTTGAATAAAAAGGTCAGCCTCCGAAATGATCTCCTGACTCGGCAACTAAGGCAATGCGATGCAAATATCTCTGGCTCGTGCCATGAATTTTTAAAACGAAAATGTAAAAAAATTTAACTATTATTGCAATATGCTCGTGAATATATTTTAAATTTTTGTATTCAACGGAACTCGCCGCACAATGCGTTTGTTTTTTTTAATTTCTGGTTTTGTATATTTAAGGGTGTTTAAATTTGTTTATTAAAAAATTGCATTGAAAAAAACATACAGACGTTTATACCTCCGTATTAGAGATCCTTGTATCACATGAACATATAAATTTAAGACCAAGCCGAGAACAAACGCAAATGTAATATATACACCGGCCGGGAATTGAACCCTTTACGGTACTCTTTACGGTTACTATCAGCTAAGGTCTCCAATCCATTTTAAGTAGCCGGGATCATTTGCAATACCAGGTATGCGAGTGGATCTGTTACTAAAGTGCTTGAGGTAAGAACATACTTTTTTTTGTTTTTTCTTATTAAACAAAAGTAATATTACAGAACATTGTTAGGTATTATCCGTAAAACCACAACACAAGGTTTGTCCCGGATAATGAGAGATCTTTGAGCTGTACGTATTAATACAATATCTTACCTTCACATTGCATACAGATTAATAAAAATATTTGTAGGTAGAACACAATCCATGCTTGTCCGTCGCAGTCTCGACGTTTTAAAAAGGTTAGATAAATACGCACAAGGCATTTATACAGGTTGATTGAATTATTATTTTCCTTTATTATTTTAATTATGATATATTTTTTTATTCTTTACTATTTTCCAAAATATTCATGTAGATGCATTTGCTCTTTTTTTTGTCGCAGGGGAATCCATTTACGGATGATATCCAGGACGCCCTGGTGGCAGTCCTAAACCTATGTCGGACTCGGCACTTTGGGAGTGCAATACCGTACTAAACCCCTGCGGGAGCCTTCAGCCACTTTAATTGGAGGGTACTGCGCTAGGTATAAACAAAATAAATATTTATAGTAGACTATTTACAATATAACAATATGTAAAGTAGATGTAACAAAATGTTAGTTCAATTTTATTTTGCTGCCTTTTTAGCCAATAACAAACGAGAAGACAGGTCATCCGTTATCAGTGATCACAGCTGCAGTATAGAAATACCAATTGACGCAGTCCTCTGACGCATTGGCGGCTAAGAATTTAAGCTGAGGACCCACGAACTGATGCCGGATCCGCTTATTACTAGCGCTCCAATCTGACGAATGAAACACGTAGAAAACACGGATCAAAGAGGTAATGAAGTGTACCAATACGCAACCGTATCCTCGGATTAAATCAGGTACAGATCCCAGCGACGTTTACCTTTACGACCGGTTCCTTGTCCGTTGTTCAGCACGTAGCAGCAGAAGGTAATGTTGGACTGAAAAACAAAAAAGTTCTTTCACCTTCACACTTTCACAATCTTTAACAGAAATTTGTAATTATTTTACCAGCACTTGGTACCAAATGTTGTTGTAGTACTTTGTAAAATACAATTACTATTGTGTTTAATTCCAGGTTGAGAAAAAGCCAAGTGTTTATTTTACCCGCAGCCCATTAAAAGATAACACAATTAACCGACATATTTACTCACCGCACCCCGACCTCCCTTTCATATAATTACATTTACCTAGGGCTTGCGTTTATAACTGACGACTTTAAAGAATTAAAAAAAAAACAGAATCGTTATGATGGTAATTACTGGTTAGACTAGACGGGAACACCATATCAGACCTGGAGAAGTCCATTGGATGTCCGCTCATTTTTGGCTATTAACAAAAAATCTCATAGCTGTCTCATAATACATACGTGTATGATTGATAACGTGCAAATTGAATGTATTTCAAAATGTTCGTAGTTCATAAATTGTTAACACACATATGTGTGTGTGTGTGTGTGTATGTTCTGAATTTAAAAAAATATGTTGTATACACCAGTCAGTAACGTATATACTACATATATACAATAACGATGCTGAAAATCCTAAAATGTAACAAATAAATAAATATTTACCTATAAATACTAATCCGAGCATGAGTTTCCCTGTATTGTGAGTGACATGGACTATGCAAGCTTATTCGACATTATCACGATCAACCAAATCTACATTGTATGACGGGCGTACCGGAGACTATATGCCTCGCAGGTGGCGCTTATTGTTTTTGTTTCACGCACAAGCGACACTACATACATATATTACTGTAATGGTAAACTAATTACCACAGAATAGGTGTAACGGATCTAGGGTTTTGTTTTGAATATTTATTGATCGTCTCTGTGCATTTAAAGAGATCCCGACGAAGAGTAATTCTTAAAAAATAATTTTTCAATAGCAACCCGTCCTATCTTTCTAACCGTCATTTACGATTAAGACTTACGATTACGACTGACGATTACATTTTAACCTG
Source organism: Megathymus violae (assembly GCA_003671415.1). Classification (NCBI taxonomy): domain Eukaryota; kingdom Metazoa; phylum Arthropoda; class Insecta; order Lepidoptera; family Hesperiidae; genus Megathymus; species Megathymus violae. The sequence goes on along the minus strand of PDGT01000059.1, from coordinate 469,692 downwards.
AATTTTTACGCAAACCCATATCGTGGCTGTGTCGTGGATTGTAAAATATAATTGTATAAAATGTAAAGGTCGCACACCCTTGTTTGACGCGATTAGCTTGTTAAAAACAACAAACAGGATAAAGTTTACACTTGAGAAGAGTTGCGCATATTAAATTTAAGTCACATTACAGTTTACATTGTTCGTGCCAGGTAAGTTTGGATATTTCGCCGCCGCCTTTTAGTTTGTGGTCGTGAGTAACTATAATTGTAGGGCTTCTTAACGCACATTTTTAACTTTTTATAACTCAAGTTTTGTGAAAAATTTATCTCATGGTAATTACAATACATGTGTAATTAATTACTCATCAAATGGTAATCAGAATATAATTTCACGTATTGGAGCGGCCTAGAATACTCCCCCCAATCCCATGCTGACAAAACAGGGTGTCGTAAGAGGTGACAGAAGTCAGCCTGCTTGGTGGTAGGGCTTCGCGTAAAGATTATATTATCAGTATTATTATTAAGTCATTAATATTATTACTGGTATTATTATCTTTCCGTAAAGCCTGCCTGGCTAGCTACCACCCTCCTGCTTGAGTCAGCCGCCAAACGACTCGTCGTGTTCCGGCTGGGGGCTTGAAAGCCAGTTCTTTCTTTCTTTTTTACCTTCTTCTAATTTCCTTACCGACAACGCATCAGCGATACCATTGGTTTTGCTGATGTCTATGGGCGACGGTGACCACTTACCATCAGGTAGCTCATCTGCTCGTTTGTCGGCTATTGACATAAAAAAAAATTCACGTAAAATGCAACTGTAATTCCCAAAAGTAAAAGGCAGGTAAGAAGGTTGCGGAGCGTATTAAGTAATAGACTAGTTGCATCATAAACAATCAATTAGCCACCCTCATGTCTGTTGAAATGTAAAAAGCATTGTAAAAATCTTACACTCTAGCTTGTGTTAGATACCAAACTTTATCCCAGATTTACAGCAGGACCATAGATTATATAGATAGACATAGATCATCAAATACGGGGGAATTATGTTGTGGCTCCAACGGGTATACTTAAAAGTTAATTTGAAAAAAGTCTTAAGTTGATTACCTTCAGTAGCACCCACGTGGACATCAAAAACAGGTAGCAGACTCAACAGATAATTTGAATACCTATAAACTGGAGACTGGGATAAAATCTTCAATTTTAAAATTTAACAGGGAATTCGTGGGCGAAGCTGTTGATTATTCAAAGCAGGGTGTTTCCGGATGAAATTAAATAAATCTCGCAAAGATTTTATACTTAACGTAATAAAAAAATGTTTAAAATCAAAACGTTTATTTTTTGAGGAAGAAATTTCTAATAAGAGAATGCGTGAGAAGTGATTTTTAGTGGAATCAAAAATAATGTCAGTTAAAATGTTTATAATAATACAGAGAAAGTCACCAGGTAATAAACTTCTTCTCAGTCAGTGCATTTTATCATTTAAGGTTCTATCACTTTGACCAAAATATATAATTTAAGATCACTTACCATCAGGTTGGCTTGTAGTCAAATATTTACTTTTAGTTTAATTTAATATTGCATTTTATTGGCTTGTAACCAACCCTTGTCTCGCTTCAGAAAACAGTAAAATCACACTCAATTAAATGTTACTCAAACACGCATAGGTGCATATGTTGTATTTATCTATCCATCCAACCATTCATCCATTCATCCACCCATCTATCTATCGATCATATATTATAAAACTAAAATTTTAAATTAGTCCATCAATTTTGGTTTTTATCGCCTAAATTGTGATTTCTCATTGTGGAAATTAACTCGATGTAGTTAAATTCAAACAGCGGTTTCATTTAGATTACTGCAACGCCACAAATTGCACACAGACACAGTTATAGCATTATTTTAATTAAATTAAATGTGTAATTTGAGTGCGGGATGTATAAGGTTTTCGAGTAAAGTGCGGTAATTAAGTTAAATTAAGTAAAGGTTGCACACGCTCATATTTATGTACAAGTATTTATATTTTAATACTTAGGTTTCTTATTTACTTAGTTAGGTTACTTCATAAGGCTGCACGCGCTTATGTTAACATATTTTTACTGTGTTTTAAGGGCTCTTAATATCTATATGTGGTGTGACTGACGGTTGTTAATGAAATAAAGAATCAGAGGTGGGTTTTAGGTAAACTGTTTTAGGTTTTCAGTAATACGTTCCTTCCGTAAGAAATCTAATAAAATTTTCATTTACATCTCTATATTGTTTACACACGTACAAATTTTTTTCGCCGCTTGTAGCGCACATAGCGTAGCTGGATTTAAATGAGAAGATGTTCATATTCCCGTTTTATGTTCGGGATTTTTTGGATTGTCTGCCTTTTTATCTGTCTTTCTTGTATAAGGACAAATGCTACACTTGATATTTTAAAAGAAATGTGAGATAGACATCTGTGATTTAATCGGGACTTTTAATTATCGATTTATATGTTTCTTTTATCTACAATGGGATGTGTGTGAGACATTTACAGAATGCTGGAAATAAATTAACAATATCATTTTTAACAGTACTGACTATGTCAAGACGTGAATGTTATCATCCAATCATTAAAATAGATTTTTGTAAATTAATTAATAATTAAAAGTTTACAAACTTTATAAAAATTAAATAACTTAATTAAATGTAATTTAAGTATAGGATCATGGGACGTGTCGATGATTCTTTTGATGTCGTGAACAGCATTGACCACTTAATCGGATAGCCTGTCCCTCATTTAAATTAATAAAGTCACACATCTGAGAAAAATACTTTTATATATATACAGTACTTATTCAGTCATTAGTGTACTTAATTTGATCGTTAGTTACTCCGTAGAGTGTTAATAATGTTCCATAATTATATCATTATGTACAGAAACAATGGATTTCATTACTGGAATCTACATAAGTGCATACATAAAAACATCAATCCACAGAATTTAGGCGTCCGTTTAAAACATATCAACAAAAGTTATTATACAAATTATACACGAAACTGTTAATGCATTCGAGTTAATTAACAAAATATGTTAACGAAATATATTTACACATAACTTTTTACGTAGCCAATGTGATACAACTAATTCATAGATTAGGATGGAATCAATTCGATCATCATTACAACCCATAAAGTCCCACTGCGCGGCTCGGGTCTTCCTCACAATGATAAACGTTAAGGATATTATACGCTGGCCAAGTTTGGGTTGCCGAACTTCAACCTCTATGAACGTTATAAGAAACTCTCAAGCATGCAGGTGTCTTCACGATGTTTTTCTTCACCAAAGCAAATGATAATTAATTTGTAATACAAAAATTTTGTGTTCTAATCACTAGTGCTGAAATCAATTTCATATGCAGATGAATATATAAAGTTTACAATTCAGCGTTGACAACATTTTTAATATGACGATATACGTAAATACGATATGTCGATGACTGAAGCAAGTACTTTATGAAATACGAAGGAAAGTATCATCAACATCTCAATAATACTTAATGATAATTAAATGAAGTACTCTCTTGAAATACATTCAGTCATACACAAAAGGTTTACCGGGTATCTGAGCGGAATTTCACAGTAAACAAGCATACTAAAGTAAGACATTTCATGCGTTTAGCTTTCATTTCGTTATCACACGAATGATTCACACGCTTCCAACAAAGAAATGTATCTCAAATTATGTTCCCTTAGCTACTTGTTACCCAAGTCATTTAGATCTTGATTAAGCTCATAATATATGTTAGGTATTTGCGCTACACTCGGCTGTTAACGACCAAGATATCGTACGCGTATTACGTATATGTGTGATGAGGTCGGCAAAAATCAGCGCTGGAGTCTTACAACCACTGTGAGTAGAGAGTCAGGACTTTTCTTAGATTATACTTCGACCCAAACGTAGTAAAAGTTTAGATTTCAGTTTTATATTTTTCATCAACCTTTAAATATTTACGACCTCGTGTTTTCTCAAGTTTTATTGTATTTTACACCTGAGATTATTTTGAGTTATAAATTAACATCTGTTATATTGTGTCACTCAATGGCTATTTATTTGGATAAAGATGATATTGGACGTCTTAACCATGAAGTTCACTTTTCATTATGTTTGATGCTTCATACATCAGATGCAAAGACATCTTTATCGACTTCATCAAAAAGAGGGTTTCTGACTGTAATGTATGAAACATTTCCATTATTATCATCTTGTTGCAAGGAAAACTAAAAATCTCTCTTCTTTCTTTTCATTCTATTAAAAAGCAATGCTAACAATCATTTTATACTTCCGACTTGGTGTTCTCATTAAACTATAAGTTGATGATTATGACAACAAGAAATAATCGGAATGAGCTGAGCCTAACTTAGTTGAGTCCAATCCCTCATAGACACAATTATATACGTTTATAGGAAAAATATTTACAAGGATACGCGCTGACTATTAGCATGAGAGATGGGATGCTGGGCGTTGACACCTCGGGTGATGTGCAGTAGCGGTGTCACTTGGAATATAAGGCTAAATTAGCCTCCAAAAAATTTGGCGTCCTAAATACTGCGAAGCAGTACTTTACTGCGTGGCATCTAATCATGCTTTACAAAGCTCCAATTAAGCCTCATATGGAGCAGAATTGTCATATCTGGGCAGGTGCGTCACAATATTAACATAATCTATTTGACGCCATACAAAAATCGTCAACGACCCGTGTTCTTTCTTAGCTTCTTCTCATTTTCTGCCCGACGACACATCAGTGACACCTTTGGTCTTCCGGATGTCTAGAGCGACGTTGACCACTTACCATCAGGTGGCTTGTCTCCTCGTTTGTCGACTATTAACATGAAAAAATAATACCGATAAATAAAAAAACAAGACGGACGAATTTTCTTCAAAGACAAAGTCTTTCCGGAGCGCTATGACATGGGGTTCTTCAGAAAAGGCGTAGAAAGAGCTCTCCACCAGGGCCGACGATGCAGTGACGACTCCTCTCGGGATTCACATGTACATAAGCGACGGTGGTAACTGCTTAACATCAGCTTTGCTTTTTCGTGAATCCTTAAAATCATAACTAGTAGTTTAATACTACACTAATAATACTAATAGTATAATAGACGCACTCGTATACACGCACGCACACACACACACTAACATACACACAAATATAGTGAACAACACACACAATTACAATTCATTAGCTACTCTTTAATTGGACAACAGTTTCATTATATTGGAGAAGACGCTGGTCCTTAAAACACAGTTTCGACTACGTCAGGCACCAGAAGATTCACAACTATCATGTACATGTTTGGTGTTCATTAAAGAATTATAATTATTATTATTAATAGACCCACATACGGTACTTGGTTACGTCGTTTTTCATTAATTTTTTTTTATTAGCTCATATTGTTACATAAGTGTATATTTTAGTTTTTTGAGGAACCGTATTACTAAAGCAGATACGTATATCATTGCCAGTATGGCCCACTTTTTAAATGCTGTCGTTTTTAAACTGTATGAAATTAGTTTTTTTATATTATTTTATCTTCGTTGTAAAAATGTTAAAGCATGCAAAGTCTCTCTAGACGTTGTTATTTTTTTAAATTAAATAACTGAACTAACCACCTGACGGTAATGAGACGTCGTAATTTCTGTACGTCCGTTACACCAAAGATATCATTAGACCAAATCTGGGAAACATCTTTCAACTCGTTCTCTCTGATTCTACAATCGAATCACATCAAAAACATTTCATAGCATATTCTAACATTCTAGATTATTCTGAACGAGTGTAAAATATTATTGTTAATAATAAAAACCGAGTAAAAGCCGGACTTAAACCAACGATTTCGGAGTGAATGAAAGAAACTTCAATACAAGAAACTTCTTCCTGAACTTTATCAACGTGAGAGTTCCGTTTCAATATCTGCTGTACAAAACTTTTTATGAATAAAATAGAAAATAATGGCAATGAGATACAATACGATTTGTTAGCGGGAAATCATGTGTCGTGTATGAAAAGAATGCAAAAAATCATTCGATCGTCAGGTACTCGCATAGGGAAACTATTTTTAATTTCCATTCACATAAATATTACATTGCGCAGCCGGTAGTGACCTTGCCTTTCGAGCAAAAGGAGTCCCGGGTTCGAATCTCGGCCGGGGCAGACATTTATGTGATCGATAAATATTTCTCTCGGTATCGATAAATAGTTCTCGGCTCACGGGTGTTTGTGATATAATATTTTACACATTGATTTTTTATTTGAAATCTTAAAAGCTAATACTTATATTTTTATTATATTACTCACTTAAGCATAGATAGAATGCATGACCTTTGTAGAAAACCTAAAACATAACTGTATTTTTATTGTACAATAATTGGCTGTACTTTTATTATCTTACACGATCAATGTAAGACAGGTCAGTGAAAGAACACGTCGGCGAGGGTAGGTCCATCAATAACTTACATAGAGTTGTTTATTGTTGGTACCACGATGATGTGAATTGGAATATTTAGGGAGAGCTTTTGTATGTGGAACGTTCTTAGTAATAATACCCTCCTTCCTTTTGTTGACGTTCCATTGAAATGTATATTCTGCTAACCATGCATAATAAATACATAAGAAAAAACCTGTTTTCTTCCTTTTTTTTATTAATATTTAGTTCTTAATTATAGTTGTAGTCTTAACTAACTAATCAGTAACTTAGGCGCAACGACAGCAGGTTTGAACTCGGTTTCAAATCGTACACGTTTAAGTTTTCTCAGCCCTTGTCTAAAGTTACGCACATATTAACAATTAATTTCTTGGTAAAGGAAACTATTGCGAAAAACCTTGAGACAGTCAAAAAGTCCTCCATAATGTCTGACAGGTGTGTGGATAAATTCGCACCATGGGATGGAAGTTATATCTCTACCCTTCATATTGTCAGCGAATGCGCCTAACTGCGAAATAGTTTTCAGTTGTAAATATGATGAAATATTTAGTTTATTCATTTTTTAAATCATACTTAAATAATGGAACCAAAGCGGGTATAATACTATATGTATTGTTGCAGTCTTTATATATCTTGAAGTATGATGTATTGACAGTTGACACTTGACAGACACTAATGACATTTTCACTCGAAGTATCATGATACGGACACAATCCTGACGACATTTTCATGCACTGATTGTGAAACTGTTTTCACCTAGCAAATCTAATTACTGGATTTCACGCTTGAGTTGATTTAACTATACTTTCTCTATTAAATTTCTATGGACTCTTGACTTCCTTACCGGCATTGCACCATTTCTAATCGTACCACTGCTAAGATCGGATCTCATCCAACAATAAGACGGGTTATGGCCATAGTCCGCCACGCTGCAAAAGTGTTGATTGGCAGACTTCACACACCTTTAAGACCATTACGGAGAACTGTCGGGTATACTGGTTTCCCCAAAATATTTTGCTTCACAAAATCAAGTGATAATATTTTTTTATAATGAGCACAGGTGGTCAAGTATTTACATGTGTGCAAGATTCGAACTTAAGTCTCCCGTGTGGGACGTTGAGGTTCAATCCAGTATTAGCCTTATCTTAGTACATGATCCAAAGATATTAAATTTAAAAACCCTTGCTCTTTCCCCTTTACTCATGTAATTTATATTGCGATAGAACGGACAATGAAACAATTACTAAATGGAAACTCATCCATTTTACGTACATGTTCTTTCATCATTTCTTAAGGAAAACGAGATAAGACAAAAATAGTTCCACTAAAGGAAATTATAATAATGTTAGCTTGTTTTGTATAACAGGATTTTCATAACCCTGTAAATGTTTTATTGAATTCTCTGTGCTCTCTCAGCTTAATGTATGAGAATTTCCATGGCTTATGTTCGAAGCGATTTATTACAACTGCTGAAAACTTTTGAATAACAATTTCATTCACATTCTTTATTCTCGCCATTTACATATATTTTCGTTTTCCTTTTTAAGCTTCTTTTAATTATTTTAATTGTTCTTTTAATCACTGGTTATTAGTAACGATTTGTAAAATTGATAGAAAAGTACCATGAACTTTCTCAGTGCGTGATAAAAATAATTATTTTTGATAAAGTAAATAAACGCGCTTATTCGAGATAAGCCATCAACATTGTTGTGAGTACATCTCTAAACACATAAATCGTCAAGATGGCGTCATAACAAGGCCGCCAACATCACGGTGCTAATGGCGGCAATTTGTCAGCTGATGAAGTTTGGAATTTGTCGTCGTAATTAGAAAATATTAAATGTTTTGAACCTGAAGATTTTGGCTCATGGTTGTTTACGCAATTCCTTATATGTATTTGAAACCATATTTGTAAAGTACAGTAAGTGATCAATTTCAAACGAAATAATATTTTCTATTGGCGCAAGAACGAGTGAAGCGAGATTGATATTACAATAAGGGTCTAAGTGATTCTCTTAATTAATGTAATGAATTCAAAGAAACTGGTTTCAAATCCTGTAGTCCAAATCATTTAAGAGTAAGTGTCGTGCATTATCAGTATTGTTAGCATCGTAGTTAGGGCAAAAGAAAACTACTTGGTTAAAGATCGTCACAATAATCAAATGTCATGGTAAAACGAAATAATAATTATTTTCTGATAGATACATATTGGGTTCTTATTAAACTTATATTCCACATCTTAAATAATAACAACCTATTGATTAATTAATTAATATTTAGTAATAATTTTTTAATTGAGTGGAATTTCAAGGACGCGTCATGTTTAGGCACTTTTCATTACATAAGAGAGACGAAGGATATATCTCCGAGGATACAACTGTGGCGCAAAATGTTTTTATAAAGAATAAAGTGTGGAAGGGCTCTCTTCGTTATTGTGAGATCTGCTTGAGTCTATAACAAAGAATATAATTATTTATCCATTTACGTATCTATTGTAGTATCTATCGAATTTGATCAAGGTGGTAGTTATAAAAAATATTAAAAGTACATTGAAATGTGTTATATCAGTCTGCACCATTACATATGGATATATATAAAAACTTTGGAAGTTCAGTATCATGCATATCCTGAATATACACCATCAAATTTTATTACTCAATATTACTGATGATGTTATTTTCGGTGCCATAACGTATGGGTATGAGGTCAATTTACTATGAAGTGGCCATTACTGGCTGTAAACATCTCAACAAAACACAGAATTTATAGTCTGATTTTAAGTCGTTCACAGACATATGCTTTTCGGACTGATGGAACGGCTCATAGGAGGCGTCTTTGGTTCCAACGTTGTTCTTACAGAAATATATAGTTGTTTTATCTAACAAAAGCTGAATAAGTTTTTAAGATTCTACAACTGATAATAATGTGCATATCTAAATAATATAATAATATCTAATCATTTTGTATGTTAATAATCGTTTAACGTCTGAATGATTTAATCGATTCAAATCGTATTCACAATGTTACTCCAGTAAAAAATAATAATATTCGCTGTTCCAATCCCTAAATATAAGTTTATCTGGTTACGTTTTTAGATTATTTCCCTTAAAACTTAAATGACATAGAGGAGATCACTGATCGACGGATATAAAATTAAATTGTTTGGAAGGTAGACGTTCGTTGCGTTAGTTCTAAGCTATGAAGCAAATAAAATATTTGATATTCTAACGAAAAATTAATTTAGAAACGATTTGTATTTGGGCAACAGCCCAGTCGATAATGAGCCTGTCTGTCGAAACAAAGCATCTTGAGTTAGATTCCTGACCTAGGGCAGACATTTATGTGACAGATAAATGTTTGTTCACCAGTCACGGGTGTTTGTGATAACATGTTTGTGTACGTCCATGCTACCCGCAGTACACGTAATCGTCATAGTAACAGGAATGGGAGTGTGTGAACATTTTTTATGTGTTATGTCGAGACGTTGGATCATATGTTTGATGGGATAGTAATATTAATGAGGAGCTAATAGATCAAAGAAATTTTGAGCGATATTTTTTACTCAAGAACAGTTATACGAATCGAATTACATATATTCATCATTTCCCGGCCCTCATCCCAATCACTTGGAGTCGGCACAGTGTGTCCTTTCCTTCCATACCATTGCGTATATCTAGATATATAATTATTTAATGTTTATAACAAGCAAACCACCCTCGCTTTGTTTTAGAAAAACTACGTGACGTATAAAAATAGCATCTTTATTGTTTTAAGACTTCTTCTCGTTCTGTAAATTAGAGATCCATAATAAATTTATTCATAACTTTTTTATTTATGAACGGAATGAAACGAACTTTAAATATAAGTGACGCTTACGGCAATGCATTAGTGAAAACCGTAATGGAATCGGATAAGCAGTTTCTGCGATTAGCGCGAACAAACGCACAATCAAACAAACAAATATTATAACAACTATTATTTTGGCTTCTACTCCATTAATAAAAACACCTAATAGTAGTTTTTCTCATATATCCTCAATGTACAGAAAGCGATCAGTCAGAATTTAATTATATGTATAAATAGATTTATTTATTTTCCTTATTGTTATTCTTCGTTATAATAAACGTTCTCTATATTTCCTGTATTTCCTGATATATATATATATATATATATATATATGATCGAACAGTGTGTGGACGTGCGCCAGCCCCATATAATCGTTTAAGCATTATGGGAACTCGTATGGGAACTCAAACACTTTTGGACTTTGTCATCATCTTCCCACTAAATTGGTAGTTTTTTGATGTAACTACTACTGGCAGTTGAATGGATACAGAGGATTGGACTACGCGTGGAGTTTAGTAAAATGGAGGTCTTGTATTTTCATGGGTTCAGAAGGACATCGCCGCGCGGTTTTGAAATCCTTATTGACCGACTGCCAATTGCCATCATTGTGACTGAGTCGAAGAAACAACGCAACATGTATCTATTATTGGATCGATCAACGTTGAGTAACGCCGTGAAGTTGTCGGAGTAATAAAGGATAGCCTCTCGCTTCCGATCATAGATTAATGATCCCAAGTGAGGGGTCTTGGGGCGCCAGATTCTCCTGCTGCGACATCACTAAGGGAAGATGAAACTATATACCAACCTCCTAATAAGCAGTAACAAAGTGGGGCGACCGAGAAGGGCTTATTCCTTAAACGAAGCCTGGGTAGCGGACACAGAATTGTTCATCGTAATGTAAGGCCTCGAGATGGCTTATGCGGTGGTCCTGTAAAGAAGGCAGGACGGCGAAACTTCAGCTCCATCCTAAAAGCGAAAAGTGGTCCAAAATACCCCCACCGGCAGGATCGCGAAAGAATGCGAAAGCATACTTGCGGCATTTCACATAAATTATAACGCAATGATATCAGAAACATATTTCACAAAAATATGTTCACCAAATTTCTCAATAAGCTTATCCCTTTTATCCTCGTTTCAATTAATATTAAATTAAAGAGTGAATTCGTAGGTTTCAATTGGTGTCCAGTTAATTTATTTTTAATGAAATGTTCATCCCTCCAAATTTGATTTCGAGTCATACCAGCTATAACGAGACTGTGGAATTATTTAATGAATAAAATTTAATTTCATGTAAATTTTGCCAATTAATTTCTTCGTTATTTGACTATGAAGCCTCGGCATTCAGCTATTGAGTTCTAATCCTGTACAAGATTCTTTTTTGGTATAGATTTTGTTCCGTGACAGTTATATAGTCAATGCTGGACAATTATCCAAACAACAAAGTATTGCTTAGCGGACTTAGTACAAGCCTGTTTACTCTTTTCTTGAAGACAATCACATAATTGGATGGGAATACCGACGCGTCGAAACCATTCCGGTCCATGGCGGTGCACTTAACGAACGATGAAATAATTAAAAAAAAAGATGTGATAAGTATTCTGAATAGCGCATTAGAAGTTGATTATTGCTTGCGTTGGTTAACAACGAGAGAAACGGAAGAAAATCTACGCAAATTAGATTTGTCTATAATACTCGAAGGCACGAAATGGAATGGAACGAAATATATCTTCCCACGCTGCTATAGTACAGGCTGGTAAAAGGTTAAGTGCTCATCTTACGTATCAAAACTCAATGCTGCCTGAAAGCTTCGCTTTGGCTTAAAAACAGGTATATATTAACAACAACCATGCCCAACGGCTTAACAAGCCCCCGAAAGCACGGAACACTCATTATTTTTCGTTAGAGGTCACTCCAAATAAAACCGACGCTAAAAATTAGGACAAAGAAAACAGACGGCAATAACTTTCAATATAGGCTTTGTGAGAAACTAAAAGTTATTAAAAAACCCGTTTTATACACAAAACAACATAACATTAAATCCTTATTGACATTTACAGCCAGTTACACAAAAACTACTGCTGTTGCTTAGTAATTGTCAAAATTGGATTAGGCTATAAAAAAAGCAACACCTAAATTGTCTAACAATGGGTGAATGTCGCGGCGTGTAATTTACAGCACTTTTATAGTCCGTTAGCCATTTTGTTGCAACAATTCACCTGTAAAATGCGCTATTTTTTAAAGCTTTCTTCGATTGTTAAACGTAACAGGTACCTACTGTCGGTTTTTGTATTCGTTATAGTCATGGAGATGTCAGTCTGTAAAGATCCTAAATAACACATTCCTATGTCGTAGTGTGAATTTTGTTACAGTAAATCAATATTATTATTAAGTCATTAATATTATTACTGGTATTATTATCTTTCCGTAAAGCCTGCCCGGCTAGCTACCACCTTCCAGCTTGAGTCAGCCGCCAATCGACGAGTCGTGTTCCGGCTGGGGGCTTGAGAGCCAGTACATTCTTTCTTCCTTCTTATTTCTCGGTTAACATCGTATAGGTGTTACTGATGTCCATGGGTGAGGGTGACCACGTACCATCAGATCTGCTCGTTTACTCGTCGACTACACACATTTAAAAAATCAACATTCGATTACAAATATTTATTGTTAGAAAACGTTGTTGTGTTCAGTAAGGTTATATTGACTCTAAAAACGGTCTTCATGTGATAATCCACCTTAATAAATCTTACCTAACATTACACTGTTCTTGACGTGAAATAATTTTTTACACACGATCAGCGACAAAAACTTATTTTTATAACGATTTTAAAAAAAAAGTATTTAATCGCTATGGCAACACTCACTTGTATTTCAATTCTGCTGGAGACTGGTTTCTCTCTGTTAGGAGGTGTTAAAACTTTTCGTTTGTAATTATTATTGTAGAGACATTACTCTGCTCGACTTATCTATCCGCTTGCGAAGATGTTTCTCGATAACACCAGCAAGGCTCTTCCTGTCGGACATAATATTTATTACAATTTATTGTACGCCATATGTACTGGACGAGAAAAACATTCTGCTATGTATACAGAAATAATAAAATTGTAATAATAAAGTGATTTGTCGTCGTTTGACTGCAAGTACTTATAATGCGCTGCGAATAGTTTAATACAGTATGCAGATGGCCCTAGCCACTTTTAGGCGCGAACAAAATATAATTTGAGCCTAAATATTATTACAATTTTACGAAAAACTCGCACAAAGATTCACTTGGCAAGACCACCATCTTTAGAGTTCCACATAATAATGTAGTATTTATAAAATTTTTCTATGTTATTGTGCATCTATCAAAATCAATTTTCTTCGAATCTACTCGGTGGACGGTTTTTGTAAATACACAATTTAATAAAAAAAAGTTAATAATGTTCGGCATGTTATCTGTGAGTTATATTTATTTAGGATATATTTCTTGTATGAATATAACTATTGGGGCCATGGTCGAACATCTTCGCGGGTGGATAATTGGTAACTCATGCATAGAAGCTTTTTCACATAAATTCACTGCTAACAATAATTACAAACGGACCGTTTAGGTACCAGTTCCTAACAGAGATGCACTAATCTACAGCACGGTTGAAACACAAGTGAGTCCTGCCGTAGCCCCTGTCCCTTAGCTAGGATCCGTTGTAGGACGAGTTGCCGAGTGTCGAGTCACAGCGCCGGTGCTGCCATCACTCAGGTCACCTGCCTCATTTCGTTAAGTAATCGTATTTATGACAGCCTCCAACATATTAATATAAATTATTTATTATTATATTATATATATTAATATATTATATTGTGATTGTATTGAAGGACGCGTGTGTGGCATTTTATTTTATTTTATCCTGCTATTTTAATTAATTTTAAACATCTAAAGTTATCCATTCATTAGATGTAGGCACTTTAATTAATTTACTTTAGACACGACACAAATTATTACAGTGAGAGCCGAAGCAAAAGGAATTCAAATATACTACGTTATATTATAAAGTGAGAGTAAGTATTTTGTGACTTTGTATGTGGACGGTAATCTCCAGAACCAGGACATCTATTTGAAAAATACTTTTAACGTTTAAAAGATACATTATTCCGGATAGACATAAGCTTTTTGTTATACATATAAACGTAAATTAGCGACATTCATGTAGGTTAAACCTACGTAATATATATAGACCGAATATCTATATATATTATATAGATATTCGTCCAACCAAACGTAGTAGAGCAGTGGGTCGCTAGTGAGAAAGATTAAAGGCATTATATATATTCAAATAACGAATCAATTAAATTTATTTACAAATTTAATTTCTATTAAGAATAATACAAATAAAAGTAAGATATATTATTGTAATCATTCATAAATAAAACTGTTCATAAAGTAATTTAACTATAAAATTGAATTATATGGTAAATATGCTTATAATATTTTAATCAGTTCATAATAAAACATAAAAAGAGCCGTACAGAGTAAAGACTATTCGTTGTCCGATTCGATCTATAAGGAGATCTTAACGAAATTCCATAGTCATTAAATGTCCAAGGGAAATATTCGTCATTATTATTATATTTACGTAGTACGGAATTGTAGCTACGAAACTCCGTTATGGAATGACTGGTCTTTTTCACAGTGAAATGTTGCTACGTGACGGATAAACATTTCGCGTTACCTTACAATAATAGCTTCTTAGAAGGGCTACTAATTTGTCCATCTCAAAGCTTAATGGAGCTTATGACATGCCTAGCCTTTGGCTTACATTATAATTGCAAATGGCATACTCTCGGATTCCCTAAGTTTTTGTAAATGTCATTACAACATTAATTATCTGTTTATGGCATTGGAGTTTCTGGGTCTGTGCTTGAGAATAAGAAATAAATAAAAACCTAACACCAAATGACTGACACTGATTACTGATAAATATGTAACACTTTTAGTGTAATTTTGCTCAAATATTATTATATTTCATCGGAGAATGTTAAGGGGTTTTGTATTCTGTTCCGTTATAAGCTTAAAAATTTTCACAGACTTCAATAAAAATAGGAGAATACGCGTTGAAATATATCTCTGAACATTTGTAGCGCAAATCAATTGGAAAATGAAAGCGGATATGTAATATCAGTTCATACATTTACCAAAAACAAAATATTGCTAATTTATAAAACGATCAGACGCACATTCCGCTGGAGGTAAGATTCCTCGTTTCTTTTAATATAATCTTAACAAGTAACTCACCCTCACTTCGTTTCAGGAAACTGGTACCTTACAGTTACAACCAGTAACTACGTTAGATACAATTGCTATTGTTTGAATCAGGCGTCTTGTTTCTTTTTTATATATACTGTTTTCGTGAACTATTCCGTCAATTAGGAACAATCACATGAAAATATTGCAGAGTCCGTATGTACATTTGAGATTAATGTGGTGAATAGACACACATAAGTCACTTTAACACCATTTAGTGATTTACAAGCCTGTTACAGTTTTATTAGTGACTTGCAAACTGCTCTCGCTTCGCTTCGGAAAAACTATCTTATGCTACTATTGTATATTACCTACATTATTTTAAATTAATTTATAACTTTTTTTATTTATGGATGGATTGCAATGAACGAAACTTAATATTATATGATGCTTACTGCAATACATTAATGAAAACCAGAACGAAATCGGTTATGCCGTTTCTGAGATTAGTGCGAACGAACGCACAGACAAAAAGACAAAAATTGTAACAACTATTGCTTTGGGTTATATTGCGTTAATAAAGGGCGCCTTATAATTTTTTTTCCCATATATCGTTAATGTACAGAAAGCGATCAGTTAGAATTTTATTATATGATTAGATATAGATGTGTAAAAATACCTATAGATCTGCAAACATCTGTTATAAATAAATAAGTAGATACGTCTTGTCTGAAGCCGTCTTCCGTCTGGTTTTCTGACATTTGGTTTGTCTAATAACCCTATAATCTTCACAACCCAATTACGACGAAACCCATCTGTTGTGGTAAGCCGCTGATGAATTGATGCCTTATCAGTGGATGGAAGCCACTTGATAATAGTAACATGACACGCTTTCACTATCGATCGAACCAATCAACTGATTTAATTGCATTTCATTGACAAAACATGGTACATGACATCTCAATTAATGTCTTTATAAGTAATCCGCCGTCGCTATATTTCAGAAAACACACGCCGCACGTTTAAAAATACAACCTGCATCGAGTTGGAAATGGTTCTCTCCAATTATGTGAATTAGAAACATTAATTCATTACAACAGCTGCAGCCAGGCAGTTTTCTAAAGCGAATCGAGAACGGTTATTAAGGAAACCATAAACGAAATATTACAGAATTTATTCGGTTATTAAGCAAGGATTGAATAGTATTTCCAAGTATAGATCGTATATTAGTTTTATTACACAATAATACTATAAAAAAGATGGCCGACTATTATCCTAAATCAGAAGTGGGATAAGGAAATGAAGATCATACTTAAGTGTTTCTGAATAAATAAAACTATACGTGTATTATAAATTCTTAAAACCGTACAATATACCTCTCTCTCTGATCAGGAACAGTGGCCACCTCATTGAAGATGACTGCTGTAAACGTAACAGTATCACTAACGCCGCATTGTCAATGATTCGTTGGCGACTAGAAAAGTTTTGCACTGACCATGATCCATGTAATTGGGTCGAAATATCGGTAACATAGAAAAATTGCTTATAAACAATACAAACAATAAGCAAAAACAATAAGCTAATGCTTTGTTATAATAAGGAGGTGCAATAAAACACGAGAGGGTGCAATAAAACACGGCGTTCGTCCACCTAAAGCCGGACTCGACCGTCAAAATTGAATAATGTTTTTATAAGCCAAGTAAATGTGTTTTAACTGCAAATTTTGTAACTGTAAACATTACGAATATATGGTATGTCTATGTCTAATCAGAGCAACTCGTATGCGTCTGTTTTAACTAGCGTCTCGCTATATCAAACACATGCGAAAATTCAAAAACTTTACGTGTATTACAAGCATTTATTTAATACCCAATTTGTATATACGCCACTTTATCTCGCTTCTCAAAGCACAAGTAAATTTATGAGTTTTACTTCTTAAGGTTTTGTAATTTAACATATTTTTATTACTAGAATTTCAATCACTTTTGTATATAATATGCTCTGTATATTGGCATGGTTTAGTAATTTAAAATAGCTTTTATTACTAGAATTTCAATCACTTTCGTATATATGCTCTATTTATTGACATTTTTATATAAATTCGTTGACAATACATTGTTAGATTACGATTGAGCTGTTTAATGATGGAGACAGAGTGTTCATAGGAAGGTCACAGGTGGCTCACACTATAGAATTATGTGGTGCCTGAAGCCTGGTTTTGAAGCTCGAATGTGGTAATATTAACATAAGCGCTTTAAATTCTTTAAAATAATTATTATAATATTATGTATAATTAACAGTAAATACTGGTTAAGTAGTCCGGCTTGAAGAATGGGTTAGAATACCGCCTATATGAAGTAATGAAGAATCTAAATATTAATAATTATTTAATTACTTGTATTAATAAAAAGTAATTACCAACTCAATAATTAATAATAATTAAATTGCTCAATTATTTAAGTTCTACAAAAAAAGGAAAAGATCTCATTATAATATAGAATCATAGCGTTTAATTCATTAATTACACTTAAATAATTTAATTATTAATCAATAACAAACACTACATTCAACGTTCGAGGTAAGTAAACAAAAGTTTATTTGATCCACTATAATAAATTATAGGCTACCGTGGTTATATTAAGTGAGGATTTTTCAATTGGCGCGTTTGATATCGAATGTGAAACAGGACAAAAATTGAATGTATTCTCAAATGAAACAAAAGCATTTCAGCACTTCACTTGCAGTATCCAGCAGCGTTGCCAACACAAATGATTGTAATTGAGAAGCGCGTAGTGTGCCAGTTATGCCAGCAAATAATATGTTTCTTAGTATTTTTTTTAATATCAGACTCAGTAATTTGGAATCGAATTCGCATGATTACTTTCTGATAATTATTTTGCATATATATTTAAAAACTATGAAAATGTATATATATATTCATGTTATGTGTTAAAATAATACACACATTTATTTTAAAAAAACCCATTGTACACGTATATTTTAATAAACAATAATTTACAAACATTAAAAAATCCTTTTTTGGGAGGTTGAGGATTATTTATCCCGATATTGATATATCATCACGGAGTATAAAACTCCATGTCTTTACCAAATTTTTTTGACACTTTTCCTATTGATACACAGGCTAAACACGCCAAAAGCTTTTATCCGCTGTACGGATAACAATACGCCGCTTTTTTTACGTATCATAAATATCGCATTGTTACAACTTTGGTGACTACTGGTATCATTATAAAATACAATTAAACTTCCCCGTGCACACGCACGTCTGCTGATAACACACCCAATGTTAACATACCCACGATAAACAAATTAAAATCCAAAACCATTTTAGTATTTCGCTAACGGTATCCGGTCTGCGTTACTAACGAAAATGGCTCTAAATGACAGGCGCGGCAGTGCGAGTTACGCCTTACATTTATTTTCGTCACGGGCCGTCGGCCGGCCGTATGGCGTATTAATACGCACTGACGTATTGAGGTTACCTTTTTATTTGATTCTTTATATTTTAATAATCCTCCACGAATATAGGATGAACTGTTTACTTGCCAATTTTGTGACAACATTAATAATAAAGAAATATTTAGCATGAGCCAACTTAAGATCTCATTCAAAGTGGCTATAGCCTGGTGGTTTGATCGTTTGTCTTTAGTACTCAGGGCAAGGGTTCGCTTCTTGAACCTCTGAACCTGAAAACTGAAATCGCTCCATTATTTTCAGAAATTACTATCCCAATTTGGACTTAACAAACGTGGTGAAATGTACTCTGATATTGTAAGAGGAGTTCCAAGGTCAGGGAATAGGCCAGGTACGAATTGCGATAATATTGTCCTTAAGATCCTTGATCTGGCATAAATAAAGTATTCCTCGTGTTATAAGAGCTCCACATCCATGAGTCTAAGTCAACGCGAGAGTTCGTGGTGAACACTTAAATGACAGAAGAGATGATGATTCCACTTTTGTCAATAGAACCTTCTTTACTTGGCTGCCAACTCAGGACTTTAAACTGTATTTTTTGTCACGGTTGTACTGTTGCAAAGCTAGTTAAACGGTGAATGGCTTCGTCCACGTATTTCTTATCAACTCATTCGTCGCCAATTATAATAAAAACAATAGCTATTTTTTTGCAAATACGTCTGTCTCTTGGTTTGCTATTAATTTTGTATCTTTCTAAAAGCCTTTCCTATTAACACATCTTCAAAGTTTATTTAAGAAATACATTAAGCTATCGACATTAAAGGTAAAAATGTTAAATACTTAATAAGTACATCCAATATGTAAATATAATCTCCACAAACCTACCAGAAGAAACTACACAAACACAGAATCAATGACTTCACTAAAAGGTCCACGTTTCTCTCACTTATTCAAAGTAGTAAAAAGGATTTTATTTAAAACTTCCCTTTCTAAAAGAGTGGCCCTTGAGCATTCGATGGATTCTGCGAAAAATCTTTTGGAAACTTTTATAGTCGCAGACTATACATAATAAAGTTATAAACATATATTTCAGTGCTCATATGCTCAGCTACTTGCTTCACATATGAAATGATCATACCAAGTAAGCAACATACGGCGTACGACCATAAATGAGAATTTTTTTAGTGTGTTCTTGTTTTGAAGCGAACAAACAACAACTAGCGAAGTTGTTGGGTTGATCCCATCCTTAAATCAACATCTTGCTCATAGTAGACCTCGCTGAACGATAGACTCAACACTTGAAAGGGGCTGCATAACATCAAGTTTAAACACGTTGATACCCATGAATGATGGAAACTAAATACCAACCTTCTTCTTGAATCAATCATGAATGCTTTAATGCTATAGTGTAATCACGGAACCAATATTAAAAATTGACAGCTTCGGAGGTACAATAATTACCATCAATGGTTGACGGTGACCACTGACCAGCGAATTGTTGGTTTGCTCGTTTGTCAGTTATTGACATTAAACAATCGATCCCACCCGATGATAAGTGATGAAGTTGTAGAAGAATATGTTGTAGAAGAATATGTTGTAGAAGAATATGTAATAGTAGAAGATGTTGGAAAAAATTATTTGAAAAAAAAAAAACTTTTAAAACAATCATATTAGGATTTATCACAGTTAGATGGTGTGCAAGCAAATAATTATTTTAATAAAAGAAATATCTTCAATTTGAAGAAGGTGAATTTCTAGGTTTCATCTCCATTTTTTCTCTCTTAGATGTCGTATTTTCTTTTCAAATTTAAGTGGGACTAAACAGAAAGTTTATCCTTTCAAACAAAGAAGAAATTTGACAAATCGGTCTATACCTTCCATTTATTTTATTGCTTATTGTAATAATAAATTCAAACCTTTATAAGTGAAGATAAAGCATAAGACTAGACTTATATTGTTTGTACGAATTCTAAATTTAAATGTAGTCATATATGTTATCACTTTTTTTAGACTGTCCTTTCTTTAAAAATAGTGAAAGTTTTGTGAATGTATTGTATTTTTGTTTACATTATTGATATCAATCTCTCTTTGAACACTGGTCAAAAGTAAAATATTGTGTTATAATTTGAATGCATCCTTTAATTCAAATCTCAACATAAGAAAATAAAAAAGAATAGAGCCTTTTTTTTTAAATTCGGATAAAAAATAAATAGAGTAGGATCGTAATCGTTAGGCCTTTTTGAAGGTCTTTTGACATCACAAATGTTCCCACTACTTTGGTGGACAATTGACATCTCAGAAATCCGTACTGGAGAAGCATACGTCGTAAAATAAATACATTACCACGCACTTACGGACACCGCACTCGGGTGTAGATGGCATGGGTATTCACAAACATAACATCACAAACCCATGACCTGAGAACAAATATTCAGTCACATATACGTTCGCCCGGCCGGAAATCTACCTCTCACCAACCAGGATCTCTACCAACAGCGCTACGGGGTCGCCATCACTGCATTGAGTGAAGAAACACCTAAATAATAACTTCCAAATTACAAACAAAAAAAATTAAGTTAAATAATGCCCACTAGATAATTTTGTAGAAATCCACATGACTTGTTATTTTAATTTGAAGTTAAAATGAAGACACTTCGATAACTTAGTAACATGCTAGCTTATTTAAATCCCAGCCTAGTACGGAACGTAGTTGACACACGTCGCATTCTCGAACCGTATCATTAAATGTCAACCGTTCTCCGTCAACCGTTAGGACCTCTTGATGCCGTGTTTGTAACATTTAACAAACGTCAGGTCGCGGAGTTATTATTCCGTGTATTGGCAATATATTATTGTCTATCAGAAACTCACAATCTAACGATTTATGTGCGCTGGTAATAGCAGTGTTAAACTTAAGAAGAACAACCGAAACTAGATGGATTACTGTTTCTTAAATAGCATATAAACGGATCAGCGTTTAATACGATCGATTTATACGACGTATCGAAATCGTTTAATACGACGGTAGCCATGATCTTTAACTTCGACATCTGTTATCGTAATAGTGCCATAGCGTGCCTTGTTAGGTAGTCTTCACTTTTATTACAAGTTTGTTTCTACAAACTCTTTTCAAAAATCAAACGCCATCATGGCTTCCGTAAATCCCTAACGAGAGTGGTCTCGATGAAGCGGCAAGAAACTCTTAAGCAGATTTTTTTCCTACCCGCAGTTACAACCAAGAACTTACTAATACTTATGACTATATATTAAACTCTTGTCTAAGCAGTTGATTACTTTAAATTTTCCTTAAGTTCGTAATAACCTTTCGTAATAAGAATACTTTTGACGTGAATTTTTGTGTGAACAATTGTTTAATACACGAAATATTACCATCATATCTAATGTTTCTGTTTATAAGTAAGTACGCCTATTAATTAATGTACCTAAAAGAAATCCCTATTACGATGGATAGTGTAGTTAGTAGTGAATTTGCCTGTTGTTCAAGAAGTTAAATGTTATAAAAATTTGTTATCAAGTCATGGGTGTGTGTGTGTGTGATATTACGCTTGTGAACGGCCATAGCACCAGGAATAAAAATAACCTTATTGCGGGGGTACGATTTCTACCTCTCTCTCTCTCTTCCTAACCTGAGGATTAGTAGCTAAATATTGTTGGTTACATTAGTTCTGTTTATACGAGCCGGTACATAATATATTATTGTGCAAAAAAATGCAAAAAGCCTTCGTCCGACAGCAAGGTCAACGCGGGTAGGGTCATCATTGAAACAATAAATAAAATGAAAAATAGAAAAAGCTTATTAATTATATTAATCATGATTAATTACCTTTAATTACATTTAATTACCTTTTTAGGTACCATCTTTACTATGAGTGATTTTATAGCAATTTCGCTGCCATCCCGTTACCTAACTGAACCTTCATGGTTCAAAGCGATCCGTCTTGTAACTTGACATGTTACTCCCGACGTATCGTATTAATTTTTTTTTATTTCCTTTTTCGCTGCAAAATGATTGATTGCACCATAAAACACTCGTGGAAATGGAATCGGTAGAGGATAAAAGTTAAATTTTTGCTTGTTATTTAATTCCATCCAGCGATGCGTGCTTGCAACGCGGCGGCGCTTACTGTGGGCGCGGCCCATGCGTGGGGTATTCGGGACTCAAGCATCCAGCATCAGAAATATTGATTTATAAAGAACAGATTGTGAAATATTCACGTTCATAGTGTCAATGTCAACCAATAGTCTGTGGTAAGATATCTAGTCGCACAGAGTAGAACTCGTCACAAAAGAACTTTAAGGAAATAAAATTAGAATCGGCTGTATGAGTATCGAAGTTTGCATTTTGTGTGATTTCAAACGTTCTTTTTTCAATAGTATGTTGATTGTATTTGAATGTAACAATGCGTTAATGTTTTTTAATCTGCATTTTATATATTAGTAATACACAATTTTAGCAACTGAGCGACCAATATTATGTATATGTAAATAAATGTTTGTATGTTTGAGATTCGGTAAAATTTATGGTAATTTATTGACATTCTTTGACTGATCACCGCACATCTATCACACGTCGACACGCGCTCGTATTTTTTCACGTCAAAGTCTTATATACTATATTACATTTTGTTATAATTGGCCATTAAATGATGCCGCTGCATTTATACTGCTTAATTAACACTTAAGTAACTACATTTGGTAATTATCTCGTCTCTCGAATGATACCGTCAACGAAATAATTACAAAGTCCGCGCAGTGAGTCCATACTAATTTTGAACGTCTTAATTAGCTTTCGGAGGCTTCGACAATTTGTGAAAATGGACTACGCTTCTTTAATTTAAATCTAACATTTGCATAGACTCGTGAGTCTTCAAATATTTGCATTTTATGACAGCCTTTTGTTTAATGACTAGCGGCCAGTCCCGACTTCGTTCGGGTTCAACAATCAATTAATTTACACATACGATTGATATTTCAGAAAACTACACCTTATGTCATAGTTTTGGACTAGACCAATCACGCCTGTTGTAAAAAGTGATGGAGATAAAACTTCTAGATAGTAAGCATTTACACGTTTGGAAAGAAATCTTTCTGAATTTATTGTGTCCTGAGACAATATTTTTTCTCATCAGGATGGAAAACAATATTACAAAAGTTCGTCCAGTGGCTGAAATTCGACCCCAATGCCGATTTAATGACGTTTCGTGTCCAATTTTCTTTTTATTTGCATCACTGTACCAGGTCAATAGTATACGGTCGAAGCAGTTTGCGTCGTCATTCGAAATGCACACTGCAAAGGAATGGAATAGCTTGCCTCTGTCGATGTTTTCGCTTACTTGTGATGTGGGAGACTTAAAGAGAAAAGTGAAAAGGCCCTTACAAGTTAATGCGTTCAACATCCTGCACTATACCATCACTTGCAATCACGTGGGATTGTTGTCAACCATTGTTTTATGTAAAAAAGCTACAATCAAAACATAAAAGACATATAAATGTTTTGACCAACGACAAAATTTAAAAGTATTGAATTTTTTTGGCTCGCCTATTTATATTGGGGATGATATGGATATGAAATTTTGAATCTGGATACGGGTATATGAATAATATTTTACAGATTTCGGTTACAGATAATAGATGATTTAGGTATCGGAGAAAAATATATATTGCATTTACAAGGTAACACTGACTTTATTTCTAGGTATTATCTGTTGTTACAATCATACAAAAGAGAAATACCCTAAAAAATTCAATAATAAAAACTGTATAAAAATGAGAGCTCGCGGCCAGTGTACCGGCTCCGCTGGCGAGAATCTATCATAACGTGTTTCATTTGGAGTCTGCTTCTATTCGAAATTATTCGAAACTTTTTTATCGAATTCGGTTACGCTTTCAATACATTTTTATTTCGGACATCCGACAATTTCGGTTATGGTTCCGTAACTCCATAACAGCCCTAATTTATATATATAGGTATCTCACCACGAAATAAATCAATTTGTAACGTAAAATAACAGTACCGTACCACAGCGCGGATTCCGCTAAGGTACACAATAGATTGTAGTTACCGAAAAATGGTTTGATTAGGTCCATTCTCTTGGCCGCAGGCCGCGACTCTGCGCACCTTGACCGGGAACGGTTGCCAAATGGACGAGGCAGCCGTGTAACGTCGTGTCAATGACATTCGCGAGGCCAAGAGCACTGTACTTTGATAAGAAAGCCCCATCTACTAGCATGGCTTGTAATCTTAATAGGAGAAACAGTTTTACAGTCGTAAAAGTAGCTCAAACATGAACAATAATTAAACTAATCGCTTATCTACAGATAACTAATAAAGCTGTAACGGGTTAGCAACGAATATATATTTTTTAAGTTTTTTAATTTTTTTTTTTATGTATATCGAATATTTTTGGAAATTTTAAATTAAACTTTATTATCGATATAGAAGTAAGATCATATTGTTTTCGAATTTTTGACAATCTATCTGACCACAGATCACACTGAAACCAGTAAGTTACTTGACATATTAGTACTTAGCTTCGTATAATGGGTCATAATATAGGATGATTTTTATCCTGGGAAATGGATCTGTTACCGTAGAATAGGACATAAAATGCACTAAATAAAATGTTGAATTCATGGCCAAGCTTCAACTATTATAAATTATGAAGCGAGGGCATGTTAGTAGTTTTATTTTTGTTTTTTTTTTTAATGGCTATTATAGCCGACAGATGAGCATACGAGCCACCTGATTGTAATTGGTCACCGTCGCCCATGGATATGAGCAAGACTAACGGCATCACTGATGCGTTATCGGCCAGGAAATGAGAAGTAAGAAAGAAACTATATTATCTATCGCTATTATTTGTTGTGTCTGTGGAACCCGGCCTTGCTATATCATCAAATTCTATTATCAGCGGTTCAAATAAGTCTCTGTTCGTTGTACAATACTTGTGTTGTTTGTTTAGCTCTAAACTGCCCCGCTTTGGAGCGCTCTGTCATAATTACATCATCAGTCTATTCCTTCGGCCACAATAGTGTTGTTCGATAACCCAAATACGTCTCAATCTATTATTTCATACTTGTATCATCGAGAACATCATACGTTATCTGTAGCGGGTACTCCCGATTTTGTGTTTTAACGATACGGTATATCGACTCAATTACATGGATTATTTTCACGGCGAGGCTGATATGACATGACGGTCCATATAATTGAGTCAAAAAAAACACAACGATTATGAGTAAGTACCTGTTACGGTGAGTACCCGTTTCAATTTGTTAGCAGTCCAGTAGTGAAACAATTCCAGTCATGTTGGTAATACACACACAGCTTGTAGTATTTACAATACTTACATGTTTTTATATCTAGTATTTTGGCACTCGCATAGTTTGTAACTCTTATAGTACTCCTTTGGTTAACTTCTTTTATAATTTTCTGTATCTTTTAACCATTTATTCTGTAATTTCTTTATATATTTTATTAGTTAAATGTTTTGTTATTCTTGTCAAATGTTTGACAAATGTTCTAAATTATTGTCATCATGATTACTTTTATTTTTAATTTGTATAATTTTTATCCTTTTTGTTAACGTTCTTTATTAGGCTGAATATAAATTTTAAATTCATAAATAGAATATAATAAGAGAATTATTCTAGAAGATTCGACTTATAAAAGGCGAGCTGTGACGACATGAGACTCTCGATCGGACTCTCGAACAGTCTCTCTCAGTCTCAACACTCTTGGTCACAACACTGGTAGCTTGAAGCAGTTACTCGCGTGTGGGTCGCAAGTCTTGGATCTCTACACTACCAGTCTCTACCAGTCTCTCTCGCGTGTGAGTCTCTTGGATCTCGACGCTGACAGTCTCTCACGTGTGGGTCACAACAGTGATAACTTGAAGGAGTCTCATGCTGATCTACATACTTCGTGCGCCCTAACGCACGCCTGGTTAAGGCGGTCTCCGTGTGCGGAACGCCAGACAATCTACGCGTCTCGTGCGCCCTTAACGCACGCTCCAATCGCCGAGGTCTCCGTGCTCTGAACGCCAGAGAAGCGACGGGCCTACCTTCTTACTTACAAGTGACCTTCTCTTTAGTTTCTTAATCTTGTAACTACTGTATTTTAGTCATTGTAACCGCCAGGAAGTCTTAACTACATTAAATCTTCATAAAATATCTACATCTTTTACTTTAACGTTACAAGCTGTAAAACATAAGAGAAGATTTTACGAAACACACTAATTATTCCTTCAAACTATGTTAATAAATATTCGGTCCCATGCACACTTTGTCCTCAAACCATCTTGCTACCCTTTCATCATGCTCTTTAAAAATGTACCAAATCCTACTGCCGTTCCTAAAGTAAATTGTACATATATGTTCATTTACGTGCCACGAAACGTTTTATTGTTACATGCAGTGTTTAGCATAGGAAGTGTCGCAGGTTGCTCAAGTGATAAGAAAATGGCGTTTACAATAAGACAGATACTAGAGCCTAATAAGAAGCCATCGCTTCGGTAAATGTGATTCTTAAGTTCACAAAAGCACACCCAAAACTATTGTTATCAGTTTCATCAAGTTTACCCCATGCACCTAAACCTGTCAATTGAATAATTTTCTTTATTCATAAAAACGCACCATAATCTTTTATGTAGTTCTTGAAACGATTGCGTTCAAAGAAATATAATATGGACTTGTTTGATGCCACATGCAGCAAAAGACGAATTAATAAATTAGGAATATTTAATTAATGGAAAAGATAAAATAATAATAATGAAACAAAAGCTTAAATTCAATGTGATAGTAATGAAAAAGTAATGTAACCTTCTAACGCAGTTAGTAATAATATGTGTGATGAAGGAGATTCTCGGGTTTGATTTACGTCTGGTTGAGATATTCATGCCAAATGCTTTGAAACGAATTCATTTATTGACTATTACAAATGCTTTATTTATACAAAAATATTACATTTTATGATAATACGCAAACTAAAGAAATACTTCGTGCATTTATTTATGAAGTGCTGATTACCAGTGGACCCTGGGAAGTTATAGGTAGACACAATGCTCATAAACCTGCATTTATTTACAATAAAAAGGTTAATGAAACCTTAAGTAGATATTAAACGAGCATATGATAGAGCGAGCGGAAAATAAATTCACGTATAAAGTGCTTTAATAATTCAATTTGACACTCTTTTTTTTAATTTGTGAAGAAATAAACACACTTTCCCGCAATAGTGTCCTGTGCATGGACACACACAAAATATGACATCACAAACACCGATGAACCAATAACAAACATTTATTTGTTACACAAACGAATGCCCTGGCGGGGAATCGACCGGAGTCTATCGCTTGGCAAGCAGGGTCACTACCAATGGGCTACGAGGTCGTCGAATAATATTGCTAATATATCCATAATGTCAGCTGAAACATAATTTACTAAAAGTTTACAAGACAATATTGACAAGTTAAACATTGACAAGTTCGAATACCGTAGACACCTCTAATTTCCAAACTCAATAGCTAGTCTGGTCTTTTGATATTAAGATAACTGAAAATGAGTAAATTTTATGTTTAATTATATTCCATCACTGTTTAAATAGAGATGAAAGTAAAAGAAAGCTCACAAAATTAAAATTAAAAACACATGACTTAGAACACGCCTTCAGTTTCATAATCAACCCATACTAACGTTTACTAACAAGATAGGGTTTGTACACACACATGTAACAGCGTCAGTACCGTATATGTATCAAAGCCCTTATTTGAACAACATTATTTCGAGCATTGGACATTTATTTTATAACGTATAATTATATATAATAAAAGGAATACTTATGAAGACTTATAGCCCACCCTTGCTGTTTTGGAAAATTTAGCGGAAAAAGATTAATTTGCCGGGCTAAAAAGTATCCTGGGTTTCTTGTAATATAAGTTTAAAATATGTCCAGAACCATTTTGTGGTTTTAATTTCAAGAATATATCTTTGGGCGTCAATCCTGATAGCGAAGTCTACCTGCATTCAAATTTCCAAAAAATATTAGACGTTTCGATCAGAATCCGTCCCGAATAATATCATTCTAAGGCGAGATAAAACTATTCAAATTCTAAATGGCCTCGCGTGAGATTGGATACTGTATGTGTTCGAAATATATACTGTATTCCATATAACTTGATTCCATAGGATAAGGTTGTCTGGAAATAATTGCGCCCCATCTGCTCTTTAATACTAAATACGGTAGTAAAAAAAATGCATGCTTAAATGCATTTGTAAAATATATTTTATTTGTCTAATTTTTCCCTAAGATTAAACCTCAGAATTATAATTCCTTCTTTTACAGTGTACTTCCGTCACTGGATCACTAAATTACCATTAAACCATTAAATTTTGTCGAGTAGATCCGAAGAGAAACAGAGGTATAAGATATACGATATAGAGAGAGGAACAGGGTATACGAATACAGGCAGACACACAAATGATTATATAGCGCTTTCAAACTTATCGTACCCTTAAACATATTACATTGCTATTTGCCTTTTATGAATTTTTAGTCAACTATATTCATCTCAAGCAAGAGTATCCCTAAACCCGCAACGCAAATCGAGAAGGTAAGAAACAACGCATGGCTGCCATTAATTTCGTCACCCACACTCACAACCGAACATCGAATGACGTCACCCGCAGTCACATTTTGACGGATCGCCTGTAAACTTTCGAAGCCTACGTTGACTTCGAGCATTTATCATGGCGTGCGCGGCATTCTTCCTGTAGGCAAAATTAATAAAAATACATCGCAAATAATATTCATTAGCTGCTCACATCAGGTCCTTGAAGCTTTGTTATTTAAATGTGACATATTATTAATGCTTGAAGATATCCACTTTGATACCGAGAATGGTTAAAGCCATAGTCTACCACGCTGGCCAAGTACCGATTGAAAGACTTTATATTGAGAACATTACACAGAACCACCGAAGCAAATGATAATTATAAACGATATGTAATGAAAATATCGTTTTTTCGAAACAAAAGTAGGTCAAAGGTGAATAAATACAATTAAATAAGCTAACTTGTACTTTTCTCGATTTTACAAACAAAAATAACAATAATCAGAGTAAAACCTCAACCTCAATATAAAACGATCACACACCAGATCACTTACTGACACACAGAATTTATACACAGACAAGAAAGGTAGGTCACGTGACCCAAACTGAACAAAATATCAATATCACAGCACTTTTGATGCTTTTCCGTCAAACTCCGTCTTGCAAATGACCGTGCCCTTTTTTTTTTTTTTTTTGCGCCCAGACAATTGGAAAAGGGCTACCCTCCGGGAAGCGGGGGAGGGGGGTGGTGAATGCTCATAGCATACCAGCGCAGCCGGCTGCGCTGGTTATGTGGGACTCCCGAGAAACCTAGGGGCCTACCCACTAAACACCACCCGAGGCTGGCTTTGGCCTGGAGGCCTTGAAGCCGACATCTGATGCGACCCCCTTTAGGGAAAGGGGGCGCTATGACCGTGCCCTCGAGTTGCTCTTGTTTTTATAGACAAGATTCTCTTGATGTTGTGTCTGAGCTAATAATATTGTTACGTGTCAGGATCCACAGGTTCGTGAAATGCCACAATGGTTCCGCAGATTCTATTATTTCCAGCCGACCCCCACAATCATTAGGGGCCTTTATTAACGTTATAGAACCCAATACAATAGTTGTTACAATTTATGTCTGTTTGTCTGTGCGTTTGTGCGCGCTACTCTCAGAAACGGCGTATCCGATTTCACAATGGTTTTCACTGATATATTATGGTAAACATCACACAATTTTTAAAGTCGTTTCATTTCAATCTACCAATAAATAAAAAAGTTATAAATTAATATAATTATTTCTAATTTACAGAACGAGAAAAACCCAATCCTAAAACAATGCAGATGCTATTTCTTAGCTTAAGGCGTAATTTTCTGAAGCGAAGCGAGGGCAGTTTACAAGTAAATGCACAAAATTATATGTTGAACATTATAACGTATAATAACTATCGATTTCATGCCTATAAGGCTCTACAGGCATAACATTATTCATACCTCGGTGGTCTGAATTTGACATGTAATTTTATCACTTACCATGGGAAATTCTCTAATGAACTATGTAATTGAATT
Source organism: Megathymus violae (assembly GCA_003671415.1). NCBI lineage: Eukaryota > Metazoa > Arthropoda > Insecta > Lepidoptera > Hesperiidae > Megathymus > Megathymus violae. Next base: position 438,580 of record PDGT01000059.1, on the reverse strand, counting down.
TCAAATGTTACATCCGCACCGGTCATAAACATAATCTCACGTTGTAAAAAGGCGATACTGAAAAATTTGACGTCAGAAAGTTATTAAGTATTAATGATCCCGGTCCATTAAGCTGCCAATTTGTTTAATGGTTGATTTTATGCCTCATTTTATTACTTTTAACGCAATTTTGGATGAAATTTGAGATTGATAAATTGTGGGTATCGTTAATATAAATGATTTATAGTTCTTGGCGAGATATTTAAATGGCTCTCATTTTAAAATTTATAAGTAAAATTATTATTCAAATTATTTATTTATTCAAAAATTCTCGCGTTAACCAATACCACGCGCATCAACGACGATTTTTATTAAATTTTATCGGACATTTAAATTTGCATCGCATTTAGAATATTCCAAAAATAGAGTAAAAATAATTACTTACTACCCTCCATAAAGAACATTCAAGATAATTATTATTTCTTATTTCGAGAGCACAGATTCACAGACACTGATCCATAATGAGTTTCAAAAGTCATGTTTATCTATTCGATGGTTGCCGCGTAATAATAGTAACATATATAAATTACTAAAAAATATTGTTTGTTATCTATACCTAAAACTTGTTGGTACTCGTATCGTTTTTAATATTATTTATGTACTTTTATATATATTTTTTTCTAGTTGTCGCTGTTTTAAACGTTGAATAAACATTTATTCTTTCTTTGGAAGCATTGAGCCATTAACGCTTGTGACTGTTTATGAACGTCTGTTAATAATCTAAAATATATATCTGAAGACAATCACGGACTTACTTTCTTACTTACCTACGTAAGTGAGGCTACCTGGCCCCGGCAACCGCATCCTTCGAATTGAAACTTCAAATCATTTGGAGCAACTTCTTCACGCTTAAAGATAGATGCGCTTTATTAATACGTTCTAGGTAACAGTTTTACGACGCAACATTTTATTAGCAATTTCCATAAAGCTCGTCTAGAAAAAATAATCATGAGTAAAATTTAATCGAACCAGGCTTGTAAGGTAAAAGATATTTCGGAAGTACATAAATAGGATGATATTTTAAGCTTAAGCATTATATATTTATTTTAGTGTTTAAAGAAAGGGAAATCATATTGCCTAAGACAATATAATATTTATGCTATGCTATGAAGACCCTATAGCCCAACTGATAGTGACCTTGCCTGCCGAACGAGGGGTTCCAAGTTCGATTCCCGGCCAAGGCAGACATTTATGTGACAGATCAATGTTTGTTCTCGGATCATGAGTATTTGTAATGCCATATTTGTATACGTCCTTGACACCCGCAACATGGGGAATCATAGTGCGGGGATGTGAGGGTGTAAACGGTTTTTATTTATTTATTTATTGCACCGCAGTCAACCCTGGTAGTAAGCGGTGATAATTGTCAAAACACCTCATGACTAATCTTTACTCCTTACCTTCCCGAGTTCACGCTATCCTTGTTCTCCTTACACATTGCTGTACAAAGACGAGGCTGTGGCATCTCGCCTTCTCTGTTCGAGTTGCGGGTGTGTGTAACATTTAAATCAATGGCCTTCGGGCATAAATTTATTCCATTGCTTATTACCACTTGCCTTTCTAAACGTTTTCTTTAGTTCGGTTGCAATGGTTATGGATGCCTATAGAAAGGATGTTATTAAAGGTTAGTTAATATAATTTTGAGAACACAATATATATGTATTTATTTATTGATATATTGTAAATATTAGTATATATGTTTAAAATTTATGTATTATGTATGTATGTATATGTAATGTATATGTATATTATATATCAATTAGGGTCGTTTGTAACTCCTGCAGCAACTTTTCAACATTACCAGGGTTGACTGGTAGAAAATGCCTCAAGGCATTAAGTCCGCCCATTGTAAAATTAATTTATTGAATGCTCAATAAAGGTTAAACAAACGAACAAACAAAAAATGAAAAATCGCTACAATCAGAGAATGAATTGAATATAGTGATGTATCCCTGATAATTAATTTCTTAAACATATGAAGTAACTTAGATTTCCGAACTCCGAAGCGGACAATAAAATTCAAACCAATGAGTACAGATTTTTTATTTCAAATAGATTTCGGATACGATTACATCGTTAACAAAAGCCAAGTTTTATTCCTTAAAGTTATGAGCGAATGAGCAACAAATCCAGTGGATGACTATGGGCCATCAGCCTGTCAACTGAGGTGCAACCGAGCGGAATCCAGTTTCCCTGTCACTCCAGATAATTCTCGAAGTAACTCTGGTCCTTTACAACCAGCTATTCATTATGTAACATTTCGCAGTTTTCAAGTCGTCGAGGGTATGAGGAAGTTTTACCATATTTTAAATACAAGCCAACTTCTCCTGCTCCTGGAGTACCCATCAGCAAACAGCCGCCGCAATAATGCTAGGATCCTTATTTTGAAAGTCACTGAACTCTATGCGACAAAATCTACAGAGTAGGTACAGAATTTTTCTCTTAATTGTCACAAACACCAAATCATTTTCAATATCACTCCGGCCTTCGCAAAAGCCAATACCAGACATCACGAGAGAGTGAACTCCGAATCCATTGAATAATTTGAACGACTGTCAATGATTTAATTATTGAAATTGGTAACAATAAGGTTATTGTCGATTGGTCCGTTAACGTAGCAGCTATAAAATATTACTAAATAATATTTAATAATCTATTATATTCGTGTGATATTCGTGTTTCGTTCAATTTTTATTTATCTATTTTTGCGAGTAATAGCGCCCGGCAGGGTTTTACATATATTCCTTCCGTGGAACTGCTAATCCTTCTTGGAGTCTTATCCAACTGATTGTCTATTCAATGCGAAGTAAAAGTAGGTCGTATCCCTAATAATAATAGTCAAGTAATCGTTCTTAACTTTAGAAACTCTCAGAGGAATTAGCTTGATAGAAGCTTACAAAGTTATAATACAGCAAATTATAATAAATGATAAATTCACTTAAATCCTTTGAGCCTTCTTGGAAATCATGGTAGATCAAAAATACAGACAGACAAAATACCTAAAATGATGCTTTAATATCATATAACAGAAAAATTCACTAAGATTTTTATTTGACCTATCTGATAGAGAATCGAATAAATATTGTATTAATTACCGTTGTAATTAAATTATACCAATATTTTTATATTATTATAATTATCAACCTTTACATAATTAATTATATATATATATTTACTGACCAACATTTCAAAGAATTTATTCGAACGCTATGGCTATTTTTGTTTCTTATTATTAACTCGCCTTTGCTTCGCTTCAGAAAAGCCTTACATTTATAAATAGCACCCGCATCCTCAACAGCCTTCATTCCATTTTATTAAGCATTTTTAATACATTTCAAGTATGTTCAATTTAACAAAATTTGAGATGATTTTTCCAAGTTCCAAGAATTACAAACATTCCAATACTGTAATAGCTACGCAAAGACTGAAAATCCATACAATTTTTTTTCTTTTGTTGTGGTGTTTATCCATTATAAGGATAAAGGAAGGGAAGGCGACACCATACCGAAACCGGTTAGATATGTATAGCAATTGACTTACAAGTTTTAAGCCTTATATCAAAACACTCACAGTCTGTTAGGGTGAGATGTTACCCTCATGATGCTCTGTTTCGGAGCAAAACACGTGTTGGTTACGGTATGTGTGTTGGTATATCATAATTGCATGTTTTCCCTTGTTTCAGGGAGGGAGGTTTCATGCATGTATACAAGTATATACCATCATACATTGTGCTTGCGGATTGTTGCAAAGTAAATGAATACTAATTTAATAACAAAGAATTTCCGCAAAACAACGCCTGATACTATCAACAACACACAAAAGAAAATCTGGGTACTGGTTCTCGGAGAAGTAATGACCTCGCTTAATTATATAATTTTTTTATATATTTTTTATACTAGGCAATTTAAAAGCAATTAAGGGTAGGCCAGAAAAAATATTCTACTTTCAAACGTAGACAATGTGACATTGAACAAGCAATTTATATAAAAATAGATAAATCTCAGTCAGCATTGTATACGGTTCTACCTCTCATTAATTACTTCCATTCATTTAATATAGCTATGCTGGCGAAATTTCTTCCAAGAAACTTTATTACAAATATTATATTACAATCATTAATTTTTTAATATCTTTTGTCATTATGATTTTTTCAAGAGACAATGTCACGAACAAAACTTTTTCGCCTTTAATTAAACATTTCACTAATTAATGAAACCAAAAGGATAAACGAAAACATTTTGAGGGACAACAACAAAGACGTCGTAAATTTTATTCTTTATATTTGTTATTCTATTCCTTGTAATTTTAATTTTTACGTTATTAAAAATTTTATTCAAATGGTGATCATAAAATATGTTTTATTTAAAAACCTTGTTTATCTAGGAGTATTTTATTTACGAGCACGTAAATTCATTTATTGCCGTCATAAACATTAAAAGAGTCACTGTAAGTGTGTGTAGAAAACAAAAATAAAATTTGATTCTCCTTCCTTGCCCTTTTCCAGCTTACACGTGGTATTTCTGCATTATATAGTCTCACTTACATGGGATATCCCTTTTGTAACTGCGAACTTTAACCCTTCTGTTTCCTAATATTAGTTTCTTTTTCATCTGTACCTACATTTGTACATTAATATAAATAAGCAAACCTATTTTTGTCACCCTGGCATTTATAATATACAACATTGTCATTCATCTTTCTTATACCTTTGTATATTATTGCTATGAAATATTTTCATCGTATTTGTAGTTCAACTATTTAGACCTCATCACTACGCATTCCGGGCATATTAGTTAATGTTAGTTATTTTTACTGTACTGTTATGTCTTGTGATGTACAAATAATAAAGGTTTAAGCAAATAAATAAACCGAAATAATATTGTTACGAAGAAAACGTACAATAGACTCAGGAAAATAACACCTGACGTTAATGAACTTATTGCTCTAATATCAACATGTGCATTGGTGTATTCATAAATCTGCATAACTTTATCTACAGTGATATTTATGCTACGAGCCAATATTTTTAAATCGTCACCTTAAATTTTACTTTCTTATACTTTTCTTAAACAACTTAAGAAATAACTATCAAATAAATTTTGTGTATAAATATTTAATATTAATTATTGCCTTCAGCACCAACTATCGGATATCTACTTAGCTTTCGGGTAAGTCATTCAGAGAAGAATCTACAATCTGTTTAAAATCAGTTCTCAGTAGTTCACTTGGTATCGGACGGGGCAGACATTTACGTGAAAGATAAATGTTTTCTTTGGGTCATGGCTGTTTGTAATGACACACACACACACACACACACACATATATATATATACAAATTTAGACATGCACACATTTATGCATATAAAGAAGTACATAAAAAAACACACACAATGTTTCATGTTACATATCAGATTAAGATGTGTGTACACTGAACACAAACAAATTTAAAAGCGTTTGAAAGTCGTTCAATTGAGGTCGATAAGAGATTTACTTAAACTCATTAATATTCAATTCTCGTGTGAATGAGGACCCATGCTCCGCGTCGGCCTGCTCTCGGTCGCAGTGAATTTTCTCGATGATTACCGTTTTAATTAGTGGATAGACCTAACAGTATAACACCTAGACCTAACAGTATAGGACATAATATTGTCCTTCAGTAAATGATATACAGTTACGAGAATTACGTGAGTGAATACCGTCAATTTATTTACCTACACCAAAGGGTATCAGGGTGTAATCATCTATTGTTAGTACAAGTCAACTTTAGAGCGCACTCTACCCTAGATACCACCGCGTCTTTATTGCGTTAGAAATGCAATACAATACAACATGATATTGCATTTAACTGTACAATACAAATATCCTTAACTGTATCTACACTAATAGATTATACAGAATCACGAAAATATAAAACTTATTGAACTAAAAGCGGTCTTTATCACGTAATAGTGATCTCTTCTAGACAACTTAGGATATAGTAATTATTATTACCTATGTAGTGATAAAAACGGAAGTTAAGCCCGATATCTTTATGTGTAATAATTCGATAATTTTAGATGTGTAATAATTCAATTTATCCCTACCAAGTTTTCCATTTCAAATATTACAATTCATTCTATAGAATCACAGAAAATAAGTCGTGGGAAAAAAACAAACATACAGATTCACATCGATAAAGGTTTAGTTTTTCAGTTGTACGGAGCCAGAGTATACTCTATTACATAAAATTGGACGTGATTTATTTCTTATTAGTCATAGGAGTCACTGTACTTCTAAGAGAGGGGGAAAAGGGACGGGGGGAGAGGTGAGGGAGAATGGATGGGGGTGAGGGGTGAGCAAACACAATCAGGTGGCAGGTGTGCACACCCACTACGGGTGATTATACCTTGCACGGTTGTAAATTAACGTTTTCGATGCAATTTGCCGTAAAACACTCTGATAACGAAACAAGAAATTTAATAACTAAATAAGAAATTGGAATCAACAACAAATGTAAAATAATTTTTAAAACATTGAATTATATAAAATATAAAAAAAACGTTCACACACGCATACTGCCATAATAGGATCCATCCCCTGTGTTGCGGGTGGCGTAGACATTAAAAACACCTATGACCCGAGAAAATACATTTATCTGTCACGTAAACGCTTGCTCCGGCTGAAAATCGAACCCGGGGCCCCTCGCTAGGCAGCAACGTAGCTACCAACTAAACCACAAAATCATCGAATATCATTGAAACTTACAATTTATACGATATTGTTTGCCTCAATCCATTCAGTCTCACTGTAGATCATCAGATTCTCCTCGTGATTGAAGAGGTCTTTTTTTGTTTTTGAAAGGGAAACCTTCAAAAGTGCCATGCCATGAGAATGACTCTGGACCCGCCTCTCATTACAGGCAGGGGATACCGTAGCTCGTATTCTGGTCCCGAGCTACAGGGACGATAGAAGAGGCCTAGAGCATATTCCGCCACGCTGCTCTAATATAGATTGTGAAGAGTTATTGACCAAGCCAAGTATCAGAAATCCTTATGACTACAATGTGTCATGGCTAACGGGAGAAACGGGTGCAATTTACTAATGAACAAAATGCGCAATGCGCTCAGCTACGTCTCATCTTTGTATTGAGCGTTTATGTAAAGATACCGTTTATTTATGTAAAGATACCATCGAAATTTCTGAATCTTTTGTACATGAAGGATATATGAGAAAACCTATTATGTTGTTAAAATTTTTGTATGAGACAAACATGGGTTTGTGTGCGTTAATCTCAGAAACGGGATCAATCGTTTTCGTTGTGGTTTCCGCTAATGTACTGCAATAAGCATCACTTAATATCTAAAGTTCTTTCCATTCCGATCCGTGCATAAATAAAAAAAAGTATTTCTAAAAATGTGTTTCTAATTCATAAAACTAGATAAACCCAGTCCTATAACAATGCAGGTACTATTTATGAGCGTGGGGCATAGATTTTCTGAAGCGAACGAACACGGTTTGCTAGTTTATCATACAATTGATTACATACAAATCTGATCCTAATAGATACGAGTACAAGATTGGTCGAGGAATAATCTTTAATGTACTCAACGAAAAATTTTTACTTATTTAGATAAAATAATTGTATATTACAATTAAATGTTAATTAATTTCCGAGACGGCCTCGTATCTCAGTAGGTAGTGACGAGAGAGTTTCGGGTTCGATTTCCAGCCAAAGCCGATATTTATGTGACCGATAAATGTTTGGTAAACTATGTTACGTTTAGAAATAGCACCCGCATTGTTTTAGAAACAGATATTTCTAGTTCTGTGAATAAGAAACACATTAATTTACTATAGCAGCTGCAGCGAAGTCCGTATAACTTTTATTGCCTATCCCGCGGTAACAGATCCATTCCCAGGCTAGAAAATATCCTAGAATATAACCTATAATATGCATAGTCGATATAATACATCGACGATTCTACCATCACTCAGGTCACGTGCCGGGTTCCGTTTAGTAACCGTAAATATGACCGTCGCGGATATAATATATGTATATATAATTTAAAAGATACTATGCAATTGATAAAATAATGAATCACTACCACATATTAGTATTATACGTAATATTTTTCTCTCATCGAATCAATACAAACCGAAATATTACGCAAATTATTTCTCTCATGAAATCACACAATAACCGGGTACAGAGTCAACTACACCATACAATACTGTAGATTACATTTTCACTCATAAAATCATTAAAACACATTCTTTTTTTTCCCAATCACTGCAACATAACAGTTACACTGCATAACTTTTTTTTTTCATCAACTTACAGCCCTGCGTAACTTATTTATCTCTTGAAGTTTCCAAACAACAATATGCAGTGTCGAATTAAATGTTGACAAAAAAGGGTTCTTCAGTCGCCAGGGCCAAGTTATCGACATGAATTTCAAACAAAAACAATTTGAATAATTTCCATTTCCATTTCGACAACTTTCTCTAACACGAATAGGCAATTCAATGATCCAAATTTAACATTAGGTTTCAACTTCGGCCAGTTATATCGGTTTAATGAAGGGTGCAACTAATGTTTACAAATCTTCGATTCCTTCAAAGGGTAGTTCACGAACAAAATAGAGTTGATGTCCATTTGAAAACAGCTACGCAAGTTAAATGAGATTTAAAATTAAACTTCATTTATAATTTCGTTTGTTTTATGTTAATAATCGTATTAGTTTAAATGAGACTCATAATACCATTCATCGAAATTTAAGTATCCCAAAAACTCTCTGCCTCAAAAAATATCCCGCCGACGCTTTGCTTCGAAATGAAATGATATTGAAATGAAATGATATTTTATTCGAAGTTGGTTTTTCGAACGTCAAACTACTTCAAAATATATCCCACCGACTCTTCGCTTCAAAAATACTACAACTTACGTTCACAAATGACTGCCGCATCCGAAGCTTTTGTTTTCCATTTATGACGCATTTAATTAATTTTATGCTTGCCTTATTTTATTGCTTCACGAATCGATTTTCATAGTTCTATGAATAAAAAACATTGATTTATTGCAATAGCTGCACATAGAAGAGTAAGGTGTTTGTTTATTTGTGAATTATGTAAGTGCGTTCATCGACTAGCGGCCCGTTGCAAGGGGCTATTAACAAGTCTCTTAACACTTACAAACACAGTTTGTACTTCACCACATTAATCTAGTGAAGATTAGTAGCCAAGCTTCCGAAGTTCTTACGCCGTCCGAATGAAAACATGGCTTAAGTGTAAGTCCTGTCTAACGATAATAATCAAGATGGCTCAAAACTTACTCGGAAAACGGATCGCTCAAGATTTTTTTTTATTAGCGATCACGTTCCGATCGACCACCCGCAGTAGCTTTAAACAGTGGATCATTCACAACCGACAATATGAAGCCTGAGTCATATGTGCATAAATAATTCATTTTTCTTATTTCCTTCAACAGTCACCGACTAAATCCCACAAATGTGCGTTCTCCATATTGTTATTTACAATCTTCAAATCTTTCTGTGTCTTAACTCCACAGACTTTATGGTATTCTTATCCCAATCACCATAAAATCTGAATTATTTACGATCTCAAATTACCAATGGATCACCAGCGTAATGCTGGTATAAAATAGGCATAATAAATAAACAGGCATAAAATCATTTATAAGCAAAATTACTTTCAAAGCTTTCAACTATCCTATTATTATTCGTTTAAAACTTCTATACAGCTTTTAAAAGTTTCCCTTACTTTTTAGAACCTCTAAAGTAGAAAGTTGGAGTTATTGTGGATTCGAGGAAACGATTTTGTAACGGAAAACTGGAAACAAAAATCAACGAGTTGTTATGGAGAAAAAAATGCGACCAAACTCAGTGGGAACAGCTTTGACGTAGGAACACAGAGGTAATGCATGTGTTTTCTATGACCAGTAATCCAACTCTCAATAGACACTTCCCAATACCTTAGTTAGGGCTACTAATGGAGAAAAGTTAATGTATTTACCTAATTCTTCTCAAAACCTGTCATTTATTCATTTCAACACAATATTTTATAATAGGGCTCCGTTTATTCCCTTTTACTATAGAACCCAAAAAGCCCAATGTGACAAATTAAAGCATAGAATCCTTTTTTCCCCATTAACTCTTAATGCATAGTTCTTAAGAACCAAATGCCGAAACAGACACACAGAAATAATGATTTGTTTTACATTAATAATAAACGTAATAAATTATAAACTTTTAGGTACACACATACTCCCCCGCACTAGGATTCCCTGTGTTGCACAAATATAACATCACAAACGCCCATGACCTGATAACAAATATTTATCTGTCACATTAATGCCTGCCCCGGCCGGAATCGAATCCGGGCCTCGCCGCTCGACAGGCAGGGTCACTACCAACTAAGCTACGGGATCGTCAACATTCTACCTAAATAAAAGATAAATATGTAAGTACACGCTGATCATTTGTAACTCGGCGTGGTTACGACTAAATTGTCGGTTGTAACCACGACGCCGTAAACGGCGCACGTGTCAGGAAAGGTAATTTTAACTTGGTTTATGGTTCCACTGTGTTATTGCCGTGAATTTTGACGCAAACGAACTTGGCTCCCAGTGAAAACATTACAAAGACCGGTAACTTTGTAAAGGTGGCATTACTATTACAGGTTAAAAAATCTAGACTAAAACCGACACACCAGTTAAACCTTGTGTTTTATACAAGATGTCCTATTTATTACCTATTGGAACTTACAAGCGATGTCTGAAAGCACTAATTGTAGATAAACGATATTTTGATAAAGGCGAATACACTAACGATTTCAACAGTTGTAAATAATATATTAGCGCCACAATCGATTCTGTGCAAGTTAAAACTTAATTTGTAATTGTCAAATGTTGTTTTAAAAGATGTGCTGAGGAGTTTCTTCCGCAGTTTTCCTCCTCAATATTAAAATATCTTTTCGAAACTGTACAAAAGCAAAAAAAGACGTGCATGAGTGTACTTGCGAAACATAAAATAATTTTATATTTGATTTACCGCCCGCGAACAATCCAAGCATTGTTTATGGTCAATTACAGGGGCTTGTATGTGATAATTTATTGTTAAACTATAATAATAAATGATATATGTATTAAACTCCTATTACCAAATGTTAAGCAGATCTCTATTCGAATTTGGTTGAGAAAGTAGTTGAACTAGAAGTTTTTACAAGTTTTCTTAGCCTAAAAATAGATTCTCGCTTTCAATTGTGTTTACGTACCAAAGCCTGAAGAAAGACTTAGTTCCGCTTCACATACTATTAAAAGGAAGACTTAATTGGCGTGGAAACTGTAAAACTTAGGCTGTGCTATTGTAAGTTTTGGCTGCCAACATTCAATCTATATTCATATCAAAAATGTACAACATTAACCCAGTAAATTCAGAAATATAAAAAAAATCTATACTGATAATAAAATTCTAACTGATCGCTTTCGGCACATGAACGATACATGAGAAACACTATTATTAGGGGTATTTATTAACGTAATATAACCAAAAACAATCTCAGACACGACTTAACTGATTTTGTTTTGATTTTCACAAATATATTGCATCACTTCATACCTAAAGTTTGTTTATATATAAAATGTAAAATGTAAAAAAATATAAAATAATTTAAAATAATGTAGGTGTTAACGTAAGGTGTAATTTTTCCGAAGCGAAGCGAGGGCAGTTTGCTGGTAATATATGAATTCAGTTAATTATACGTGTTAAAAAGACTACTTTGGACATGAACAAGGTTTTCAAAATCTAGAAACTAGGTTAAGGTACCTAGTTTCATATTCAATAAGCTGGTAACTCGTTTATCTGGAGGCATGTGAAAATTTAGCTTAACTCGTTGATTTACAGGTTACATGTCCAAAGAATTATTATGATGAAAGATTACTATAAACTGAAATATAATAGTTCAAAGATGAACGTCCTTGAAAATGAGTTTGAAATATAATTGTAGGTTCTGTAACATTTAGTAAGAAACATTCTACTTGGGAGTTTCTTGCCGCTTCTTCTTCTAACAACATAGTTTAGATTTTGAAAATGATTGTAAAACTAAACGAATATTAATATAATATAAATTTGAATAAGAACTAAATTCTTATTTCTTAGCGTATTAACCTTTGATATTAACTGAATTTTACCAAATTTAATTTGACTTATAACTAACTGAAGAAACGACTTTGAACTCACAACTCGCCTAATTAGTTTAAGATCAATCAGCGAAGAAATTCAACCTAAGTTCGAGGATAGAAGTGATCTTTCGAATTAATTTATTAAATTAACCATAATCGAATTCCCTTGGAGGATCACTTAAAGCGGACATTTGGATACTGACTTCAAAAAAGGGCTTTTGATGTCGTGAAGGTAACGAATAAATTAGTGGTAAATTACTTTGAGATGGATATACTATACATATATATAATACTACGATGGGCGCATTTTATTAATAGCTTTACATCTGTGAATGTACTTACGTTTAGTTAGACATACTTCACTTGTAATATGTATAATTTTAAGCATTAAAATATAAGTTATAAGCTTAATAAGTAATATGAATTTAAACAATCGAATATAATTCGAATCAATCAAAATTTATTAATAATTTAGGAATATATCATAAACGTAAATTTCATGTAATTTACAAGCTAAAAACATATAGTATGAAACTTTTGGAATCGATTTTTTTAATGCAGTCATTAAAAACATTTACGTGAGAAAGTAGAAAGCAGTCAAAGAACACTATCTTTCCTTATATGTATAATATTTGTAAATATTCATTTATTCGTATTAATATGATACGTACATTTTATTGTAGGGTACTTATGTATTTTATTTATGCATAAGTAGTATGTATTTGAATTTTTATTTAATTTTTTTGCTTTTATTGTGTTAGTGTTTGTTGTGTATGTTGCGCACTAAAATTTTCTCATTTTTCTTAATGTTTCCTTTCGTGGCTCTACTAAAAGAAATTTCTAAATGAAATATGTTACCACATAAAATACCTTTTGTAACTTTCCCCGATTTCTAAGTGTGCATTAATAGTTAAATTAATATTGGTACGTGTTGTAAATAGCTACGTAGTAAATATACATGTGAATCAACACACACAGACACTGTTATAATATTGAGTTACCATATTAAGATTTAGTTTTACTCCATTCCTATGTACCATATGCAAAAGCCGGCCTTACGGCCATTGATATTAATTAAGAGGTGCATCCTAACCAATGTATGTTACAATTAGCGATGATATGGAGCTACATAACCGTAACAGAAACTATCGGATATCCGAAATAAAAAAATATCAAAAATCGTATCCGAATCCGATAATAAAAAAGTTTTGAATCATTTCAAATAGGGGCAGACTCCAAATGAAACGCGTTATGCCAGGTTTCGCCGGCCGAATCGGTACACTGGCCGTGATCTCTCATTTTTAGACGGTTATTATTATTAAATTTTTAAGGCTATTGCTCTTTTCTATGATTGTAATACCAGATAATACCTAAAAATAAAGTCAGTGTTACCTTGTAAATACATTATATATTTTTACCGATTCCTAAATCATCTAATATTGTAACCGAAAATATCCGAAACAATCGAATAATCTGAAATAATTTCGTATCCGTAACCGTGACCAAAATATGTTTTATTTTAATTCTTTTACTTATCTGTGGCTTGTTTTCATATCAAAGTTCTATGACAAAGAGGAGTCTGTGGATTTCTGCTTTCTATTCTTGCCATATAAACTCCCTCAGTATCTTGGGAGCTTGGAAGAGCATAAAATAATAACTTTTATGTATGTATGAATTAATTTACTTGCCTTAGGCTAAGAAATAGTACCTACATTATTTTTAATTAATTTATAACTTTTTTATTTATAGGCGGATTGAGGTGAAACGATCTTTAAATATTAAGCGATGCTTACTGCAATACATTAGTGAAAATCAAAATAAAATCAGTTAAGCCGTTTCTGAAATTAGCGCGAATAAACGCACAAACGCGCAGACAAAAATTCTAATAACATTTTTAATAAAGGCCCCTAATAAGAGTTTTTCTCATATATCGTTCATCTATAGAAAACAATCAATTACATCAGTTATTATATGTATATGTTTATATATAATAACATATTATAGGAATTCTCTTCTAGGTAGTCTAAATACATAAATTATTTAGAGACTATAAATGTGAAATTTTAAATTTATGAACGCTAAGTCCCGCTAGAAACGTGTGAGGCTTTGCAGTATCTGCACCGAGAATATTGCCTTAGCTTACTCTGATTTACTTCCAGTGTATTTTATATGCTCAAATAATATTCATACATTTTTTTTTCATTTTAATAAATCATTATCATTAATATTCAATTATCGATCTTCTCTGTCTTACCAAGAATCCCGGGCTCGATTCTCTTTTGATGCAAACAATTATGTGACAGATGTTTGTTTGTAGGTCTTTGCGGTTTAGAAATTTCGAAGTCGATTAGCAATACACCCGCACCCTCGCACTAGGACCTGTGTTGCGGGTGGTATGAACATACACAAATGTGACATAACAAATACAACCCGAAAACAGACACATATGTAAATGGCTGCCCCGACCGGGAGATGACCCGGGATCTCTGGCTCGGCAGGCACAATAACTACCGATTGAGATACAAGGTCACCCCAGATAAAATAATTCACGAGCCAGGTATTGATCTTATGTATAATTTAAGCTATTTATTACTTAAATATTACTTGCGCCCCTTCCGACTTTGTTCGGGTTGAACAATTGATAATTTACAATTTTACGTTTTTTTGCCTCGATTAAATAAACATCATTAGGTTTTTGCGCACTGTTTTTGTTTTTACTGACATCTGGGCAATCATGTATTCTTCACGTTCTTAAGTTACAACGGGACGTACAGACATACACATAGGCAGACAGACAAAAATTTTAAAAGTAGTACAGTAGTAGTACAGTAAACGCGTATAACACTGAATAGATTTGGATGAATCATGACATACATGTAATTAATATTATGAGTCATAATCTACGAATACTTTTTTCCCCGCAAATGGATCAGTTCTCATAACCTCCCAATGCAAAACGAGAACAGTTATTGAATTCAATTGCTATTGAATATTAAATCTCTAATATTACTCTTCTATTTCTCAAATAAATTTTGCTGCAAATTCATGTAATCTATTGTAAATCCATAAGTGTGATTCATACGAATAAAACATTAACATAATTACTTATCCACACTTTAATAAATGATACGTCAATATGTTACATAGTTAAAGATTTCTTGATAACCATAGGTCTTAATGCAACTATGATAAATCCGCCCGCGAGAGTAATACTCACAAAATGTAAATTCTAATACCGGGATTTTGGGGACCGTACAGTTCTCGTAATTACAATACATCCCGTAACTTTGCCGCAGTAGTGAAACCTGCATTCGAGCTTGTAATATTTGCTGCAAAGCTTAGGCTTTCTAAAACACTTGTGAACCATAATAACGTAATTGTCGTAATCTACGATATAAATACTAATATTATAAAGAGAGTGCGAATTTTCTGAGCTAGTTTTTATTCAGGGGATAATTCAATTTTTTTTTAATGGCTTCAAGCATTAGCCGCCTCAATGCCATACATCTCTCATGTTTCAGGTAACTAAGGCGTTGTTCACAGTGCTCCAGGGCCAGTCGGTCTAGGGATTGGTCGCCTTTTTAAAAGCTTTTACGATGCCCGAAGGCCTCGAACGTAGCTTAACAACTGTCATCTAAACCTAACAACAATGTCTATCTAAACTAACCTTATAAAGGGAAAGTGAAAATTTTGTGAATATAAACGGAATCCGCGGAGAGTAATCTCCGAGTCCACAGTTTTATTGGACCAATTATTTAAACACTCAAATAACCGCAGTCGATTTAAGCTGCACAATGTGATTCTTATATCTACAGAGTACCCGCAACCGGTACAATTTTTATGCGTTTTCATCAGACGATTTTTAAATTTTCCACCGTTGTTCCATACATTTAAACCTTGTTTCTGAATTTCTCTATCTATTGTTAAAAATCACATGAGAATCCGTGTTGTAGTTTTTGCGTTTATCGCGTTCAAACAGGCAGAAACTTTGTTATGGGATATTAAAAAAATTTTTAGAACTTTGAAAGTAATGACGTATTCATATGTAAAAGTCAAAACTTATTTGTCTCTGAAATTTGCCTTAACACATACCAACTTACCATAAATATTAACACAGTACAAATATTAATTTAGTATTAAATTACTTTGCAACAATCCGCAAGTACAATGTATGATGGTAAATACTTATGTATATACATGCATAGATAGATATATACCATCATACTTTGTGCTTGCGGATTGTTGCAAAGTAAATTAATACTAATTTAATAACAATGAATTTCCATAAAGTAACGCCTGATACTATCAACAGTACAAATAAATCCGTCAAGAAAAGAAAGATTCTGTGTTGATATACATCATTCGACATGTCCGTTCTCATGAGTGTATGTTGCAATATTTACGATATTTCGAAGAAAACAAGATATATTACTTGGCTAATGTACACAAAAGTGTATCGGTTAGACGGTACGGTGTAATTATTGTGTTTTATTAAGGATGGGAACTTTTACACGTGGGAATGTGTTGAACTGAATACGGAACTTTCAAACATATCTTCATACTTGTTTCCATTTGACTTAAACTTATTGTAACTTAGCAAACTGCCCTCCCTTCGCTTCAGGCAAACTACGCCTTACATTATTTTGAATTAATTTATAACTTTTTTTATTTATAGTCGCATTGCAATGTAACAAAGTTTAAGTATTAAGTAACGTGTACTGCAGTACAATAGTGAAAACCAGAACGAAATCGGTTAAGCAGTTTCGGAGATTAGCGCGAACAAACGTACAGACAAACAGACAAAAATTCTAACAACTATTGTTTTGGGTTCTATTGCGTTAAGAAAATCCCGTAATAATGTTTTTTCTCATATATCGTTCATGTACAGAGAGCGATCAGTTAGAATTTTATTATTAGTATAGATAGATATAGATAATATATACTTTAGTGTAAAAACGTAGTATTTGTATTATTAAATTCTAAATTTGCGAAAAAACGAATTCAGATAGGATTATTCGAGTATCCTGCTGTCTATATATCCCTTGGATTTTGTCCTACAGTATAGTGACCCAATAAGACTAAAGGAATTTTGACATTTGAAGCCTTGCCTATTTTTACACCAGCGGACCCGACAGAAGTCCTCTTCGAACGTTGGTTTGCCTACTAAGAGCAGGTTCCATAAACATTTTTTCTATTCTAATTTTCATTGAACTCTAGTTTTACTACCGAGCCCAATTGTCCATCTAAACTATCCAAGGACCTACTTAAATACACAATAAATATCATTAAAATCGATCCAGCTGTTTAGAAGTTCAATGGCATTTACACGTACAGAAGAATTTTTTGTATAAAATAATTCATTCGTTATGCACACTGCAAAGGACTCCAAGGAAGAAGGAGGAGACTTCAATGCCGAAATAATTTAAAAATTTGAATGAGCAAATCGTGGAAATTACTTCTCGCTACAAGATCATAAATGTAAATTATGTAAAGTCAGTAAGTTGTTGTTTGTTAGAAATCGCAACTCATAATTGTTTAAAGTGGATTTTATTGAAGAATTGTAGATACAGGAACAACCGAAGTCTGTCTAACATAGAATCTCGACAGAGACTGCCCTTCTGACCCGCTAAGACTAACACTTGCTTACCCGGGGATTGATTGCTTGTTTCTTAATTAGCCCATTTTTTATGTTAACAGCCGACAAACGAGCATACAAGCCACCTGATGGTAAGTGGTCACCGTCGCCCATGGACATCAGCAAGACCAGAGGTATCACCGATGCGTTGTCGGCCAAGAAAAGAGAAGAAGGTAAGAAAGGTCAACATCTGTTTACAGCGTAGTTGTACAACGTATAGCCTTATCCTCTAGATTGCAGATAACTTAAATACTCTTAGTAGAAAATATACACATGGTAAAGTTAAGAACAAAGTAAAAAAATCTATACCAAAATCCTAAGATTTAATTTTTCGACAGAAGATACTATATCTGTAGTTATAATACGGAATCCTTAACCACGCAAATCCGAATAATACTTGGCCAAATTGTTTAATTTTACAACAGCGTCACAACTCATCTTTTGGCTAACAGTACATATGAGTAAGGTTTTCACCGAAAGTTATTTTGATTGCATGATTCCATCAACTGACAATGTCCGGTTCTAAAAATGTAGCGAACGCAACCGGTACGTTTCAAAATTGCTTTTAAAGTTACATTAATAAATCCAGATTACATGGCCTATATTGACATCTCAGTGGTCCAGTTGTTAGTTACTACATGCAGAACGCGGGTTTACAGGTTCAATCCCTGTCGGGCAAACAGATAAATAGTTATTTTTTTAATAAATAGCCAAGAATAGCTTAATGGGACGGCCTAGAATACTGACTCCAATCCCATGCTGGCGGAACAGGGTATCGTAAGAGGCGACAGAAATAAGCCTGCTTGGTGTTACGGCTTCGCGTAAGGATTATATTATGAATATTATTAATTAGTCATTAACATTATTACTGGTATTATTATCTTACTATCCTGCCGCTTGAGTCAACGACTCGTCGTGTACCGGCTGGAGGCTTAAAACCCAGGACCTTCTTTTTTCTTCTTTCTTGTCCGACAACGCATCAGTAATGCCTTTGGTGTTACTAATGTCCATGGGCGACGTCGACCACTTACTATCAGGTGGCTCATCTGCTCATTTGACAAAAAAAAAGAGCGGACGAATCGTCTTATGTGTGGTCGTGTGGTCACTACCGCCCAAGTACATCCGTAACACTGAAGGCGTTGACAGTCAAATTGGAAACGAGGATCCATTTTAAACTGAGTTTGTAGCCAAAACCAGCTACCGTCAGAGTTAAACTGGCTGATACAGATGCCCAGCAACTTCCAAGAGGAGGGACCGTTCGCCGAAGAAGAGGTTGGCTTGGACTCAAAGATGGATGAAGCCCCTTAAACCCCAAATATACATGCTACAGTGTTTTTAATCAAAATAACTCACATCATTACAGTAAATATTTAAACATACTGTAGATATATAACGCAATACTTAAGGTATTAAACATATTATATAAAATTGATCTAAATATTAGCGCCTCATGATTTAATGTCAAGCTAGCAGCTAACGATCATTTGCACATCTTTGTATGAGTTGCAAAATGATTTTTACTATTATAAATTACTGTGAATATAAAAGGCCTACCAGTACCTAAATGAACGCCGTATTACGCTGTCGAATGAGCTTAATAGGTATGGGCTAAATAATTATACTATATTAAAGAAATACTTAATATAGCACGCTGATAATGTAGCTATTGATAAGTGAAATAATTTTTGAAATTGCTCCAGAACTTTTTAGTTTATTCATTACAAACAAACATACAAGTTCAAGGTCAGGTTCGACAATGTATGGAGTACTGTTGTCACATTTGGGTTGGTGCTGCCAAACGTCATCTATCAGTGTTGGACTAGATGGAGAGGCGTGCAAAGAGGCTCATTGGTGACGCAGATCAAGGCTTCGCAGATTGGTTTCGACCAGATGAAGAACAACCAAGAACTACTTGAACTCAAACAGGGTGTGCGGCGTTGCCAGCCTCTCGCGTCTTCTATAAGATACATTTTGGATTTTGGCGAGTGTGCGCAGTAATTGTTCGAAATAATTCCCCCTTCGCCGTTCCTCCATCGAACAACTCGACGTACGGCGCGTATCCATCCTTAGTAGTGAACGTACCGCCTGTACGGACGGCGCGGTTTGCGTCTTCATTTATTGTGGGCACTACAAAAGACTGGGATAACTTGCCCGAGTCTTCAAGAGGAGAGAGGAGAGGCAAAGGATATTATAGTATAGATGAGTACATGAATGACAAGGATGCCTGGACAAAATTAATGTCGAAACCAGTTCCGCACAGGTTTAAACTTTTGTAATTACTATATGTTGTTTAAAAGATCTGCTGAGGAGTTTCTTTCGCCGTTTCTTCTCCTCATTGTTAAAGCACCTTTTCGAAACGGTGGTAGAAGCAAAAAATGACGTTCATAAGTGTATTTACTGAATACCTATATTATTAAATGATTTTGAATTTGAATTTGAATTTAAAGTGAATAGGCTTTTATAAGTTAGTGCGTTCAATATCTTAGACTTCATCGCCACTTACCATCAGGTGGGAAAGTTGTCAAGCGTTTACTTATTCTATGTAAAAAATAGTTTTTTCACTTTATAATATTAGATACAGATTCATAAAGAACATTCATTCCATGACATGTACGGTGCTGGACGCGCATAATATTAAAATTTAATTTATTGTTTGTTTCTATTGTAATAATTCTGTATACATACTTTCCTTCTGGTATAAATTGAGTTGAACTAAAATTGAGTTTCACTCCATTAATACCTTTCAATATTCTACTGCAATCTGCATTTACTCGTATTAAATCAATTTGCTCAATCCGTCTACTGAAGCGTATACTTTTAGAAGCTCTTAATGATTTTTATGGTTGCTGGTGTGCAAAATTGACCTTAGCAGGTTTCTATTCGCATATATCAAGTATTATTAAGGGCCATTAATTTTAACCTTTATATCAAGATACTTTAATAATATTATTTCTAAAACGTTAATAAGTTTCATTGAATATCAATTACTGTTTTATTCTAGAAATCAGGTGAAGATTCAGTTCTGCGTATTTTGGTCAATGATTCGAAAGCTTCCCGAGAAAGTCTAATTTACATAAAGATTAAACGAATACTTGTCTTATTTTGCCATTCCGTTAACAGAACCAAAGAACCAATTACTCTTTTGACAAATCAATTAAATTGAATTAACTCAAATTGAGATTAAGGTAACATTAATAAATAAATTGATTTAAATTAATTTATTAGAATATAAAAAATGTAACCTTAATCTTAATACAAGTATGAGTAAATTTCTATGTGAGTCCTAAATCATTACAAAGATTTTGAAACCGAATCTTCACTATCCAATTTAACAACCACCTGAGGCCCAATGTTGGAAATATTCGATTACCTTTTTTATAATAATAAATATGAATTGGATTAGATTTCAAAAATGAAATCGTAGAACAGTTTTATTGCGCATTTTCATTATGCATATTCATTATGGTTGAATGTTGTTTGAAATCGATCGTGGAATAAAAAAAATGTATATATATATGTATATATTCCAATAAAAGGAAAGTGAGTATATATTTTCGCTGGTACCTTCACGTCGTGTTGATGATACCTTCGGTGTTATAAACATCCGTTGGCAGCAGTGACCACTTACCAACAGACGATCCGTTTGCTCGTTTGTCGGCTAATTACATAAAAATACATCATAAAAATAAAAATACATTAAATATAATTTGTTGTGCTTGCGGAAACGGGGCTGAGGGGAAGTCTCAGTTTTATGACTAATTCATGCATAATAAATATATCACGAATTAGTCATGGGTACATTTAAAGGAAGTAAAAATGCACGCATGTAGCTGTAGCCAGCTGCTCTTAGAGATGGTCCGGACCGAAAATCAGTGTCGTTTCGGTACGGATTTCACCGAATCCCGTCCTATTCGCCGCTTGTTGTTATAGCACCTATCTATGGTTAAATGTATGTTTAAAAATTTGAATGTATTTATACTGTTTGTTTTAAGTTTTATTTATTGTTTATATAATATTGTTTTTGCATTGCTACCGAAGCTGTGAATTCACTTTAGCGATGCGTTCGTCGATTAAAAGCACTGCAGGGTATTGGTTACGTATCAGGCTATTAGGTGCTTCAGAGTGTACGTTTAGCAAATACGTTATGAATGCTTTCGTTAGAGATTCAAAGAGATTTTGCCCTACAGAGCGGACGCGATGCCAGGAATTTGTCAACAAAAATCGGAAGGAACAAAAATCGTCTTAAGTTACCGTTATGAAAGTTCGGCGATAAACAATAGCGGCCAATAAAGCCAGGTGTTGATAAATCCTACCACGAGCACATCAACCGACTCCCGCCCTTACATCTTGCGCAAAAGGGCGAATATCGCGTGCACGGTCTTCGTTACCTGAGCTTCTATTGTTCTGTCAATTGCCGGGTATTACTATTGACTCGACGTGAAAGGCGTAGAAAATTCTGGAACGCCCGCAAATCGATATAAATAGCGGGCATAGCCACACGCGGGTCATTTACAAGAGTTCTCTCCCTACGAAGCGAAACACCAGCTCAATGAGTGCGACAGTGATCGTTTATTAGTGATTAGTGTCTCTGCGGAACTAATTTAATGTTTTCACGAACCTGTGTATCCTTACACCTATCATTACAATGCAATTCGCAAGATCTTTCCGGAGAGTGTGTTAAGGTACACAAATCCGATAATTCCAGCCCATGGACCAGATATAACAATAAACCACATTATAATTGGCTGAGTTTCGTCTAGACGCCGCGGAATGTCGACGTTTGGCATTTCGCCCGGAAAGAGAACGGTATACATTTATTATTATAAATTCACCAATCGGCCGGTTGCACCATCAACTAATTTTCATAAGAATTTGAACTGTAAATAGCTTCATTACCCGATTGACCATGTGTGTTCGTCTACTCCATCATGGATACGCTCTCGGAATCTCCGTTATCCCGACGGTGTATAATCCCATATAGGAAAGCGTCTCGCGGCTTGGATTGAGCTAGAGTTATCTCATCCTGATCCTTATATTATCTGAGTTCCACTGCCAATCTCAGATTTTCTGTCTTACGAGCTGAACCACGATCATTCTAATAAGCTGAAGCACTGAGCTTTCCATAGATAATAAGAAAGAAATTTCTGAAGGTTATTGCTACGATTTAAATTATAATATTAGGTACTCTTTTTGCTTTTTAAGGAAATTGGGTAATATGTTATTTTTCCAAATTCTCTTTCTTCGTAATTTTACGTGCTGATATTAATTTCAATTCGTACTTTATGTAAGACATGATAAATGATATCATGTGTCGCGGCTACACATGAAAACTTATCGCGGAAAAAGCATTCTTCGCTGGCTCAGAATTCGCAAACGATTCCAATTCCGTCTCATATCCCTTTTTTAATTTCCGGGAATATAGAAAGAGAGAAAGAAAAAAACGTTTATTCCACATAAAGCAGCGAATAACAAAAACAATACTTATAAAAAAAAGGAATTAAAACAATAATAATAAAAGATGCTGCATTATACGAAAAACGGTGCTAAACCCGCAACGCTGGTTTTCAGTGCGTCCGTCTGTTACACATAGTTCGGTATTCGCATAGATGCATAATATCTAATCTTTATTAAAGCAACACCGGCCAATATGATATAATTTTGGAACGGAAAATATTGATTATATTTTATTTGATTTACATATTTCTAAAAGATACGTTAGGCCCGCATAGCGACACAATTTTGTTGGAGAATATCACTCTTTTATGGTTTTAAATACATAGATCAATTAAATTTATTTATAATTAATCCTTATGTTCTGTTAAACTTTATCGCTGTTGCATCTCCAAGTTCAATGCATGGAATTAGTGCTGCGGTCAGAATTTAGTGTAAACGAAAATTCTTATACCGAAAAAAGGTTTCCGACATGGTTTAACACCTGCTCTCAAATAATAAAGCCAGCCGCTTAATATATGCAATTCAAAGCATGGAAGTACACAAAATAATTACCACGAGCGACATTCGTCAAACCCTGAACAAACCCATTTGACCTTATGGCTGTTGCAAGCTCTATATATAATTGTTTAGGAATATTTATATTAGGATATTTAGTGTAAGGTATCTTGTCTATGCGTGAATTAGCACTAACTTAACTTACTGCAAGTCACGGGTTTCTTGTTATCGTTTGGCAGATCTAGAGCATACTTCCACCGCACTGCTCAAATTAGGATCAGTTGAGTGGACTGTGGCGATAATGAAACGGCACTAACGATGAAAGATTAACAAGTGGAGAGAAAAATCCAGCGACCTAATAACGATTCGTATCGGTAACACCTTCTCGCTTTATTTTATTTTAATTTTCTCTCTCTGTAGACTGCTACTGTTTTTATATGTATATCCAAGTAATAGCGTCAGATTCCTTCGCTGGTCGTTGTACACTGTGTCACCCAACATAATCCCGAAAATGTTCGTGCATATGGCAAAGTTTTTTGTGGCCACCACTAATTAACTAACTGTGCAATCTGTCTGTCAACCTTTACTGTTGTACTATTTTTCCGTTGCAGCCCACTGCTGGACTTGGGCCTCTTTTTATTGACGCAACGCTTTCTGGCCTTGAACCCACGGTTTTATATTTTCTTCAGGTCGTCATTCAACCTGGGTGAGGTTAATTGTATTCCTTTTTAAAAACTACATTTGTATAAGGGCCACAATGTAGTTTACTATTATTATAAAAATATAGGGGGTAAACTCCATTCTTGCTCAACTTAGCAGCTTGGCGATCACCCCTGTCTGAAAAGAGTACAGGAAACCTGTTAACAGGTACAAGAACGTTCCAGACGCGGAAAAGAACAAGAGAAAGACACTTCTGGGGACATATTTTAAAAACAATAAAAAAATTCAAGGTCAACTTCAGCTAGGCCTACTGCATCACTTCTTATTGTAATATAATGTAATGTATTCATATTGTAATGTAATCTATACGGTCAGTAATACTTCAATGTTACTGAAGTCTGTGGCCGAGGGTGACCACTTACCATTAGGTCACTCGTCTGCTCATTTATTGACTAGTTACAAAAAAAAATATTGCACACGAATGTAGGCAAGTTGGACAAAAGTTGCCATTACAATATTACTTATTAAACTTAATTTAGCTATGCTATTACAATGGTAATATATTTTATAAAACTTTTTAATAGGTATCCGCATACCCTTAAATTTTGGATCAATTCAGCATATTTAATTAAAATTTCATTGACTTGATAAAGCAATTCGCTAGTCCCTTCCAGAATAGTTAATATAATTATAAGAACCAGCAAATTTTGTTTCAAGTCTTCAAAGGAGTCCAATCTGAGGTAATTATTAAATACCTTTAAAAGCTCACGTTTAAAATTGAACCTTTTCGAAACGTTCCAGAATTATGTTTAAGGGTTAAAAATATATAATAGTTTTTAGAATCTGATTTAGTTAGAAAATTCAGTCATAAACACACACTTTAGACAAGTATTTCGTGTAGCAGGTCGCATCGATATATGTACGTAATTAAGACAAACGCCAATGTACCGGGAGCAAACATTTCTTTATCTTCGGTTAAGACTACTTAGACAAATAAAAATACGATCTGTATGCTTGTCGAATATTCTAATTCGTAAAATTCAAACCATAAACTCCATATTGTGTTACATATGAAACACAAATACTATTATGAAAGACTGTTGCCAAAAATAAGGTTTTTCTGCATCGCCCATATCGTGTCGGTGCCAAATTTATTGTCATCCCAGCTCGGTTTATTGCGTCTGTCCTACTGCTGCCTAGATGCTTTGTCACCCTATTGAAGAACTTTATTGTTACTATAAAACTACAAAGGGTTGCTTTTGAGTGTTTCTTTTTTATATTCTTAACGTGTTTAAGTTGATTGAAGCGATTTTATTATTTCTATAATATTCAACAACGCGATGTTGAGACACTTCTAGTAATCTCGGCTAGTACTTAAAAAATACAAGATATATTGTCATAGCGTCTTGTAATTTTGCGCTTTAATATTTATTACGTGGCCCGACATAGCATCAGCCACGGTCGTCGTTTGAGAAATATTGTTTCATAAGGAAGTCGCGATAAGTTAATAAAACACGCTAATTCCCAAGGGGAAAATATCGACAAGTAAAACAAATTATATTTTAAAATTATTCCCGCTTTTATTATTATGCAATCCTCCTCGTTAAGCTTTTCACCGGATAAACGATGTAAAATAGCACTTTATTGCTTTGTGCTCCAATTTCGTCTCTATGTGTCTACTATAGACATTACTTTTTTATGTGACAAGTCGAAAAACGAGCAGACGGCTGAGACGAGGTATGTAAGTGCCACTGCCCCTGGACAGCGGTAGCAGCAAAGGCATCACCGAAGAGTTTCCGACCGAAAACGAAGCGGAGAATCAACCGTATTACTGCCTCTTCGATACTGCGACCGAAACACATATTCAAGAACGTATTTATTTAAAACTTGACGGTCGGTTAAAAAGAGGGTGGTAGCTAGCCAAACCTGCGAACTACCCTACCACCATACTAGTATTGTCGGGAACAAACGGGGAGATACAGAGCCAGGTGAACTCAGGTGAAGTGTTCACCATAGCCTCGTCCTCTATCAGCAGGATGCACGAAGAGCAGGAGAGGTTGACTTAAGTTCCAGGGCGGTCGGAGCCTCTTACTCGTACATTACAACACATTCACATTGCAACAGTTCTAATAGCTCTCGGCAATAATTGTCTTCGTGTTGTTAACAAACGCAGAGTACATTATTAATTACGCACACCCTTACATTTTATTTATTTATGTATTTATTTATTTATTAAAAGGTCGCTAACATTCTATACACCATTACATTTTTAAATAAATGTTGCAGAAAAGTCAAGGTAAGTGCTAGAATAATTATAGGCAACGACAGCATGTAAACAAGACATCAAATTACATAAAAAATTAAATTAACATAAAATTAAAATTAAGTTAACATTCAACCAAATCGAACAGAAATTGAAATATTCTACAAACATTAACTAATAAATTGCCTCTGAATTTTAAAATAATAAAATTAAATAACAATTTAATCAAATAACAATTTAATCAATTTAATCAATCAATTTTATTGTACGTTTTATTACATTTTGTTTGGTAGCTGTTGACAAGCTTTATAATTGAAAAGTTTGTGGAAACAGCTACCGCTACTTAATTAATATGATCGAATTTCGACCAGTAGGCGAGCACTGGTAATAATAACATATAACATAATATATAAACTGACTAGTAACTCCCCAATGTATCTAATTTAAAATTCAAACATTATATTTAATTCACTGGATCCAAATCGATTATTTAGATATGAAACTAATTTACTCGTTAGCTTACAACAAATTGGAGCAATTGAAATAAATTACAGGATTCAAATATAATAAATTTGAAATCACTGAAATTCTTTGTCGTTCGAAGTAATTTGTGTCATAGTACCTAATAGTTGTAATGATAAATTTAGGCGAAATATCTTTTACCAGGTTAATGTTTAAAATTACCTTACTTTCTTTTACAGGTACATCGAACCAACGGATCGAATTACCGTGATTGAAATCTACGAATGGATTTTTGTGATATATACATACTTTGATAAAAATCAATAAATACGAAGTAATTATTAAAATGTTTTAGATTACAAAAAACAGTATTAGTCCACATCGAGTTGAAGCTAATTAGTGCCATTTTGTAAGTTTATAACAGGCAATAAAAAGCTTTTAACTATTTTAGTCAAATTCAATAGTTGCGTGAAATCACACTGCTTGTTAATGCGAATTTAAAGATAATTTGTAAAGTAACAGAAATAAGTGAGTTAAAGTGACCAAAAGTGTGTTCGATATAGGGTAAAAGATCAGTTACCCTGGACTGAGTTGTGAAGAATCGAGTTCTGAAAGTGAACGTAAAGTTGACTGTGCAGTGGTGAGAGATATGGTAGTGGTTTATTGATGGTGTGGTCATCATTACGAATGAGGGCGGGCGGCCCCGGCCGGCAGGTCAATGACATCGCCGGCACTGCTAGTGCTGTGTGTAGCACTTGGTAAGTTATCTTTTACCTTTATGTGACATTTTACCTTTGACATTATATTTTACCTTTTAAATATCCTGCTAATAAATATTAGGAAGGGTAGATTAATTAGATTAACATGTTATAACTATTAACAATTATTCATCTACTTAGTATAAGTTCCCTGTGAAAGGATTGTAAAGGATGCTGATAGCATTTAATTTGCCTTTTTATAATCTACACAAAAGAATGAACAGATAAATATGAACCCTTACAGGGTTATTAATAACATCATCAGGAGAAGTCAGAGTTGATATAAGGAAAAAATTATAAAACGTCTGATAAAAGTGAACAGCGATTATTTCAGGTAAGTTTACTATTTATGAACGTAAAAATCAAGTTTCTGAAAGCGAAACGAGGGCAGGATACTATTTATAAATACGCAGAATAAACAACACCTAAATATTATTTGAATTTGGAAACGAGATTATATGAAAAAGCTTTTAACCTCGCGTTAAGCCTTTTATTGTAGAGGACACATTGTTTACTTAATTTACCTTTTTCCTGGTTTTCCTAATTCTATGTACATTTAAAATGAATGAATGAATGACATTGAAATATACCCAGCCCTTAGAAATCAATGACAGGAAACATGAAAGGTAAATTTAAATGTCTAGGAGTTTGAGTTCGTCCATAAGCTTGTCTGACCATTAAGAGAACTACATACTTTTATTATGAAAAAAACATTAGTATGTAAATATTTACGATGTTTTACGCATACCATAATAAGATAACTCAGATATCCTTTTAATTTCTTACTTATTACCTTTTGTAATTCTTTCTTTTTAAATTTCTTTTGTAACATTATGTTCCCTTTTCATTACATCACTTAATGCCCTTTGAATATTGCTAATGCTAATTTTGTTGGCTTCGCGAAAGTAAGCGAACAATGCTTTCAAAAATCAGCCTTTGTTCAGCTACTTTATTGTAAGGATCAAAAGTTTAAATATGTGTACAGTCATACAATAAAACCTCAAAAACAGTAACAAGTGTGTGTCTATATTAACGCATTGTACACGTGGTGTGAAGCACGAGATATGTCTATTGCGAAATAAATGGATTGTAAATCCAATTCGATTTTACGGTTCTGTTATCACTGATTCATTGTATGGCCAAATGATTACCGATTCAAGCTATCGATAGAGTATTGCACGATAAAGTTAGATAGAACATTTGCAGGGTTTAGGAACTAAAGTGGGATTGGGATTGCTACTCTTTTGGTCAAACGGGTCTTGGAATAAGATTGCTATAGATTCAACATATTAGCGGAATAATGCAATTTTGACGACACCATGACTCAGTTAATAGTGACCCTGCCTGCCGAGCGAAGGGGTCCCGGGTTCCATCCCGGCCTGGGCAGGCATTTACATATGTGGCTGATAAATGTTTGTTCTCGGGTCATGGATATTTGTAATGTCATATTTATGTACGTCCATGACACTCGCAACACAGGGAATCCTAGTGCAAGGGTGTGAGTCTGTAAACGTTTAAAAAAAGAGAGCAAGACTTTCTTATCTTAACTGAGTTGCCTGGAGGTGCAGGTGTAGACATGTCTACTCCAGTGGGAATTTGTAGAGGGGCCAGTACACAACCCATGTATCGGAATTTTCATGCCACCAGAAAGTAGTAACATGGCTTAACTGCAGCTATCTGATAGTAACAACCGGTGTCGACAGCTCAAATCGTTCTAGCGGTCACCCATCGTACTACCGACAGCACCCGCAGTTACTTAAAACTTTAGATCGCTTGAGATCGACACAAGTCATTGTATTGTGAGCGCTTCTAAATCATAAAATTCGGTGGGAACAGATGAAGCATGAATATCCTTGGTGACGTCCCAAAATATAAGTTACAATTGAAACTAACTATTTACCATCAGGTGGTCGGTTTGATAACCATTTTAATGTTATACAATTACAAATTACTTCAACATAAACTGTAACCATATATGTTACTTTGTCATCAAAGACATTGTAAACATCCTGTACTTAAAAGTAACAAAAATCTCATTAATATTATCGTAACAATGGAATAATAAAATAACAAAATTTGTTCAGAATAAGTTTGTAGGTACAACCCTAAGCTCAAAAAAGAAAACAGTTCGAATACAATGTAAGTTAATAAGTTACATAGTCTTTTGTTGAACCATGTTACTGTACGTATCTTGGACTGTATTCTTCTGGTGGAGGTCACAATGAAACACAAATGGAAACTGTCAGCACTTCTTTTGCACGCCTTTGCGAGACACGTTAAATTTTACGTTAAACTACCGAGACAAGCGAACGAACAGAAAACAGAAAAGGAACGAAGTGTTGCCATCTTTACAACACTGAGGTATTAATTTTGGGGATGCCAACAGTTACCCATTATTAGATTTAATTTGGGTTATTGATACCAGGGTTCTCACGAGGAGATTACCTTCTAACATTGCGTCATAGTTGCGGTTGTAAAGAGTTCATGTACATTTAAAGTTTAATCGAAATTAATTCAATTATGACAGTGTGCGAGTGTTTGTTGTGTGTATGAATTAAGTTTTTTTATAATTGTATCTGTTATTTAGTATTTTATTGTGACATTTTAAATTAGTTATTGGTATGTTATTTAATATCTTCCGATCGTTATCAAAGGCCTACAGTTTCATTTAATACACCTAAATAAATTAACTTTATTCACCTATGTAAAATAATATCGTTGGGGTCCAGAAGGTCGTTTACAGGTAAACTCCCATATAAAGTTTTATTTACCGGCTATTTAAAGGCATAACGTATCAATATTAATCCGTTTATGGCAATTATCTACTGTACAGGATTATATCGTTCGCTCGTCAAAGGGCTTAAGCGTACTGCCTTAAATTTTAAAGCCTCGGTTCTCTCCGAGGGAAATTAAACAAATAGGTTGGTTAGCCTCAACCCATTTGCAGCCTACGTAAGCTACGGGTGTAGAGCGCTCTACGCCACGTTGTTTCAGTGTGGCTTGAAAGAGTCAGCAGTGGCCAATCAAGGTATCGAAAGTTCTTAAACCGCTAGAAAGGCCTCTGACGTATCTTGACGATTGGTATCTGGGATTGGTTCCGTGGTCTTTTTTGAAATGTGCACATCGAGAGTAAGTTGCCTTACCAATGTAAAAGCTGTAGCTAGCAATCTTTCACACTTCACCAAGAAAGATTTAAACTTCATTAATTGCGAGGTCAATATATGTAACTACTAGAATTGCCTGTTGGTTTACGATAGCAATTGCATTGCCGTGCGAAAACCAACTGTACCGAACCCGCCCTTGTTTAATGCCTTGAGGAAAATACCAAGTTCCAAAGGTGCAAATTTAACTTCAAATTTTAAATTATTTACATATTTTATACATTTTTACACGTTTTTTTTTGCTTTCTTAATTATCGTTTCGTAAATATTTTAAATTAACATAATGGCAATAAAAAAGTAAGTTTTAATCTGTACGGAATCCGTTGCGGCGATGTTATTGCCAGGCGTCCTTCACATTATGTATTCATCAATACCATGATATTCTCAATCTACAATCTCTGCTTTGACACATCGTTTGAAAGTTCCAATAAGTAATTCACGTATCAACCTTGGATTTACAACTTTATCGTAAAACGGAACACAATGTAGTATTTAATATTAAATGTAAAAAAAAATTATGGATATCACACTGTCTCTGACGCATCATGACGATGAGAAAAACTTTGGATAGAAATATGTACGTGTTCTTGTTGCAATAGTTGTCACAGTAATTTTTTACCGGTTTTAAAAAAGAAGAAGGTTCTCAATTCGTGTCTAATTTTTTATGTTTGTTACCTGAGAACTCTGTCATTTAATAACCAATTTGCAAAATTCAATTGCACGAGCCACCTGATGGTAAATGGTCACAGTCGCCCATGGACATCAACAAGATCAAAGGTATCACCGATGCGGTGTCGGCCAGGAAATGAGAAGAAAATAAGAAAAAAAGTGTTTTTGTTCGAGAGATTATACTTTCATTTTAGTCCCACAAAACTTGAAGAAAAAATACCACCTAACGGGTGAAAAATAGGAGATGAAACGAAAAATTAACCTTCCTTAAATTGAAGTCGTTTTTTGATTAAAATATTTACTTGTTAACATTTCAACCATTAACAAACTGTCGACTGCCGCTAAACATCGAGTACAGTTTAATAACAAACAAACGATGTGATTAAATGTTACAACGATTACAAACATAACACGCAAATATTGTAATCAAACAATTGAAATTAATGAAATATTTTTTCGACCTGTAAGTCCCAATGGAGCTGTGCTAAAATTCCAAAACTAATGTATTTATATAACACAGAACTCAGCGGTATAAAGCGATTTATTATCACAAATTTAGCACTTGGCAACGTCCAGGTGTAAATGGATAAATTTATGCTAGACAATTGTATCCAACTACTGTTCTAGTTGAGACTGTAAACTGAACTGTTCCCGCGACGGCAATTTCGTTGATAATTTAATTTTAAAATGTCTTTATTTTAACATTGCAATTCTCGTCACTTATTATAAAAAGTATATGGCTCTTTCATGGGTGGATGTGTAATTGTGTTTATAATAAAATTCCATTAAAATTGACGAAAATGCCATGTTGTAAATTTAAAGCTCACGTCAAAGGCGTTCTTATGCGGAAAGGTTATTACAAACTTGATGATTACTTTCAGGATAAGACTGCTTGGACATGACTTTAATATTGAGCCAGTTTAAGTGCGTTCTGTAACTGTGAGTAGGAAAAAAAACTCCTCGGGAGTTTCTTGCCGCTTCTTCTTCCGAGACCACTCACGGTAGGGATTTGTTGAAGGGGTGGCGTAGTTTGACGTTCGAAAAGTGTTTGTAAAAACCAACTTCGAATAAAATATTGTTTCATTCCATTTATTTCATTTCATTTCATATATTTTAACGCGATAATCTCAAACGCTGTACGGATTTTCATGTGATAACTAATCGTAAGAGATGTTCACAAGAAAAATTTACTAAGAGAAATCTTGAAAAATCATGAAACGCCTGATAGTAAATGAGCAACTGTTTAGGGTGCGATTAGTCTTTGAAACCGTAAGGATCGTTTTTTGGAAGTGAAGCGAGTGTACAGTATTGAGTTCTCAATAAATGGAGATATATGTATCTTGGTACTAGGAATATCGATGTTCTGGGAATTTTTATATAAAATGTTGCCAATGGAGCACACGAGCCGTGAGAAGATAAGAAGATTCCGCCATCCAAAAAATTTAATTAAATTCGGTATACTAGTTCAGGGGTAGAATTACGAACATACTGGATTTAATATAAAAAATTCCCATATACTTCGTTTATAATTTATATCTTATATATACGTTTTTTATTTATTACCTATTAACCCGCCGACGCTTGGTTTTGGAGAATTTGCCGGAAACAGATCCATTGCCCATAAAGTATTCTAGTTTATGACCTATAACATTAGTTCCGAACATGCTAAGAATCATCTAAACCTGCTCAGTGGTTTAAACAGACAGACAGAGGCGGAGCAACGCCACAGATTTGAAAAATTATTTTTCCATTTCAATGGTATAATATTCCAGATGGACATAAGGTGTATATCGCGTACACATATGTATTACTCTAAGTTCATCCCACACGAATTCAGGGCGGGCCGCTAGTGTTATACAAATAATAAAATTATTAATAATAATTTATTTTCAAACCATACTGACATCAAAAACGAAGTGAAATTGCGTGTGTTCATACCACCTGCAACACGGTGGGTAAGTATGAGTATGTGAGGGTATATTTTTAAATTGTAAATTGCGCTCTTGCTTCAGTCAATTAGTAAGTATTTAGTATTATAGATATTGATAACATATATGTATGTAATATATTATCGCTTATTAATTAGTAAGTTCACGTTTATATTGTTTTTTTTAATAATGTAAACGCCAAATGAAGTAGTAGACGGGCCATCTAATGGTCATAAGTAATATAGACATGGACAATACAAGAGGAGTCACCAATGTAACTCTGGCTCTGATCATAAGCTCTTGTTACATCTGTTTCGAAGAACGCTCTTTAGAAATACTCTAAAAAGAAACTTGTTCCTCAGTGCGGAGTACGGAACAAGGAGGTTCGTGAAAATGTGGTCGTGCATTATTATGAATCGAATCGATTCTTGCGGGTGCGTCAACCGAAAATCAAACCCAGTTCACCTTGCTCTAGACAGTCAGTGCCAACAAGGCTACAGTCGTCAGACGTTTGTCTTATTTATTTACGAAGATACTTTCCAAATATTTACAGCGAACTTTATTGTGAATAGCCTTTCCGCTAACATTATACGTAATATCATAAGCTGATTTTAATAAAGCCGGGAGTTGGCCGTTCGCCAGACACCTGCGCTAGGGTATACCTTATATATTAAAAAAATACTAACCCTGCGTAATAAACTTAGGAAAATATTTTTTCAAGGCATTAAACAAACCGAAATCGAACAAAATTGACAAATGAATTGTTACATGACAATAAACAAACCAACACTCAACTAAATTGACAAATATATTTTTACATGACATTAAACAAACCGATGTTGAAGAAATTGATAAATATATTTTTATATGACATGAAACAATCATAAATTGAACAAAATTAACAAATGAATTGTTACATGACATTAAACAAACCAACACTCAACTAAATTGACAAATATATTTTTAGATGAAATTAAACAAACCGACGTTGCAGAAATTGACAAATGTATTTCTCTTAGAGGTTATATGTATAACTTTCTTTCATTTGCCACTAAATGCCGCTGTAGCACACCTACTTTACACTGTTCAACCACTCGCAAGGAAAAATATTTTTGCACTATCCAGTGCTGTTACTCGTCACTACATGGCGTTATTTTTATGATCTTGTGAGATATCAAATAAAAAAATAAATATTCACACACACGCGTCAATAACGTACACAATTATTTTATTACAAACATCCTTGAGTGGAGCATGAAAATTTATAAATATCTGCTCTCGCTCAGAAGTCTAGGACACTATCAACTAGACTAAGACTAATTGAGACTATCGACATTCTTATCAAATTTACATCTACGACTGTACTTGGAAATGAATTAGTTCGAACATTGTAAGAACAACCAAATGTAGAATTGCTGCTGACCAATCGACCTATTGAAACCGGAAACCCATAATTATGAGCCAGCCATTTTTCTATAAACATTATATGTCGGCGTGGACAGTCGTGCAGCCTTGATTCAAGCAGAGCAATGCCTCCACAAGATTTCACTGTTAACGGTAATTACTAACGAAACGTGCAATAATTCTTAGTAGAGGTACATCAGTTTCCAGCACGGATGCAACACGAGTGAGGCCTGCCATAGCCCTTGCCCCTTAGCTAGGCTCCATTATAGCACGATCAGATGAATGTTGAGACATAGCAACGGTGCTGAAATCACTCAGGTCACCTGCCGCGTTTCGTTTCGCAACCGTAGTCGTAACGGCCTCTAACATTTATACTAATGTTATAAAGATAGTAAAAATTCTTTTACCATTTGAAAGGTACATTACTCCGGACTAAACTTTATATGTCAAACAATTAAGTGGCGATCCGGAACGATGTTAGGAGGAGCCGCTAGGATCTACAAACCGTTACAAAGCCATCTAGAATCTTCTAGATTCATTATTTAAATGTAAAGGCAAATTAATATGCGCAGAGAGAACGTCTGTCGGTTTTTAAGATCCTACCACTAAACTGGAACAAAACACGCTAAGTATTCCTGCTGGTTTTGAAATAGTTGCTTAAACTTGGGGTGAATGCAGAAATAAGTTCTCTACACAGCCGGCGCGATGTTGACAGTACCTTTGATACTTCAAAAACAAAAAAGAAAATGCTTTTCTGCGATGTATACTGCACAAATTATGGCTAAATTTAAATTGTTATTATTAGTTTTAAATGCATTATACAACTTGAACTCTAATATGATAATCTATACTACTATTTAAATCTGTTGAAAAGAGAGTGAGTTTTTATGAGTATGGGTATAAGGGTAATTTTCGGAACTACGGCACCCATTCGACAAGTTCTATTATCATTCGAAAGGTACGTTATTCCGGATGAACATAGAATATATATATTTTTTTACGGTTTTTACAAGGCTGATTCAGGAGAAAGTTTTAAGTGTAAGTAAATTTATGAAACGCCCAATAAAAATGAACAACGATTATTCCGGGTGTGATTAATATTTGTGAACGTCAAAATCAAGATTTCCCAAGCGAAGCGACGGCTGGTTATTAGTGTATTATAAAGTTATTTAATAATAATAAAAT
This sequence comes from Megathymus violae, assembly GCA_003671415.1. NCBI lineage: Eukaryota > Metazoa > Arthropoda > Insecta > Lepidoptera > Hesperiidae > Megathymus > Megathymus violae. The sequence goes on along the minus strand of PDGT01000059.1, from coordinate 402,289 downwards.
CAGGCTATTATTTAAAAAAAAATAGTAAATAAAATAATCCAAATTTATTATTTAACAGGCCTTCTTTCTATTCTTACTCGACTATAATTTAAATTAGGTAGCGTTTTTAAATGATCTTACTAAAGTAATCAGACAATTTGAATATGACGTGAATAGCGGCAACATTCAGTATGAAGAAAGAACACTTATTTCTTCAACCATAGTTGACACTATTGGTGTTTTCGCCATCACGATAGAGTGAGCAAGAATGACCGTAACAAATTGAATGTGTGAATGTGTAATAAGAGTGAACGGTGTGAATTATTAAGTCAAGTGTTTAATTTAAGAGATATTAACTCTGGTTGTCAAGCGGCTTATTTGTTCGGTATGGACAAACAGGTGTTACCACAAAAAAATATTTTCCCAAGAAGTTTAAAAAAATTCGCCATCCACAATGTAAATGTACAGCAAAGATGAAATAGTTCAATACTTTTTTCTCCTTTGTTCGTCAGCCAATTTTTTATTTATTTTGCCTGCCACCCATCATCGAGCTGTAGGGTTACCATTAAAAAAACCGGACACTAATCGTTATTAGTGAATGATTGGGTTGTATTTAGACCGCTCGGCGAACATTAGCATCAATAGTTAATATATCGTCCGACACTCTAAACACTGTTCTAGTACCTAATATTTTCATAAGATCGCCGACACGCCAACTCAAGTTTTACCAATTTTTTTTTATACAACCTAACCAAGCAAGTGTTTGGCAAGTGTCCAAATAGCAGTCAGTTTTATTAAAATCAGCTTAGCTCCTGAATCCCGTGCTTCACTGAACCGGCTTAGATTGTAAATTGAATATACGTTTTACCGGGTAAATAAATAAAACTATTAGGCTTACAACAGACGCAATAATGTGTCTGGAGGTGTGAAACATCTCAGTACTAATCGGACTTTATATTAGTACTTGGGTCTTGATTGTTGTTGATTGTTTTTGGTATATTAACTATGTTACACCAGCTGCATTCACAGTGACACAGAGAATTGTAGTGCGCGAGAGTGAATAGAATAATTCTTATATCTTAATCTTATATCATAAGTAATCATAAACTGAAATATCATTTTTATTTTGTAATAACAGTTGACTTAATCGCTCAAAAAAATCAAACATCCTAGTTACAAAAGTTTACAAATATTTGGCAATTTTTACCGTGATTCATTCGCAATAGTATCTCTTTAGACAAAACCGTGTATCGTATCACCTAGCGTGTTTAAAAGTTATTTTATATTGTATTCACGAAAGCCCTGTATTGCATGTGTTCGTAAATTCGTTGCGTTCATATACGTCTGTTTGATTGATCGGAAGGTTCGTTAACGCGCCGCAGTGGCTTCAAGCGTTTTATTTTCGTTTCGATTCAATTTTTCCCTAACCGGTTTTTTTACCCCGAATTTTATGTCCGTGGAACTTTAAATGTGTGAAATGTAGGTTTTGTCCAAACGCCTCATCGTTTCGTAATTTACAAGCTGTTATTAATATTTTGTTGATACTCATTTATTTATCTTTTTGTAATTGTAATCGTTGACTAGTTTGTTATATTCATAAGGATACCATTTTTTTTTTATATTTCTTATGGACACCTCCGAGCTTGACATGCATGTTAAGGGTTTAACATAATTAATGATTTGAAATACCTAATAATGTATTTTCACCTGCTTGCTTAAAATAGCGCGACATCGAAGCTTGAAATAAATACACAAAAATCAATTTTCTCTTCGATGAATGCATGTTGCAAAAATGTCAATCACAAAGATACATAAATATCTTAGCCGTGCTACTTGTCCGTTGTTTTGTTCATATATCACACTCCTCCAATAAAATTCTCTACCCAGAGGTTGCTTACCTGCTTCTTAGCGTTAATTTTGCCTCTTGTGTCACTATTTTAGATTATGTTATTAACTTATATTGATGGACAATAAAGAGTATTTATCATTGTTATTGTATGCTAGAATATGACCTTATAATTTACATTCCAAACATCAAATGAAATGTAAGTTAACCTTCTGTGGTGTTAGGGTTACACTCGTATGTAATCAGACAAAAAGACCACATTAAAAAACAATGTATTAAAGCCTCCAATTGTTAACAAAGTCTATACACCTGAAAAATTCCCGAAAATTCGATGTACAGATTTGACCCCGATAGTTTAAAGATAGTATACATTCTATCGATTCAATGACTATTAAAACTGTTACATCTTTCCTTCATGGCTGTTGAAATCGGTAATACGTCTATTTTAATTTACAATCACAACCTACTCTCTAGATTTCAATGTGAAATAATTGATTTCGCCCGAGATGGAAAGTGGGGATCATCCATCCATCCATCCATCAGCCTTTGGAGGTCCACCGCTGGACATAGGCCTCCCCTAACTTGCGCCACTCTGACCCGTCCTGTGCCTTCTGAATCCAGCGGATGCCCGCTATCTTCTTCAGGTGGGGATACTCAACAAAAACTTGACAATTTCGTACACTGCATAAATATTAATTTTTCATCGATTTCAAACTTCAAAAGGACTTCGCTACGACCTCTGGACTCCTTCAGACCCGTCTACTTGTAATACTTAGCTTGTATTAACATAAAATATAATTGAAGGTGTTAAACGAATAATTAATTGGCAATATTAATTATAATTGTCATTAATACATAATGTATTATTATTAATACAATTTATAGCAATGTAAACACGCCACGAGCTTTGAAATCTTTCAGCGAATTTTCTCGCAAACATTGTCACTTTGTTATGTTAAGAAAAATACATTATTCGCTCAGGACATTGAAAAACCTAGTGTGTTCACCGCGCGCTGGAGAGATAGATACCTTTGTTTGCAGACAGCAGCTATTGTTTAGACTAGGGTTCTGTGGCAAGTAACAAAACCTTTGTCGAATATTTCATACCATGCCGGCAAACAGAACCGGGACTGATGATAAAATCACAACTTCAAAACGATATCCACAATATCAGGGGCGGACTAAAAGGGAAACGTGAACACATTTGTATCCGACCATAGCGACTTGTAACCGAAACCGAAAAAATGTATGGTTAATTTTATAGCTGCTGCTATTTATTATTTGGTGGATGGCTGACAGTTACGTTTCAATGGATTGGATGGTTCCAAATGGACAATGCGATCAGGTTATATCCGGTTGTATCCAGATTTATTATTCAAATGGCAACAAGAAACGCAAGAGTTATATCATAGAAAATTAATATAGATATATTTTTATATTCAAACGGCTTCTGTAACAAATAAAAGATAATTTTCTTAATAATAATAATAATAATAATTTAAAATAACTCCACATACTTATGAGATTGGAGAAGTTAAATAAAAAATTATATCGTCCAATCATCACAATAGACTCATAAATTGATTGGGCTCTGTATCTACTAATTTCAACCACATCTGGTATCAACAGTACATATTTTTATAATCATATTAAATCAGAAAAACCAGGCGGAACCACATGGCGTCGCATAACAAGTTCTTGGAGTCATTGTTTACGAAACATGCGGCTTAAAAATTTTCATGTGCAGTTTTGTATTCACCGTATAATTGAATTTTGCGACTCAACACAGTTGGCACTCAGGGCTTTGTGTAGGGAACAAAAGATATGCATGTAGGGCTCAGCTGGCTTTGTCTTCTGTCTTTCTTTCTTACTTTGTGTGCTGTGGTTGAATTACGTTAAAATGATAGTAGAAGAAAAGTCACTTTAATTGACGCTTAAATTTAGTATGTAAACATTCTAAATCTGAACTTATAACCGTCCACCTTTGTGTCCGGGTTGCATCTTATTTTAAACTAGCAAACTACCCTCGCTTCGCTTCAGAAAAACTATGCCTTACGCTTAGAAGTAACACATGCATTATTTTAAGACTGGGTTTTTATCGTTCTTCTTAATAATATAGTTTTAAATTACCTCAAGCAGGATATTCAGGAGTGAATCTGTCAATTAAAAAAAGTTTTGAGTTCAATGCATGACCATGTCGTTAGCGGCGCGCGTCCTGTTACAGCATTTAAGAACGTAAACCGAAATACCCGTACAGTTGACAGGCTCATCTGTCATTAGTCAATGTCATCTGTCAAGAGTTCGCCCTGCCATCGCGATCTCGCCCTGACAACGATTCTTGTAAGGGTCGAAAAAAATGTGTTGAATACAAAAATCGTGTAAGTATGTCAATTACGACAATGCTTACGTGTAAGTTAATATCCCTAATAAGTATATAGCAAAAGATATACATCGATGATTATCTGTGCTTCGAACATGTTGACTGTACTGAACAGGCTTGTAGATGGTTGAGGAAATAAAATATAAATATCGTAATAATGTTTAACATATTTCTATTACATAAAGAGAAAATTATCCCCCATTTTTCCATAGCATATTAATAGCTCAGTGTATCGTGAAAAAGGTACATGCTTAAGAATTCGATAGCCGTAAATTGCTCGCCCCTCTCGCCCTTCCGGGCACGTTAGTTCCGAAGGGCTATGAATAAATTTATATGGGAAGCTGCCTTTGCAACCCCAAAATCAAACAATAGTAGAAGAATATTATATTAAAAGCGTTAAAAAATTATGTAGGGATTACATAATATAACACCAATAAATAACTCTCTAATTTAGCAATCTGCCCTTGTGATTTTTAAAAAGGCATTTTCGGTTTCACAAAACAAACCCAACTTTTTTAATTACTAGTACATACATAGTATAAAAAAAGTAATAATAGTAATCTAAGCTTTGTTAATAATAAGTTTTACGATAGAAATTAACGATATTTATAATTAAAATTATAGAATCTCTGCCTTTTCATTTCACTTACAATTCGACCGTAGTTAATAGAGTATAGTATTAGAAAGTAATGTAGACTATAATCTAATGAAGGCTAACCCGTACAAAATATTTCTGTTTAGAAATATTGCAAGCTTAACTTTCGAACCGAAATAAAAATTACGATTCGGTCCACTGTTCTGTAATAATTTATCCATATCCATATCCATAGACAAGGTAGGAGAAGAAGATGCCTCTGACAACCGCTCCTGGCACTCCCTGCTGAATAACAGATTAGACAATGCCCCCAGAGCTGATTGGAGGTTACTATTGCACGGTTGTATGTCAATCATTTCAATCTTGACGGTATTCGTACATGAGATTGGATTCTATACCTACCTAGTTAGCCAATATCGTCCTATTGTTTATACAAATAAAAATCAATCGCCGTATATATGAAAGAGCATAACTTAAGAACGGATTACACCTGTTTGGCTGACCTTCTCTTTATTGAATTTGTAACTGCCGAGAGAAGGTTTGTATGGAAAACCCAAACGAAAAGTCGGAAATTTGGATAGCATTTCAGTGTGAAAATCTCAATTAAAATTGCGACGATCAGTTTGACAGTTCTGTTGTAAGGCTGGATTGGAGTTCCAGTTTCGACAATTTCAGTGAGTGAATGACAAATGACATACGGCTTAATTTTTTAGCTCAGCACGCTTCATATTCTTCATTAGTAACTGGACCCGTGCGAAGACGAAGTGGGTAATTAGTAATTAATCCGCAATTTATCATCGTAAACTCAAAATTGATCAGATAAAAATTGCCAATCGACATTAAGTTCTAATAATAATTCCATTATTAGTTTAACAATAAAGGACAGCCACAGAAACGCTTGTAAATTTTAAAGCATTATTTTGACATTGTCAAACTGTGATCGCATAAAAAGACTCCTTACAGAACGAGCACTTATTTAGCAGAACACGCTGCAAATGAACAGAAGCGGGTCCTTTTTAAGGAATACTTCACCCAACTTCTATACAACGTTCCCAGTTATTTGCGTAATTGTATAGCAGGAGACTCGTTAGGTCGGAAATAGTTTCTCGGATACAACTGTTAGTTTGATGTTTCGAATAAAGGAATGTAATGGGAGTGGCATAAGTAAAAGGGAAAAATATTCGAGCTACTCAAATGCTTTTATGTGTAACAGAGAATCGAATTCAGTAGTATGATATAAGTACAAAGTGCGAATACAATTAATTCATAAGTATACTTATTTGGAAACGATTTCTTTAGACCTGAATAAATCTCAAAATATTTGTCATCACTTATTTGACAGTCAGATTTTGAAATGTGATATAAAGCGCAATATGCTACATATGATTTTCGCTTTACATTTCATCGTTAGCGAATGAATATTACCATAATTACAACTCTTAGTTGTCTCAATACTGGGATCGAGTCTCTTCTCAAAATGTGACGGGGGTTTAAGACCATCCGCTTTGCAGAGTTAAGTGCGGATTATCAAACTGCACAAACCTCTGAAAACATTATGGAGAACTCTCAGGAACACAGGTTTCTTCACTAATATCACATTAAATATCGCATTCCGATACGGTAATTGCTATTTGTAGAAGTCTGTCAAACCTCCTTCATCATTCTGCGAGAAAACCTAATCCAGCGAAATGAAATGAAATTTACCTGAAGATGGTTTTCTCAAATACTATTCGAGAGGCAAACTACGCTATCGCTTCAACAAATCGTTACCGTGAGTGGTTCCGGAAGAAGAGGAGGCAATAACCTCCTAAGTATTTTGTTTTCTTACAGTCAGCAGTTACTACAACTTATGGATATAAAAGTTCAAGCAGTTGGCTTTAAAATAATCATCTAGTTTATAATAACCTTTCTTCATAAGAATGCATTTGATATAAGTTTTTAATTTACAATATAACGTTAATTGTAACGGAATTTTATTATATATTTTTACAAAAACACCAAAATTTTTGTTAAATTTTAAGTTTGGTACAATCAGTTTACTGTTATCTAATATAATAACACCTAATGTTTAAAATTATTGTTATACAATATATTGATTTGTTTGAAGAGATCTCTAAGCGAATCCCTCTGGGACTGAGTTATATAATAATTGACTCTGTCACACCAATTGAGCCCCGCAGTAATATACCATAGGACAGTGAGATAGTTATACACGAAGATGATGATCAAAAGCAGCTAGTTTCTTCGATCATATATTTTAAGAAAATCTCCTCGTATTTCTAATTCTTAAGAGTGTGATGACCTTAAGTTTGCCGAGACGAGAGCCGGTTCATATGGCAATGAATAAATTAGTGGCCGCAGGCCGCGCCCCGAGGGAGCTGTTTCACTCGCTTTTGCTTAGTGATGTGCCAGGATTAACTCCAAAACTTTTAACGTTTAAAAATTACCAACTACTTTTGAGTTCCGCTGTTTTTAATTATCAACAAATTGCCGACTGATTACAAAACTTTGAATAATCATTAAAACTTACGAAAATGAAACTACGAAGCAGAAATAACTTGAAAACAAAATAAATTTCTCTAATTATATTACTTGAAATTTCACCTGTGACGTTTTATGATAAATCTGTATACTTACAATAAAATTGTAACGCGGGCGAATTTATACATTAAATTTCAATGAAGTAGACTTTGTATATAAAAAGGTGAAAATATTTTTTTTTCTTTTGTCTGCCTATTTTTCTGACCACGTATCACATATATAACACCACTGAACAAATTTAGATGATACTCGGCATATTAGTAACAATTACTGGTCACAATCTAGGATACTTTTCAACCCGGACAATGGATCTGTTCCCGCAAAATAGGAAATAAAAATTAATATAGACATTCTACTAACAGGGCAGTAAATAAAATGTTGACAGCCTGGCTGCAGATATTACATAAATTGAATAAAAAATCAATAATAAACCAATACAGGTGCTATTTCGAAACGTAAGGCATAAGATTTCTAAAGTGAAGCGAGGGCAGGTCACCAGTATTATATAAAACATTATGTATCACCTATGCCAGTTTAACCGAAAGCAACTATAACTCGATCCCTATCTTTATATCCTAACCAATTGGTCGGATAGACAATTAAGATTACCATTGATTTTGGGAAACATTCAAACAACATTGTTTAAAGCCAACAAAACAAGGCGTCTCGATCCAGATGAACATTAAACATATTTGTAATCAACATTAAAATGTCGACTGCGTTGTCACTAGTAAAAAAAGAATATACTAAGAGGCAATGAAACATACCACAGGCATTATGTCTGGCACTGGGGACGCAGCTTTTATTTTTTTTCCGGAGCTTAAAGCCGCGGTTAAAAGCCCATTGAGTTCATATTGTGAGGAAAATAGATATTCCAGTACACATGGTAAAAAGTCAGTGCTATCGGAAATGGATGGAATACTGCGTTTTGTAACATAACTATTTCAAATAAAGCGCTGGAGCAAGCTTTGAAAATGTTGCTAATAGGTATTATTTACTGATCAGAACTTTCTGAATGTTCTGGATGTAGAAGATTTTGTTAAAAATGGTTTTAATTTAATATATTATAAATATACGTTATATTCTATACTGTGAAAATCAGATTTCAGTAAATGGTGCAGCTGTTATTAAATGTTTTTGTTGCTTCGTGATATTGCAGTTCGCGATGATAGCATTCTCTTTTGTACCTAAGTTTATTATGAGATTTTCCCTTCTTTTGGATGTTACGTGATATATCACCCAAATTGTTTATAAACTACACGCCTGTCAACAAAAGATTGACAAAATTACCATAAAAACTTTTAAACTTTAAAGGTGTAAAAATAGTGAAATACAAGTTTTAGTCTTAACTGAAAAATAGCCATATTTTGGTAATAAAATAACAAGTTTCATACAAATTTATGTTCTTTAATTTAACCCTTTATTAATGGAAGTTTCAAAATTCCTGTCTTAATTATTGTCAACGTTATAGCATGTATATAGCATCCGATATATTGAATAAGGAGAAACAACGCTTTACATTTACAAAAATCACCGGCATCCATAACAAAAATTTACAAAAATCACCCGCATCCATAACAAAGGTTTTTCAAGTTCATCGGGCATTTGATAAATTTCTTATTTGAATTTCATTATTTTAGGGATCAGTTTTACTAACTTTTATGGAAATAAAAGTCGGCAGCAACAGTTCCATTTCCTGGGTGGCAATGCGTTTTAGATTATGATATATGATGTAAGTTACAAATATGCCAAGTATCATTTAAATCGCTTTGGTTTCTCCACGTGATATGATTTTTTTTTATTACAATTAGCTGAAAAATGAGTAGACGGGCTATCTCACGGTAAGAGATGGCTGAAATACGAGTACTAAGGGTACCACCTATGTGTTTTCGTCTTTATGAAATGCTTCACCCGCTTATTACTGGGGCCCCGACAGTGCAGCCGAATGACGTAAATTTTATAATCGCTTCTAGAAGGAGGTAGCTAGCCAAACAAATTAAGAAACTATGCCCAACTACCGTCAGGATTAAATGAAAATTAATGATTTATTAGTCGAGATAAGATGAAATTGAGTGGCCTCTCCTGTTTTTTTGGAGGTCGCTGTACTCAGAGTACACCCGATTTAATCCCAGAGAAACCGGTTAGTCATACTAGGGTTGCTTACCCACCTGACTGTCTACCGATGTTCTTCTGGAGTACATTCTGAAATATTTGTACAGGATGCAGTCAGTGGCGGTGCCTCAGAGTCAGGAATAAGCCGGTCCCTCGGTTCGTTCAGCAATGTTTTTCTTTTTCAATTTATTTTCTGACTGCAGTGATTTGCACTTAAGTGGTCCGTCTTTTCGTTTATAGGTTTTTGTCAAAAAACTGAAATATTTATTCATTTAAAAATACTTCCAAGATTGACATGTTAATGCCCTGTGTATTGAAAGAATTATCCTGGAATCTCCTAATCTGGGATGGCTGAATGTGATGAACCTCTGTTAAGGAAGGTACGTGTATGCTAACTTCCAAAGGTATGAATTGATCGTGAAAAATAAATACAAATATATTTATCTGTCATATAAATGTCTGCACTGGAAATTTAATCCACGATCCATCGCTCGTCAGGTGGGGTCACTGCCAGATGGACTAATGATTCATTAAACTATGACAAAGGCTTCTCACTAGTAACATCCGGATCGATCTTAACCTCCGCACTCATCTGTTCCAGTGCAGCGTGATGACGCATGCTCTGAACCCCACCAAATATGAGGAAAGACCCTTGCGAACAGGCCACGAAGTTAAGTCAATATCTAACATTTAACTGTTTATAGCAGATAATTTCTGAACTGTCATGGAAAGGTTGTAGTCCTGATATTTTTATTTTAATAGGCGTTAAAGGAATAAATCCACCTGATTATATAAGGTCACTACTGTTCATCGATACTAAAGACATTACCGACAGACCAACCGTTGCCAACATATTGTAGAAGGAAGAACACGGTTTTCTAACTGTCTCTTGGACATTGTAATTAAATGCGTGGCATATTGTTTTATGTATATATATATATGAAATATATATATGTTTATATAAATATAAAATATATATATGTTTTATATATATATGAATATCAATAGCAGAAAAACAACAACCTAGAATAATATCCCACTCTCACTTTTAATGGTTAGGTTAGGTGATGTTAATTTATTTGGGAAAAGACAACTGTACATTTTATAAACAAATAGACATATTATATAGAATTAAAAAAAGAAATATTTTCTAAGGAATTATTTACAAAATATACATGTGTACAAAAAAGAAATACAAAAAGAAAAAGCACTACTAAAAAAGAAATTTGCTGCATCGCTGTCGTTGGGCAAAGTTCCCAAAATGCTTGCAGAATTCCCTCTTTGAATGGCTATACTAATTCTTTGAGCGAAATGCATGCCAGCTCTCTGGTCACCAGTGACGTCGACCAAAGGAGACGACATATGTATATTTGTAAAACTCCGAAGCACTTGGACCCCTTGGCCCCAGAGTTTCAACACCAAACGCCATAAATATGTAGTTATCCAATAAACCAACATATTTACGACGCTTGATGTTTTCAGCAGCAGTTGCTGCCGCCCCCGCGTCACGTGAAGTCCCGGAGGTGAGACGATGCCAAAGTGTCAACACAGGTTGCATCCCACACTAACATCCTACCTCCTTAGGTTAGGCTAATATTTTATTACGTATCTACAAATTTAGTTTTTCTCGCCTAATATTCATCACTGTAAACTTTCAAGGATAATTTATGATGCTCCCAATTTGTATGTTCACGCTTCAGAGAGCTTCCACGCTCGAAATTTTCCACGGAATATTCTTTAAAATTCCATATATCTACTTCTTTTAAAAACAGTAATTTTCTATTTATAAAATCCTAACGACCCGCTGCGGGTTCGCACGGGTGCAGTTACTAATGAATATAATGACATGTGCTGTTAGCAACCTTATATTTTTAATGAAAGTTTCATACAAAAATACGATCAAAATATGCAATATTTCCGTGATTTTCCAATAAAAAATTTAACCAAGCCTCATTCCGATGGTTCCAAATACAACAGAACATAATCAGCCAAATCAATATAGCCGTTCTAAAGTGATGATCTTTCATACATGCAGCAATTGATTTTTATTTATATACTAGCTGTGCCCTGCGCGCGTTGCTACACCACCAACTAAAATAAATTTGAAGGAAAGACATTACACAAATATTCAATTAATTTTGAGTCATTTTATTGATTTTGTTCATTTTGAAAAAATTGTGACATTCGTTCGCTGTTTTCGTTTCAATTCAAATCAGCATGAACTGTCACGGCAATAAATGAAATTCATTGGAATGACAGTGGCGCCATCTGTCGAAAATTGGGCGTACCAACTCAGAAACCTTCGTGGGCTCATGCACAATAACTTTGCTAAAGATCATCACATGATCAAATGCATTATTTACGATTCTATAAAGGACATACAGAAGAATATATATAGAAGATTACACAGATATTAAAAACAATTTGAAATTAAAACTTTATATCTTCTTATAATTCATATTCTCAATTATAATCATATAATTGATGTTAATATACTTGTCTTTGAACTTGTGAATATTAAATTGAGTGGAATTCATTTATACTTGCATAGCAACGTGATTTTGTTAGCAATATGCAGGAACAATTGGATTCATAACAATCTTTCCACGTTCAGATTTTCACGATCCACTGCCGTTTACAAAAAGCAGTGGAACAAGTTGCTTTTTAAACAACTATTCCAGAAGTTCTATGCGTTTCGTCTAACAAAGTGTAACAGAGCTCTAGCATTGGCAATCTGAGGTTAATTTTTAAGGTTCCTGTCGAAAATAATATCGGTTCCAATAGACATCGATGGACGTTTGTAGGTTATCATCATTACAACCAGTCCCATTACTTAGGCTTAGTGTCCTTCCAAAGGTCACGGACACCACCCTCAAGTTTCAAGGTATTAGCGAGTAACCTAATGTGTAAGTTTGAAGGCACTTGGTGCCAACATTCACTTCAGTGGCGTTTACCCTACACAGGACTATTGGAAAAGGTTCTCCGGTGGTAATAGAGAAAGCGTGAAGCTATTTTTAAGCATCTTTCTCAACAACGATCACCTACTCCACGACAGACTGCACCCAGAGTTACTCTACTCGGTGACGGTCAACGAATGGCGAAAGGCTATAAGCATTTAATTTCTATTAAAAAAAATTGTTGGCGTAAAGTGACCAAGAGTAAAATTACAACAGATTTCAATTAAAATCGTCTTCATAATTACAGAGCAGATCATATTTGAACATAAAAATACAAATGACAGGGTTAACGGTACACGATAGTATAAAACACTTAAAAAGCAACGTAGAAATATACTTTGGAATCTCGAGATAGAATAAAAATAATATTTATCTTGCAATGTTGATGTTACTACGATTGGATTTTAATATTATGTTAAAGTAAAGATTATATGTCTCGAAGCGACGCGAAAGCGAGTTTCTAGTAGAGTTTCTAGTACTCATATAAATTAAAAGATTTATGTATACGTACATTGCGTACTTACCACATCTTGACTAGCATACAAGTTACGGGGGGATCAAGCCTATGTTATACTCGACTCTTTGTTAGCTTTATTTCAGCTCCCACAAAAACATAAACTCAACAAATAGATAAAGATTTTGTTGATAAAACATTATTTGCAACAGTGTTTATTATACCCAATGGACCTTATAAAAGTTTTGCCTACCCTCAGGGAGGATAGAAATTTTTGACAAACGATTGGGTACTTCCTCGAACTTCTAACTTTCCACGGCTTAGCGGAAAGACCCGAACTCGTCATTATAACATTACCAGTTTGGGTTTTGAGCTTGTTTCTCTTACTTATACGTACATTAATATGTAATCATAGCTTATTTATGCGAATATTATTGGAGTAATCAGTGTCACTCATTCATCATTATTATTGATAAAAAATTACATAACAACCATAAAAAAAACCTTAATGTGAAAGATAAATTGAGACAGATAAATAGAAGAAAAAATACTTAGTTTGGTACTATTTACACCGATTAGTTTTCTATCGTGTGTAACACAGTTCTATTTTTTGTTACAGTGTGTTCCACATCAGGGATTGCGACTAAAGGAACTACTAGCCATGACGTCAGATTCAGCATGCGGACATTTATAGAAGAATCAAAACAAATAGTTACTAAACAAGCGAATTACACAAACCTGAACATGGACATAATAAGGACCAATACACTTAATAACAAACAAGATGACGTAGATCATAAAAAAATTATTTATAAGGATAAAATCAGAGTCATAGATAATGGTAAATTTGATATTGTTAATTTGGATAGAATATATATAGATGTGAATAGTCCAATAGTAACAAATTTAGAATTACATAGAAATAATTTAAGAAGATTTGAATTGGAAAGAAGAAAAAAAAGCAATGCAAACAGATTTAATCTTAAGTTTAAGCAACCAGGAACAAAAAAAAATGAAATCAAAAGTAGAGTGAGAAGAGATGATACAGACAAATGCGAGGAGTTTCAGTTCCGTAATAAGGAACAAAAATATATATACCATCCGCATGAAAAGAATAATAATATGAATAGCAATTATTACAGTAATAGTAATTGTGTAACTGTTATTAACGGTAAGTAGTGTTATTAATTATCATGTTGTTTTGATATAACAATTTAGGAATCATGGCTCCAACCCCCATAACGGCACACAGTGAAGCATTGTTCCCACCACTTCGGAAACTGAGTTAACTTATTTCGTATTTCACCACACTCCTCGTAATGCGGATTAATCCCAGAAGTAATGTTGGAATTTCATATGCAGTCATATGTTAATAAACACAAGTAGAACAATGAAGCTTCTTAAATCAATAATTCCATAATAGTAATGATAAGAGGGTACCCATCACGTTTTACTTCGACTCCGATTGTTACCGTAATGATGCGCTAGCGCGTTTTGTCAGGTCAACTCGAGTGTTATATTTAATAAACGAAGAAAACATTGTTTTTTTTTCTTTATTAAATAACACTGCATAGAATATTTATTATTAGCCTACGAATATACATAAATGTTTAATAGAAATAACAATTTAAAATAATTTGTGTATGATGATTGGCTTCCAGGCAATACAGCATGTAAACCTAGTGTTTACACTGTCCACAATGGTGCTACGAAAGATTTTTTGATAGTAGCTGCTTATCCTCATTGTTGGTCGCTCATTTGGATACAAATTCTAACGTAATTGCTAGAAGATGGTAATAAAATCTGTAGTATCATTATCACGGCCACTGTGAACAAAGAAATCCGCTAGAGACGTAACACCTCGAATAGATTATTGAAATAAAATGTACAATGAATGAAATATGTTGTAGGTTCTATCGGAGAAGTCATTCAACTCACATTTGTCGACATATTCCACATAGAATATCATCCGGAATGTGCCTATGACTATTTAGAAGTAAGTATTATTAATGTTTGTTACTACCTTCATTCATTCGTTGCGGGACCAAACATTATCGTTCCATACATAACTATATTCGAAACAATTTTATTCGTGTCTATCAGCCGTTTTAAAAATTTACATATTATAATCATATACACCTAACTCGTTAATTAAACGTTTTTTTTTAATGTTTATACACTCACACCCCCGCACTAGGATTGCTTGTGTTGCGGGTGGCATGAACACACACAGATATGACATCACAAACACCCATGACCCGAGAACAAACATTTATCCGTCTCATAAATGTCTACCCCGGCCGAATATCTCATCGGAACCCCTCGCTCAAGCAGAGTCACTACCAACTGGGCTATATATAGGGTCATCTAATTGCTCTATCAATTGATAAAACCCGCATAAAAATTGGTGCGCGGTGCTTTTTGTTTTTAACGCGATCAGAAAGAACGTTTTATGGCATGTAAAGATAAAATGAGGACTGTTTTAAAGCACGTAAAAGAAATTTAATTAAAGGGTTATTATATTAACGGCCACCCATACAAAAATTGTCTGTTCACGGAACAATAACGCCATATAACTTAAAAAAGAAAAACATTTATAATTGGACTCATTGAAAAGAATCAAAAATGGATAAATTTGATTATTATTCATCTCAATTTAATTACTGACATGATTCGACGACGATTCGATGACAAGATATACATAGTTATACATATATACATACATAGTTATATACAGAGTAGCAAAATATTGAATGTCAACTTTAGTTCGCAATGTCCCCCTCAAACGATAGTATATTAAATCTCTGTACCTAATTTGAAATAAAGTTTGAAATATACCAATTTGTTTGAACTTGAAAAGTAACACTCTGATATAAAGTCACTGGTTAAATGTATATCGATTTCAACTTTATCTTTTATTTAATCTGTGTTATTTCTTATGTTTCTTAATACAATAGAACGTCTAAATTGTAATTGATATAGGAATATTTCTACTTTTTATTATTTGTATTTGTCGTTCATTTTATATTTCATTATTACGATATTTAAATAATTCGAAAAAGAAAATCTAATTATGATTAAAAATATATTCCATTGTTGATACATTCACTCGTCAACAATAAAAATAAAGTACTCATTCTTGATTTAGATCCGTGACGGCTCGAAGGGCTATGCCAAGATTCTAGACAAAGTGTGCGGTGATGCATTTCCAAGACAGATCACCACCTCGGGACCATACGCCTGGCTGAAGTTTCATTCTGATGAAACGATAGAATATGAAGGATTCCACATCAATATCAAGTTTATCGGGTCTTCGAGTAGCCGTAAGTATCGGGCAAGCGATTGTATGAATTTTGTCCATTTTCGTTTCGAGATGATACCTTATATAGACTGACTGCTGACTACGGAATAACTGAATTACGTGAAATAATATCTGTTAAAATCGTATGACTGAATATATCCTATAAAAGGATATCGAGCTATCGAGTTATTTTTAAATTGTCAACCTACCTTCCTGTAAAGATTGTACCCATTAAACAACACCATCTGCAATCCGGTGTGGCTCATCAGCACGGCATATCACATAAACTTTTTCACAAATGACTTGTCGTCGTCATATTATCTTACCGTGGTTCCAACCGACAAGAGTTCGTTCTGACTGTTCCCGAACCTGCTGCTACTGCCTCTACGTTCCATAAATCGGTTGATTACCTGTGATTGAACCATTGAGCAATGAATGCTTCATTATTTATTTCCAACTCGATTTTTTTAATTGTGTTTATTTGATTTAGTAACAACATTGAACTATTTAATTTTAATGAATATGTATCGCAGAATCCAGAAGACTTAAAACTCTTTCTTCCACAGACAGTATCCCGGAAACTTGTTACGCAAACCTAGCGGGACCGTATGGAGTGATTGATTCCAAAAATATAGACCAGGACTGCCTTACGAAAAGCGCAAACCAGGCTCTAGATGTACTGTGGACCATACAAACACCTAAGGATACCAGGGTAAGCAGTAATCTTCCAAGTTTCTGAAAATTCATCATAGAAGCTTATGACGAATACTTTGAAATAATAAACAATTATGGGCATTTTTAAAATTATACGAAATAACTAGTTTACCCTCAAGGGTTCCAGGGTCGTGTTAATAAAAAAAAATATCTCCAACATCTTATTACGTTCTCCGAAAGAAATGATACATATTTGTGGTTCGTCAGCAAGGAATTCGGTAGTGATTTTGCGAAATTAGCCAATACTATAATAATATTACTGCGGCAATGAATCGTCGCTTTGTGGCTGTATTGATTTCATGTAATAATTGCTGGAACAAAATTTCTCCATGAGCAAAACCCATTGCGCGCGATTGCGTTCGTAACGAACGTGAATATCGCCAAGCTAAATAAGCTATGGAACGCGGTAATACCTTACAGGTCCACCGTGAAGAACATTCTCAAACTAATCAACATGCTTGAGAGTTTTCTATAATATTCTCAAAGGGGTAAAATATGTTAATTCATCATTGACATTAACAATGTTATTTGGCCACATTGAAGCAGATTAGAATACTCCCGCAATCCCATGCTGGCAAAACAAAGACGCGACAGAAACTGCTCTGCTTGGTGGTGGGGTTTCGTCTAAGAATTATAATATCAATATATTATTAAGTCATTAATATTATTAGTGGTATTATTATCTTTCCGTGACGCCTGTCTGATTAGCTACCACCGTCCTGCTTGAGTCGGCCGCCAACTGGGGGCTTAAGAGTCGGTACTTACTTTCTTTCTTTATTCTTGTTTCCTGGCCGACGACACATCAGTGATACCTTTGATCTTGTTGATGCCCATGGGCGATGGTGCCCACATACATTCAGGTGGCTCGTCTGCTCGTTTGTCGGCTATTTACATTTCAAAAAACTGACAACGTGATTCTTTGATTCTTTAACTTTTGATTCTTCGATTGCGAAACATTCAAGCAATAAGACAGTTAAACATATGTCATTTATTTGACTTCGAATTTTTAAATTTCTTCGAATTTTTCTTCTCCTCATTGTTAAAGCACCTTTACGAAACGGTGGTAGAAGCAAAAAATGACGTACATAAGTGTATTTACTGAATACCTATATGATTAAATGATTTTGAATTTGAATTTGAATAAACAAAAAAAAATCAAAACTATTTTATCAATACATTCATGCGCGTCATTTCTATTTCTTTTATTACCATTTGAAAAAAGTACTTTATCATTGAGGATTGGAAACGCCGAAAAAAATTTCTTCGCACATCTTTTAAGCCAAAATATAACGAACCAGTTATTCGAAGTATAAATAATGAATAAGTGATAAGTAATTGAATTATGTGATTATTTGTACCAATTGATTAGGTATTGCAAATAAAATTAAACTGTTGACAAGGAACAAGTTGTTTGAATTTATCCATACATCGGATGGGAATACCTCTCGATCTATCATGTAAAGGCAACATAAAGCATATTACTGTTACAGATTTACCTAAACTTTACATCGTATTCCTTGAAGGAGCCAAACGAATGTGAAGATAACGTAATTCAAGTTTATGGACACGATTTGGAGTACCACGCAAAGTAAGTTAAACATTTATTTATTGCTCTTATTTCTTTAGTACTTTTTAGTAGATATAAACTAATAATCAATCAGACTGGCGGGGTGGTAAATGATGATTGATGCTCGATTATATAATCTGGGGTCCTGGACGTGTAGCTAGTATAATAGTTTTCATTGGTCTTCAAATAGTGCGAATGACACTAAAATACAATTTTGCGGTAGAACAGCGCCTATTGACATCAATATAACAAAAGTGCCCAATCTCCACCTGTCTATTCTACCTAATTAATCAGACATCTGAATTTAGGAACATTTGACCAATTTTTTATTACAACAATAAAAGGAATATTGCTGATTTTATTTGATTAAGCCAAACTATTTTACTACATAATTATTGTCATGTGGATATTTTGGCAGAAAAAGATTTGTGGATTTTTGTCTGGATTGAGCGGTAAGGGAAGGTGGACATCATCGTGCTTTCCTAATTTTTTTGATTTTTGATTTTATAGTATTTTTGTGATAGTTACAAAAGATAAGGCATCCTTGAGGTACAAGTAATATGCACTGCCGCTATTGGTAGCTACATTTGAAGATTTATACAGTATAAATCGTTAAGAAATTTGTAAATGAAAACTTTGAAGAAATAATAAACTATTTTAATATTTTTTTATCAGCTTAGCACATTACTGCGGCTCCGTAGCTAATCCAGTTACAACTAAAGACGAGCCTGGCAAGGGAAACATCATGCACGTCAGAATGTACGCGTCGAAAATAGGCAGAGGATCTCACTTCGAAGCTAAATATACTGCCTATCGCACATTGAAAAACGACGGTGAGTGTGTTTGCTGAATATATTATATTTTAAGATATCCTATATTGTATACTTAACTGACGGAAGCACCACTTTGCGGATAGTCATCGTAGAAGCAACTTACTCTGATCATGCTCCGCGTAGGGGCAAAAATCTTTTTCGATGTTAACAGTTGATAAAAGAGCGGAAGATAATTTGAAGGTAATGGGTGCCGTAGCCTTGCAATCAGGAACAATAGGGCGATCACCATTTTGCTGTCGATCAATATGAGTAATGTATGCGATTGTTAAAAGCAGCCTGATGATGGTAGATAATACAACAACCAAAACCGTGTGTAATACTAAAATTATCATTGATCCATTTCCAGACAAGGTGGAAGCAGACAACGTGCTATTGATCTGCATCTCTGACTCAATAAGGATCGTGGTAGCTAGGTAGTTAAGTAGTTTGCATTTATCCAGCATTGAGGATCTGTCATGACAATCTCTCTGGACAATTTTCCCTCACTCAACCACAACAGTGGAACAATTATACTGAGAAAGAACGACTCAGCTATGCTTAAATACATTTCCTACAGTACTGTAATGCTAAATACGAATTCGTAGCATTTATATAAAAATGTGTAAATATTCCTAGAATAATGACCTTCGCACTTTCTCACCAGAGCATTGCCTTGAAGGCGAATTCGACTGCGAAGACAATACCTGCATAGACATAGAGCTGAAATGCAACGGCTTCGCAGACTGCAGACTTAAAGCGGACGAGGGGCCAGACAATTGCAAAGTAAGTTATCTATAGAAAAGCCTCAAGCTCGACGTCTGTGGTAATCAGTATATGGAGCTCCATCTTGAAGTCCAAGCCATCCTCCGCTGGTGATCAACAGACGACGTTGATCGTTGATCGCTATACTACCCTATTCAACCCCGACCTTCCAGCTACCTGGCTTGTTACCGCACTCCTTCCAGAATCAACCATGAATTGTTTTTACGTGTTCGACCGAGTTCACTTCTGGTGCGGTCGGTAGATGTCTGACTAATGCTAAAATTTGTGTGTCACGTATCACTTTTGATACCTCAAAAGAAATGAGTGTAAGATTTTACAATTATTGAGTTAAACACAACTTACCATTGACTGTGCAGAAATTAGAACATAAGTTATTAGAACATACAGTACGTTAAGGTGAACAAGTTGTGATATCTACGCTACTCAATATCTGTGCTAAAGATTTGGTTTCTCGAAGCAAGGTACCAGATACAAGGTTCTGTGCGCATTTTATAACGATACGCTATATATCCGACAATATTCCCATTCAGTAAATGCTTAATGCATCTACAACGCATAAGCAAGTATCCTTAGAATACGAAGATATGCTTCTGTATACTTCACAACAAAGGGCGATACAATATAATCCATTACTCAAATACTCTTGTTTGTAAGAGCAGGAAAATAATAATAATGAAAATGGTAATGATGAAAGTATTTTCTCTGAGTATCCCTCGTCTTCTTCGCTCTCTTTAGTAGAGTTATTGTACTCTATTTGATGTATATATACTTAAATGAGATAAAATGAAACCAATTTGTGTAAAATTAACTTTTGACCTTTTTCGCTTGTTGTTGTGAAAAGCAACCGTATGATATCACACACGACGCTCACACACACACAGTACATTCTACCCCGTTAAAGGTCCGTACACATATCAAGAAAAATAATAGAAAAATCAATTATTTAATTTCTAATGATTTTATTATTTAAAAAACAATTTAATTGACTTAATTGAAATTCGTTTTCAAAATTTTTCTGTTTTGTTAATTTCTTATGGAACTAAATTAATAATGAACCAAATTTATCAAAAATAGTTTTACGTTGTAATTTTATTAGGTATTTTGATAAACAAAGATAATTTATAACTCAAACTCAGCTGTCTAGGGTTTGTTCTCGGGTCATGGATGTTGTGATGTCATATTTATGTATGTCGATGCCACCCGCAACAGGGAATCCTAGTGCGGGGATATGAATATGGAAACATTTATTAGTTTATTTATTAACTCCACCTCTGTATAGTAATTCATTTACCGGACATACAATTTTAGGAAACTTTCGACTACAATTTTTCAATAAATAATAATATGAAGAATCGACTTTATAGTATTATTAAGAATAACGGGATATATGGGACTGCACAATAATTACACGCTGATTTTCAGCCAGTCCCTTCTCCCTAGGATGTTGTATGACAAATGCAGTGGTCTGTCTCCCAGCCGACAGGTGATAATTATATTGGTAATAAAAAAAAAGAAAATCATAATAAAAGGTTGGAAAATTACTCTTGCGTCCGGGTGTGCGTGTGAGTGGGTATTCTTGGATGACGAGTGACGGTATTTGAAAATTAAATATGTATGAGAAGGGTTTTTGAATTATGCAAAAAATCTTTTAATTTCAGGCATTTCCAGAATGTGTGTCCTAAGTTGTCATAATACGATTTTTTAATGTTATATTTCCAAAGGTTATCTGGAAGAAATCGTTGCATAGCCATAAGATCGCCTTTTGTACATATAATTCTTAGCACTGTATTGTTAAACTTGTATAAACATTTCCGGTGTACACATGTGTTTAAAAAAGTAGTAATAAAGACACATTGACAATAGACTTATAACCTAGAGTTTAAATGCGTCCGTTAACCATTTCATTCAACACCTCTCTTATCTATTCGCTATCGACGGAATATGTGTAGTATAACGTGATATGAAGTCTGTAGATAATATAAATCAAATTACGAGCTGCGTGCTGATAACTCAACGATTATTTTCCTCAAACATCACCGCCCCATCACCATCATCACCGCCCTCCAGCCATCTATGAGTGACCGTTACGTTACTTTGGTAAAGGCCCGTCCGATCCACTCCGGTGATAGCGATTACAAAAACGAGTCTCTTTATCCATAAAGTTGTGCTGTTATTAGTAAAAGAAATATAATTTAGAAGATAGATTGTATTACATTACTTTGGGTGATTACAATAAAATAAGTTACAAGAGTATGAAAGAGGTAAAAGTCGCTTGGTATTATCGGCCGGCGTATATACATATAGCTAGGCCCGTCAGTTCGCCGGCGTGTAGCGCGCGGTGGCTTCGAAGATAGAAGTGTGTGTTCGGGTGCACGAGTCGATTGTAATCTCCGGCGTTTATCGTACATGAAGACCTCGTTGACTGGAGCGTGCGTAAGGGGCGCACGAGACGTATGGATTCTCTGGAAAAGTCACGCTCACTGAAGAGTGAGAAACTTCCAAAGTCTGTCATTACGCGACTTCCCAAGAGTCAACTGATTAAGAAACTTCGATAGAGTGCCCCTTTTGGCCAAACAGCTGGCGTTTTATACTAAAGGTCTGCTTTGTGTGAAAAAGTCCTAAGAGAAAATTTGTAAATACTTCATAATTATGTCTTTATTGGTCTCCAGTGAACGAAATACTTGATCGAATAAAGTAAAAGCGATAATGATAAAGTCCTAACGATATTCATGAGATATCGAATAAAATATATCGTATCACCTTGGCTGTGATGCAATATGGATATGAATTCCCAATAAGTTTTCAATTATCTTTGCAGGTGAATTTGAGACCTTATCATTGAATGTCAGGATACTAAAAAAAGATTTTTGTTATTTACTTCACGCTGTTTCTTATAAATAAAACAGAAAATCTTGTCTGGTCTTTAAAAAAGAAAATTATAACTAACTACTTCGACAGGCCTTTTCTATATTTTGATTACTTGTTTTAGAATTACGTTTTGACTACAGTGCCACCAACAGGACATTTATCTGTAAACCACTAATCAACAAAACAAGTCTATCTAATCGTATGAAAGAAAAATTAATAGATAAACATTCACAAGTGGCAAACTACCACCCTTCTGCTTGAGTCAGCCACCGAACGACTCGTCGTGTTCCGGCTGGGGGCTCTAGAGCTAGTACCTTCTTTCTTTCTTCTTCTTTCTCGGCCGATACATTGGTATTACTCATGTCCATGGGCGACGGTGACCACTTATCATCAGGTGGCTCGTCTATCGCCCATTCACATAAAAAACAAAGTATGGGGATTGGGGCAATTACATGCAGTTTGGTAATAGTGGTACCACGTTTATTTATCTCTCCTACTTTTTACAATTATTTATCTTGCACCTTATATTTACATTAACAGTGTTCAGTGAACCACATTGAGCACAGCCTCTCAAACACCATACACTTCATTTTTCATTCCGGTCATTCTTCCTCACTCACCGGTCACTCCTTACAATCATTCAACGCTCTCTGATACTTGTACACAGATTAAATTACATTTGTCATGATTATAATTATTATTATAATCCTTCACAAGTATAACATCGCATTATTATCCATTGCATTGCGTCTATCCCGCTCGAAAAGCATAAATTTTTGTTATCAAAAATTATACAGAAAGAAACCTCTTTCATGAAAGCAATATAGCATTATGTTTGCCTCAAACTTGGCTTTAGTTAAAGACAGTTCCTCTTCGGGATAACTTTTTATTCACCAAGTTTATCACTATTACTCATAACTATAAAACTTATCCCGAGTGTCGTCAGTTTGTGACACGATTACCCGCTTTGTCTTTGCAAGCGTCGGGATTGATCATAAAGTGGACAAACGATGTCTTTTGTATGAGGGTTTGAAACATTGTTTTATGTTTTATGTTATAGTATCTTTCTTCTTTCTTTCAAAGATGCCCGGTTATATTACAGAAGACGCCAGATTGTCCATTATAAACATATATAAATATTTTAACCGTAACCGGTGCTCTCCATCCGAAAAACACAAAAATCGTGAGAACCCGTTACAGTTAAAATGTATAATGTCCGCGATGATATAAGTTTAAAATCAAAAAACAATTAGACCATTTATAATCATAATGTAACTAAGATCGCAGTAAGTCGAATATAATCGATCGTGTTAAGAAACTTTGGAAACGTACACGAATTTTCTTGGGCTCTTCGGCACGTAAAGCCTTCAGGCCCGACTGTAGCGGAGGCCTTCGCGTGGCAATAGAAACTTACGACACTTGAATTTCTTTTTAACCCCTCCAACAAACCCCACCGGAGTATCTTGTGGAATACGCTGTGTGTATGTATACTGTTATTTTTAGGTCAATAGCCGACAAACGAGCAGACAGACTATCTGATGGTAGGTGATAATCGCCGTCCTCGCAGATCATTCACGCTAAAAGAATCACTGACGCGCTATTGGCCAAGATTGAAACGGGAACCTCCTTTTTTTTTTATAAACGTTTACACACTCACACCCCCGCACTAGGATTCCCTGTGTTGCGGGTGGCATGGACATACACAATTATCACATCACATACACCCATGACCCGAGAACAAACATTTATCTGTCACATAAATATCTGCCCCGGCCGGGAATCGAACCCGGGACCCCTCGCTCAGCAGGCAGGGTCACTACCAACTGGGCTACGGGGTCGTAAACTGAAATAAAGTTATGTCATGATACTAGCAGGGTGGTAGCAATCAGGGAAGTAAGAATCCCAAAGACCACGCACGACTACCGTCCATTACCATCGTTGGTACATTTGTTTTGAAAGACATGCTGATAAGTTTCATACGCTGTTTCTTCTTCTCCAAGACAAAACATTGCAAAGTATATTATTTGGTATCTATATGAAAAGCACTTACACATTCACACCATAACAAATTTTATGTATCGCAAGATACACATAATTAACAAATAATGAACAGCCAATACCAGAGACCAATCCTTTTCCTTCCCATACATATGGATTGAATGATGTTAGTCAAAGTTTACCAATAGTGATGTACATAGGTCGGCTTCGACTTAAAGATAGATGAGAGCTCGTTACAACAGAATGTCTTCATAAACATATTTTAACTGTGCAGGGCGACGTGCAGTCAATGATCAAGGAACCCCACATCGTGGTGATCCTGGTCATCTTCTCGCTAATACTTTCCGGAATGAGCTTCGTATTCCTCTTTAAATGCATCCGGAAACTCTATCAGGATCACAAGATTATAAAGGTAAGTTTTTTGAATCTTACAATTTCACCATATTGATGAAGAATAAACGTAGCCCTACACAGCGTTAAGAACTCTTTCATACAGACAGCGGTAGACACCTCTAGTCTGATCTGTCGCACGATATTCTGGAGATGGTACACGTTCCTCGATTTTAAATTGAGTTTCGAGAAGAGCGTTGTAAATTACCAATGGACTATAATTATTTATTGAGCCCACGAACGAGAAGGAAGGCAGTTGATGGTAAGTGGTCACACAAAAAGTATCACCGGCGCGATATAGGTCGAGAAGGAAGCTGAAGCTCCTTATTACGTTGTGGCGATTACTCACGGGATGATCGGGAATCTTCGTTCCCCATCGGCGCCGCTCGCGACGCGTTATTGTTTCGCCGCTCACACGCACTTTCCAGTAGTTGTAGCTCGTGAGGCTTGCGGTAGACGAATGGTTGCGCGTGCGCCTCCTTACATACGTTTTCTTCGAACGGCTTGCTTGCAACGCTAATTTTTCTTTCCTGTTCCAAACTATTCTTTTGTGTTGTGTAATTACGCTATACATCTGTGCTCGTGTATTCTCCGTTGTTTTATGTGTAATTAACAATAAACTCTGTGTACGGTTTGAAGACCTTTGATTGTGCGTTGCCTAACACCTACCACTACAACGTTTTCTAACGCTGGAACCAAACCACTGAAAAACGTTTCAAAGGTCTAGTCTGGAACGCGGGTGGTAGCTCGCCAAGCAGGCTTCTGAAGCCTAGTATTATGCACGAGTATCATCGAGTCAAATTGGATGGGTTTAAATCCAGCGAATTTCAACCGGAAGGATCGTTTCCAAAGCTTTGTGATGTGTTCGGCAGGATGAACTATGAGCAGGAGAAGTTGAATTGATGTCAAAGATAAATGAAGTCCAAATAAGCAGGGTATACTTATTTGTTTTAACCTAATAACCTAATAATGTATATCATGTACCGTTCGGTCAGTATGACTTAAGAAAAGAACTAATATCAAAGTGCCCTCGAAACCACAGAAACCCTCAAAAATTTATATCTGTACTCCTTGTACCGATCACTTACGATTTACATAAGACCTCAAGTTTGAATTAATTCAAATTTACGCTCGCGTAAAAATCCTCGACATTTTATTGTTGGCGTGTCGTAAATAATTTTCCCAGTTTCTAAGCGTATCCAACTAGCGCAAGTAATCGTCTAGCTCCATACTGTTATCGTAAACTCACGCACGTAAGTGTAGGTCGCTCCATCCATCCTTGAAACCGAGTCAACCTCTGATTGTGGTGCACCCTGCTGAACAACAGACGAGGCTAAGGCAGCAGTATATATTGTTATATATGTTGAGGTTATACGATATATTATTAGCATGTAGGTATATAATAGAATAATGAAACTTATAAATTATATATATATATATATATATATATATATATGGACCTATGCCCATCCGGAATAATGTAATTTTGACATGGTAAAAGTATCTTTCAAATTGATGCCGTGGTTTCGAAGATTACCCTTCACGTACACATAAACTCATAAAATTCCTACTCTCTCTTTATAATATTAGTATAGATTATTGTTTCTCTGTACTGTCTTTCATCTATATTTAATTAATTATCCAAACTAAAGTTTAAATATTTTATGCAAGCATATGATACATTATTTACAATGAATGGCATTTGTCTATCTCAAACGTAAATAATACTTTGGTTATCTCACGAATTTATTTTATATCGATATAAGTGGATAATTACTTACCGAAGATCGACTTTGAAGTCACTGGGATATCACTGATTAAGCTTAATAAAGACAATTGGGTTCTTTTATATCACAGCGGTTCTTTTATATCACAGTCTTAAATTTGTCTTTTCTATCAGCATTTCCAAGATAGATTTGACCACGACATTCCTCTTATCTCATTAATCGTTCCCTGGGTAGTATTCCTCGCCCGGAGGCAAGCCCTTTTGATGACAGCACTATTTACCAAAACGATTTTATTTCCGAAAGGAATTAACTTTGAATACGATGTTATTTTCAACAAAAAGTCAATTCGCGTCAAACGTACACATTTATGCAACACGTTGTTTGATTGTGAATAACTTGCGTGTGCGATTAATTAAAATGACATTAGAAAAAAGTAGTGCAAGATTTTATTTTATTTAATAGCAGTGGTAGCTAGTGGTTTGAGTGTGCGTTGGTCCTCTGTGTGTAAGATGCGGGTTTAAATCTGACAATCTCTCGTTTCGGTGATGAAAATTATCGTGAGAAAACTTGCATATTTAAGAGTCCCACATTCACAATGCTACCGAAGGTCGATGTAAAGTTTATCAAAGGTTTCGTTGGTGAGTAGTCTCATTAGCAGCGCTGTGTACCGTGATTATTTTTTACAAAGTGCGCAAACTATAAATAAATATGCATAATAATTTTCCTTTGTTAATTTTGAATTTACTAACATAACGTGGTGACAGATATATAACGTATTGTTCTCTGGGGATCACTCCCTCACCGGGAGTTTAATCGGAGTATTATTTGTGACTTTATATTATTTTAAAACTACAGTATGATTAATTGTGTATCATTTTTGATCATTTATATTCAAATATATAAAACATTTCGTTCGCCAAAACATTTGCATAGTGAAGCGTAATATTTGTGTTGTTGGATTAAAATAAATTTTAATAAAATAAAGATATTTTTTATAGTTTAGTATGTACGTATATATCTGTGGTATGCACGCAACCTGTAACTGTATATTGTACGTATTTTTTGTCTATTAAACCTATGTGCCGAACGCATACAATAAAACATTTCGAGGGACATCTTTCTGCCCTTTTTCCTGGTCATTCGAGCACATTTCAAAGCCTTAACTCTCTCGCTTGAAAAGCCAAATGCGAATCGAATCCGCGTGGATTAGGATCACATTTTGTAAATGTTAGCAGGAACATTTTCTGTTTCTGATGAATAAAACAGATGAAAATCTATTTCTTCTTTAATTTTAGATAGTACAAAACTACTATTCCAAGTTATAAAGTTATAAAGAAGTTATAAAAGAGTCAAAAAGTAATTTTTTGTGCCATATACTTAGTTTCCTCTGAACTATTCATTTTAATATAATTATAAATATATTTGTGTTCCTCGTAAAATTTCGTTTCACTCACGATGCATTTAACTAACGTTTATTTGTTAATACATCTCCCAACAATGTATGTTATTTGTGTTATACATAAGTTATTTAATATAACATAAATGAAAATGTACCAAATTTCAACTTAATTAAACTCGGAGACTTGAAAAAATTCGCGTGTGACATAAATAGGAGAGAAAGAGACAGAAATACGCGACTGATTCTTTACGATTTCCTTATATTTACCGAAACCTAAATGAGGATAAAATTACATCCAAAATGTGAACAAGGAACTGTTATAAACAGGTTTAATTAAATACTGCACTTGATGAAGAATCCATTTTTATCACAACATAAAATTAAAGAGAATTTCTAAACAATATGTCCATAACAGGAACTTAAAATGCATCGTTAAGATTAACAATTATATTATACTACCCTAGTACGAATCGACTTCGTTCGAATTCAACAATTAATTACACACAGACTTGATATACACAATCACATATATACATCATCAAATACCTATATGAACCGAATACCTATTACTGATCTTATTAAATTTTAAACTTTTTAAGGTTTCGAACGATTACTTTATGTACTCATACACTAACGGAATTTTTATATTCCTGCTTTATAATGATCCTTCATCAAAATTTAGTATGGCTTTATTTTCGGTAATATTCTTGGAAATGTCCCGGTAATATTTTCGTCAGATCTTGATACATTTTAAAATCCAAGGAATTTTTCTGAATATTTTGGCCAAATTTCGGTGATGTGTGTATGTGTAAATACTCGTAGCTCAATAACTCGAAGGATTCAAAAACCAGTTCAATTATTAAACCAGATTCATCTGATCGCGATGTTGGAAAAATAAATCCATTTACATTTAAATTCGATTGTCGAACACGGTACTCATCTATAAAATACCTAGTATGAATTGATTATAGCGCCATCTATTATGTTACGTATAAACTGCATGCAAACGGAAAAGTCCACTGGAGACTAATTTATCCGAATTAGCATCGTTGTCACCGGCCCTAGTAAGACTCTTAATTGCCAACAGGTAATTTATTCTATTGGCCAGAAAAGTATTCTTGACGCGACCAGAGTTTTCACTTAAAATTATTATTTTATAAGAATAAAATTATAACAAAAATTTCACATCCAACTACTAATTTATCTTTCTAATTTTGATAACGAGTATTTCATTTATCTATTTATCATATTCACTGATAATTCACTTTGTTATATCAATCAATTTGCCGATCCCATCACGCCTTATTCTCGACACGCCACTGCATATAATTAGTCACAAATTAGGTCCCTGTAACTTAAACATTTCTGTAGTATGAAGGATTGAATCACATGACGGGTTGCTCGCGTCCTTTTTGGCCGGCAACGTGTCGGAAACACTTTTAGTGCAACGAATGTGTGTCGGAGCAACGACCAACTACAATAAAAAAGTACATTTTCCCGTTTGTTAAATGTGCTCTATGAAATTTCGCTAAAACTTTGCAAGCCCCGAAAAGAACAATCATTACAACATCTATGAGAACTATATTATAGGGCACGGGAAATACGTTTATTTTAGCAGAAAAACGGCAATAACAGCCACGTCGAACGTCGACTTTCCTTACAGGAAAATCGGGTTTTCATGCACTTCCAATTTACCAAATTACGCTCATATTAGAAACTTCGTCAAGGAAACTGTATACCTTATAGTACTTCATGATAGTATTATTGAAGCTGTGTCACTTCTACCAATCCGCACTTGGCCAACGTGGCGAACTATGGCCTTAAGGCATTTCGTGGCGAGAGCAATAGCTTCGAATTATGATGGAATAGGGAAAAATATTATTACCAAAATTTGCGCTGTCTGTTTAATTAATATTCCTTAATTATTTATACACATCATTCGTGAAGTGTAAATTCCAGGATACTAAGTCCCGGTAAACGGTTTTACTGGTATAATGTTGACTTATTTGTTTACTGGCGGCAATCGAACTTAGAACTTCATCGCTAAAATGAATCTTTTATTATTAAAATTACAAATCTCAATTTTTACACCAACAAATTCACCGCTAACCTTGCTTAATAACATACGCCTATGTACCTTTGTTTAATGACGGTTTCCTTTGAATCTAACATAAAAGACTGATAACATATACAAATTAAGTTATATGAAATGCTTATCAAGCAAATAGACCTATTACGTGGAAGAGTAATCTTTCACCAATTTCTTACAGTAAAAGAATTTAATCACAGACATTATTCATCTTAGGGACAGGACCGCCTATTGCATATGTCAATTTGTATTTTTATGATAACTAGCGGCAAACGAGCAGACAGACGCGTGATGGCAAGAAATCGCCTCTAAATGTGCACATCTGCAAAACCAGCTTTGTCCATCAATGCGGTGTTAAACAAGAAAGTAGCTGTTGATCCGGTTGACAACTGATACTTTTTACATTGTAAACGAAAAAAAAATTCACGCGTAATAAATTCACATAATAAAAAAAATATTATGTCATTCACAAGCACTGTTCGGATTGCGTTGAGTGGTAAAGAATCCAGCGATTTTGTAACGACGTACCGTGGCTTCGTCACTACGATCGCTGCTCAGCATGGTGCACGAGCAAGGGAAGCTGATTTTGACTTAAGGATGGAGTTCTTTACACCTCTGTATAGTCTCTCCCTGATCGAGTGATGTTACCAAAAACTCAATGTGACTTCGCATCAGAAAACACACGACTCATATTTATTTACATTACACAACAATCACACCGTAGCAATTGTTAATAATTTTCATCAGAACACTGGGCTAAATAAGTGTTTTTATATTGCACTAACGCTCCTTCCTTCGTTCGGACAAAACAATTATATTTAATTGCATTTAATGTAGCCTATGTCAATCCGGAGTAAAGTAAGGTAATGGATTTTTCACATAGATGCCGTGGTTCCGGCATTACCCTCCGCATACACTCAAACTCACCAAATTCGCTCTCTCTCTCTCTCTTTATGCTATTAGTATAGATTATGTTGTAATACAATGATCTCTTTGAACAGGCACACATAAAGCAGTCTTGTGAAGACCGGCTAGACAGTCTTGTTGATAGCCGTCTTACTTTAGACGCAAAACGGTTGGCGAGAGACAGCGAGCCACGAGCGAGTCTGGAGAGAGAGAACCACACGAACGAGATGTTCAAGCAGCAAAGGAAGTTCTCCCAACAGAAAGTGCGGGTAAGTAATCAAACGGAGAAAAGGGAGAAAGGGTATAGGATGTAGAATGAGGAGAAGATAATATTTTAAAGCATATGAGTTTTAAATATATTTGTAATACATAAATGAATTGCGACAAACAAACATACAAAATAAGGAAACATGAATGCTAGTAAGAAACAAGAAGAAAGATTAGCAGAAGCTTATTGCATCTTTTATGTATCTGTGCACTTCATAAAAAAGCAAATTTTCATAGGATAGTTATGTCAATTTATCACATAAGATTTTCTATTTTTGTAGTAAGCCTACAAGATTTTTACAGCCTGTAGAGTAAACTAAAGGGGAAAAAGGCAGACAGGCCATCTGATGGTAAGCAGTCACCATCGCCTATTCAAGGCGTCACCATTGCAACTTGCAACGTCTGCCTTGGAGGAGCGCTCCTTTTACAACTTTTTTTAACTGACAAAGGAAACTGTTGTCAAATCCTTCGTATTTTTTATATTCCTTATCTGGGAACTCCGTCGTTTATTAAACGATTTAGAAATTACCATTTTTGGTTGAAATGGTGTACTTTCTATTCGATTCCATTTTTTGACGAAAGACGAAGTCTCAGACGAAAGCTCGAACTTAAAGCAGAACTCCACAATATGTATCCTCATCCATATTTTACGAGATAAAGTTATAAGAGAACGTTATGTTTTAAAACTTTCCAGAAATCCACGATTCGAATTCGACCAGTATTGCTTTTACCATGATCATCTTAAAACATCAATCAAAAACTAAGCTCGCAATTTTACATCAGCCTTTTCTATCTTCAGGCTCTTGTTTGGTTGATTACAGGTACTTTACTAAATTGATCTTCTTAGTGCTTATTTATTTCAGAAATAGGTATACGATAAATGCGAGATGCTACGCGTATGTGCCTTTTGTAGTAATACACGAAGAGTACGTAGAATAAATTGAAAATACTTGTTTAAGTTAAATTTCAAACTCAAATCAATAAATTACTCCAATGAAATGCAATAAACTGCATGTATATAATATAGAAGGATATGCGGTTAGTTGTACATATTTATATGATTGAGTACACATATGTCACGTGAAGACATTTAGTAGCTACAATATTAATATAGTCTTGCTTATGCTTATACTTATTTATATCATTAAGCTTCCAAGGTAAAGTTTAAATCTGAACCCACGATTAGAACACAAACATATTTATTTATTTATATTATATATAGTTTATTTATGTAACTAAGTTACAATGGGCGGACTTAATGCCTGATGGCATTCTCCACCAGTCAACCCTCGCTGAAAGTTAAAAGTTGCGGCTGGTGATAAATAAAAATAGTAACAATAGTGAACTAATAATATATTACTACATATAATACAGTATATAATAATTACACACACACACACACATATATATATATATATATTCAGAGAAACTGAAAATAAATGAGTAAAACTCATACTTACTTCATATCAAAATTACTTCTAGATGACTTGCAATTGCATACTTAATTATGAAAGCAATGCTCTCTGAATGAATGAAATAATATTTATTCGAAGTTGGTTTTCACTAGTTGGTTTCACTACTTTTCGAACGTCAAACTGAAAAAAGAAGCGGAAAAAAACTCCCAAGAAGTTTTTTTTTCTACTCACAGTTACATAACGCACTTATGACTACATATTAAACTAATATCCATCCAGTCTTATCCTTAAAGTAAATTATCAATTTTGTAATAAACTTTCTACTACTCTCTAAGAGTACTAGATATTGTAAAACAAAACAATATCAGACACTTTAAATAACTAATATATAAAAACATACAAATATTAATTGAGGTATTTAAAAAAACTAATTATACTGTTTATATAACTATTGGTATATAACAGCTTACTCAAATCGTTGTTTAGTCGGATTCGCCCGACTAGTTCCGACTTATCCGAGGTTCTTTCTTAAGAGTCAACCATGACGAGAGTATGTGACGACTCTCCTGTACTCACAAACCTCCGACGAAAAAACGAACAATAGTTACGTATTCAGATATTCTTAAATCATTTAATCTTCTATACTTATCTATATATATAACTTTTAAATACATAAATAAACAAGAACGATTATATATAATTATGAAACCGATGCAATATATTGTTCTTAAGCAAATTTCCTGCATATAGTTATATAAGCAAATGTGTAAAGAAAGTTGACACTATCAGTAAAAAAAGTCACAATAAGTAGCATTATGTAGTACGAGTATATCATACTGTTAAGGGACTTGATATAAGAATTTTATCCGATGTTACAAATAACTGGCTTACCCAAAACTTGATCAAAATTTACCTTAGGAATATATTGGCTCTCATTATGCTTTCCAAAATACAAAAATCGATCTACATAGTCATAAGGCGTTAACTACGGTTCAACTACCAATTTCACGATTTAAGTATTGGACTACCCCGTAGATCATTTGATAGTGATCCTGTCTACGAACAAGGAGTCTCATATTCAATTCACAGCCAGGGCAGACATTGATGTGACAGATAAATGTTTGTTCGCCGGTCTTGGGTATTCGTGATGTCTATTTGTGTATGTTCACACTACCCGCAACACAGTGGATCGTTGTACGGGGGTGTGTAAGTAAACTTTTTTTTAAATAATTATTAAATTTGTCCTTAGCCTACGAGCATAGACTCCGATTTCATACACGAAACTCATCTCGACTTGGAAGACGAACCCTGGAAGAGAGACGTCGTCCGTGGTCCAATCGATCCTGAGGAAGTAAGAATCGAAAGAAACGGAAGAACTAGAAGTGACATGAGTAAAAAAGAAGAATCGATAAGGAGTAAGACGAGAGAAAGTGAAGACAAGAAATCGATAAGAGATGTGTCGGTTGGCGCGCCTGATACTAAGGAATCTGGTTGCCAGACCAGGGAGAGTTTATTCCAAACTGAGCCAGCGCCGAGTTCTGAAGGTATGAATTGTTTTTATGATTTAGGATTAGAAAACAGGAGTCGGTTAAAAATAAAGTGGTTGGAAAACAATCCATTATACAAAGATCATACATAGTAATAAGCAATTTGTAATAATTTAATAAGATTCGATTAAATTGTATGTAATTATGCAAAATGGTGTTGGTCATTTTTCAGAATAAATAACACGGAGATGTTTTACAATTATAGTTCTTATAATTCCAGTTATTTAAAATTGGAACCAACACACACATTCTTTCTTTCTTCTTCTCTTTAGCATAAATGTAAAAAAAACGAAATTTAGAAACAAAAGGAAAATTATATGATACAATTTTTTTTTATTTACGAACGTATTGTCACGAACCAGCGAAGTGACTTCCAAATCCTCAAATATTATCGTACGTTCGATATTTCGCCTATTCTGTGACGAATGCTTAATAATGATAGATGCAAGATTTAAAAGTAAGAAACTATAAATCTTGCCATAAGTAATACATACCTTGTTAAATTTCTGACCCATTCTTTTCGCTCAACGATATGAACTACACTTTTTGAGCTGATAACATTCAAGCACCGCATAAATTGCATGATTTTTATACAAATTTCATTTCAACACCTCGTGAGCACCTCCTGCCTACTGAAATAATAGGTTTAATTGAGTTCATAAATTCAAAAAGGAACTTTTATAAAATTGATTTTATTCTATCAATCGATCGTTTATTTTTATAGTAAGATGGCAAAACGGATAAATAAGAATATGTCCTCTTATTCGGCTGATATATGGCGTACTAGTTCAATAAATTGGTAACTGTTAAATGTAGTGTTAATAATATCACAATAGTTTTAGCAATTAAGGCATAAATCAGACTTACATGTTACAATTTAAAAAAATATTTATATTATAATAACACTTCTTTATAAAATGTATTCCGAGCCTCCCTTTATTTTATTTATTTACTATTAATGCACACACAGAAGTAATTGACAGGAAATGAAAACAAAAGGTAACAATGTGCATGGGTACTAGTTATCTCTTGAAATCTCTTCCAGTAGACCCGCAAAAGGAAACGATAAGACAAATTAACAAATTTAGTGCCTGCACATACATAAATACCCAATAAGAAATATATATATATATATATATATAAAACAAATACATACTAACACATACATTTAAATTGTACTAGATCATCGATTATACGTTTTGATTTTGGAGTTTCATTGTACACTAGCGACCCGCCCATTATTTATACATACGAGTATATATACAAAATATATGACATATATCCGGAGTAACATATCTTTCAAATAAGAAAACAATTTTTCAAATACATGCCGCGGTTCCGCAGATTACCTTCCGCATGTACACAAACTCATGAAATTTGCACTATCTCTTTATAATATTATTATAAATTACTGAAGCTATTCGCATAAAGCTTTCCCACAAACAATTTGGTATACCGGAAATTACACGCAGCTCTCGTCTTGACGACGTATCTTATTAGCAAATTAAAATTTATGTGAATTTGTTTTTATAAATTTCAACCAATTTCAGCTTTGTACAATATCCCTGTTGAGTTGCTGCTGCTCTGTGACAGACTTTAACTTGCTATTGTTGTTTGTTGTTTGCCATTGTCAGGAGTTATTTTCCTAGTCTTTTAATAGTTTTATCCACCTTGTGTACACAGCCAGTAAGAGTGCCGGGATCAAATCGACTGAGGTAGTCGTTTAAGTGAGAGATAAATATTTATTCTCGGGTTGACTTTAATGTCTTTTTGCTTACGTCCGTTTCACACAGATTATACACGGTGCAATAAAAAACCGCAAGTATAATTAACATGGGCGGAATAAGTATTAAAAGATTCCGCGTTCTTTTATGGGGCTTGGAGTTCCTTTTTACAATAAAGTTCTAACGTTGGTACGGGAGTTACCTGTTGGAACTTTTAAGCGACGCGTTAGAGCACAGCTTATAGGTAAAGGATATTATGGTATAGATGAATGTATTAATGACAAGCACGCCTAGAAATAATTGTATCGAAACTGGTTCCGTGCAGGTTTAAACTTTTGTAATTACCATGTGTTGTTTTAAAAGTTGTGCTGAGGGGTTTCTTTCGCCGTTTCTTCTCCTCAATGTTAAAGCAGCTTTTCGAAACGGTGGTAGAAGCAAAAAATTACGTGCATAAGTGTATTTACAGAACATCTACATGATTACTCTCTCTCTGTATTGCAGCTGGCATGCAGACACATACCACCCACGAATGCTCATGACCCGAGGCCTGATATTTATCTTTCACAGTGAACCAACGGAGCTAGGAGCTCGTCAGATATATATATATATACTCATGTATAATTACATATTCTACTTTAAATTTAATATTTAACTTCAATAACTCTTACATCATTTTACCTCAGTTGCCAATTTACTCCCAAATAAAAGTTATATTAAAACGGCAGCGCGCTTAATGGACTGTAAACTAATATTCGAAACGCGAAGTTGGCGAACGGAACAAAAATACAAACAAATACGTTTTACTGATAACTTGGCCAATAATTCATAAGGCCGTTTTGTGATCGGAGTATTATTTGCGAACTACCAAACATTGGTATTGTTCGACGCAATATTGGAAGTTCATGTTTATCGTGTTTAAACGAAAATATATTTTGAAAGCCTTGTGTTACTCAAGTTATTGGTTTGGTTGAATGAAATGTAGTTTAATTTGTTTACTAGTGGCCCCCGCCGACAAAGTTCGGGTTTCAAAATTTTATGTTTTTGCCTTGATTCAACGTGGTTAGTTTTACTGATATTTTACACAACCTATCATCTCACTACAAACCAATTTTCATTGAGGTCTGTCAAGCTGTTCTTGAGTTAGAACGGGACATACCTACAGACAGAGAGACAAAAATTTTAAAAATGATCAAATTTATGTCAGTGAGTCATAATAAGAATATTTATCGTGAAATTTGACAATAAATAGCATGGACAGACAAACAGACAATCTAGTTTTATACTGCTGGTAACATTTGTATTAAGATATTGACATATTTATAATAAATCATTTACTGTAAACAAAATGTATTCAATGTATTGATAATAAATATTCACTTCTGTGACAGACATCGCTTTATGGAAGCGTTGCTATTTTTAACAATTATTTTTTACTGAACAATTGTAATAAATTATCAGGTAGATTAATGATATCCACCTAAAGTTTAAAACAGCTTTGAGTATATAGTTAATTAAAACTTAAAACCATAAGTTTCTGAAACATATATTCTATAATTATAAAGTTGTTTTGATAAAACTTTAACTTTCGCATGTGAGATCGAAAAATGGCCACGTCGATGTTGGCATGCCAGTTGTTCGCTATCACTTGAAATCAAGCATGACTCATAAAATGTTTTCTTTCACGTGCAAGTCAAAAGGAGTATTATAATTCGTCTACTAGAAGTATATTAGTGTATCTACGAAGTAAACTAATACATTGGCAAACTCATGGAAATTACAACACAAGGAGAAATTTAGTATTGCTTATATGGTGATATCGTATCATTATAATGATTATCGAACGTTTTAGCACAAAATAATGTCTTGTCTATTAGGGTCCGGAACCACAAACAGCAGAGGATTCTCAACCTTCGGCTACTCTGGAGCTACGATCGTCAGGACTTCGCCACCTGCCCCCGCCACCAACACCTCAGAAATGACCATTGAGCTCTTGAGACAGGTTACCCCCCAACCAGAGAAACCACGTAAGTCAATAAAGTACAATCCTAGCTGTCATATTTTTATAAATTCGTGGAAAAAGTTTATTATTTATTTTTCGACTTTAAAAGCATTAATCCTACAAATCATTGACTTTAATAAATGTTTTAATTTGAAACATTTACGTTATTTTGAAACGACAAATAGTCCACAGATCTATATTTACTTTATTATTATTTATACGTCAGATGTATCTCAATGTATAGCAGTTTATACAATACATCTAATTTCCAAATTTTGTTTATGTAGTAAATTGGTGCCTACAATTATTTTACTCAGAAGTTCGGAACCTATTGAGGTTCCCAGTAAAAAGACTGTAACAAACAGTCTGATAGTTTTAACGGACAAAACGAAACATAAGTTCCGAATTTAGGCTTTGTCTACGGAAATGTATGAAATATCAAAATGATTCATCCGATCGACAGACATAGTAGCCGAAAGAATAAAAGAGCAAAAATATATAAATTTAGTGTAGTTAGCAGTAATAATTAACGATTATAGGTCTAATTCTAAAGCATGACACACACCGCCGTAAGACCTCCTGATGATAAGTGGTCATCGCCTACCATGTGCGTTTACAACACCATAATCGCCAGGATTAATGCACGGGCCCTGCTCATCTCATCACCTTTCCTATACTGCATTTGAAATATTTAAAAAGATTTCACGTTTGGTTCTAGAAGCATGTTATCTAAGCATGTATGTAGTTCCAGACCAATCTGTCTTGCTAAGAAATTAGTCTTTTTCTCTTCATCATTCGTATAGAATCAACTAATGCGTGTATTAATCTCGTCTTCCATTACAGAAAAGAAATTCCCGGACCGCCGACCCATCAGCACAGAGACTACCCGATCAGCACCTGATGTTATCATAGTCTCCAAACCGATTCGCTGAGGATGACCTTTGGGGCCCCCACCGTGGGCCCCAACCCCCCCTGACTCTTGGTCGTACGAATACCCAAGAGAACCCCGAACCTGCCCGGAAGGTTCCTATCAACCCCATATCTGCCAATTAGACTCTTTTTCCAAAAGTGTTTCCTTTGAAAACTGTGATGGCTATTATAGCAAATATTTTGACCAAGAGCCAAAGCTATTCTATGACTATTGCTTAAAAAGTGATTTTGATTATAAAAGGTCTAGGACGCTTCCGAGAAATTTGGGTTCGTCTGTAGAATACAAGGGCAAAGTGTATTCTAATAAAAGTGTGTGTTTGTATGGTGTGGAGCCTCCTTGTAAACATAAGCGTCAAAAAACATTCTTGGTGAAAGCTGATGTGGAACCCCCTAGATAACGAAGAGATTTATCGTTTCGTTTCTAGAATGTGATGGTAATTTTATGCTTTACAATAAGATAGTGTGACGTTGGGAGATTTGCTGGACTTCAGTACTCTCCTTCCGCTCTTGTTGTTTTTTGTTATTAAACCGTTAACATCAAAGCGTAATTGCCTTTAGCAGTTATACCACACTTGACTTACATTGCTTGACATGATTTCGACGCGTCGAGTTCCATACGGACAATTGCGCTGTTCGAACGCAATGCCGCGTGCAACGAATTCTCGTCTCAATGTTAAGTGTTTGTCTATTCCTTCGATAATACTGTGCTTACATTACATGTTTGTATAGACTTATAGCAACGTTGCACTGCCTTCTCCTTCCCTTTTCAACTCTTTGTCCATCTGTGACTTTGATTTCTTATTGCATTCCGCTGCTTCGTCTCTTTGCTCTCGTTGTATCCTTATCTCCTTGGTATATTATGCTGGCCCCAAATGCCACAATTATATGATATAATGACACTTTATTCGATTGCTTACGTTGCGCGGTTGCTTATGACTTGTATTATACATGATGATTGTGTTAGTAAATCCCATGCATTATATATCCCAACGTACCGTGGCAAAATGCATGATGATGGCAACAGCATAATGTTCACTTAGAATATTTGACATTTTTAAAAGTTAATATAAATTAAAAAAAATATTTTTTTGAAGAATAAAATTTCGTCTTATGTGTTTTGAAGTTTCAAAATTACAAATAAGTCTTAAAAAGATGAAGCAAATCTTCCAGCGTTCAAATAATTATATAATATTAAAGGTTGTTAAATGTAAAAAGTATCAATGCGTTTTTAATTAAACACATTCGGTTTGTTTCATTCGTAGTGTTAAATTATTGAAGTCATAGAGAGGTCAGATTTAAATGACATTTTAAGGCTAGATTAACATTTTTACAATTTGTAAACTAATATAATTTTTCAATAAATTGAAAGTTTTCTACGTCTTCCATGAAATTGTTTCTGTAAAATTTGTAAATGTTTGTAATAAGATATACGTCATCATTAACATATAAAGCGGTCATAACCCAACGACTTGTGTCGGTCGTAAATGATCGACCGAGTTAGGCGACTTTAGGGACGGTCGGAAGTTCTCCGGAGGGTATGTATAGTGGTCTATCGCGATTGTTGTCGTTTGATACCAATCGCTAAGCTATATCATTCCCATGTCTGACAACCCCATAACCCAGTTTGTATTGACCCTGCCTGCCGAGCGAGGAGTCCAGGCTTCGATACCCGGCTGGACCGGATTTACGTGAGAGATAAACATTTGTTCTCGGGTCGGGTGTTGGTGATGTCATATTTGGGTACGTCCATGCCACCCACAACAAAGGGAATCCTACTGTGGGGGTGTGAGTGTGTGAACGTTTATGTAAGAGATTCTACAACATAAGAACGCAGCATAACAGCCTCAACTCTTGGCCCACTTGCCGCTTTATTAGTCTGTACTGAAACCAAGGAGTAAGCTGCAGACCTTGGTCATGACGAGGAATCCGTAACTTGCAGTGGACCGCCAATGAGTTGATGCTTATTTATACATTATTTATATACTTCTATATTTTTCTGGTTCTGTTTTTCGTAGTTTGGGACCAGATAATGATGTACTGTAAATGCTAAATCTATTATTATTTATTGAAATCATCGATATAATTATAAATAATTCGAATTATTATTATAAATCGGAATATCTGGCAAATATTCTATAAATAATGATTTATGTTGACAATTCAAAAGTTTTGTAAAATGCGTGTAACTCTGTTGAATATAATGATAAGTACGAAAAATTATGAATTTTATTATTTGTAATTTAATTATCTGTAATTTAATTTATAAACAAGAAATATCTGATAACAATTGTTTATAAAACGAATTGTTTTCTAACTAATCATCGACTGGTAACATAATAATAATAAATGTGACAAATATGAACATCTTATAAAAACTTTATAGATCTGGAGCCTCATTCAAATACGATGTAAACCGATTTAATTTCCAAAAATTTTAGTGTGCATAAAACACTTCGTGTGCTATAGATTTTTATCAACAACAATACAATCAAATACACTTTACATCGACGCATACATCACAAAATAATCGTACATCCTAAAAATACAAACGTAATAGTAAGTAACAATAACATTGATCAAAGGCATAGATATTTTCAATTTGTTTTTCTCAGTTATATATAAAACTATTTAATTTATAACGGGTCATTTTTTGCAGTATTATGAAACAGGGGCATATATTATCTGTGACAGCTGTACTGTAACACCCAAAAGCAAATTTACAAACCTTATAATGACATAGTAAATTTTATCTTCTGCTCCACGAGAACCATAACATATTCTGAGAGGAAAAGGTGTCAAATTCATTGCTTATAAATAAATCATACTAGTTACTTACAAAACAGTCTAAGCCAAAGGAAGATATCCCACCAGGTTAAATGATCATGCCTGGAGAGCGGTCTTGCTTCCATTGATCCAATTACATTTCTATATATACTTATATAAGCATTATAGAAATCTTCTATAGCGCGATTCAGGTGTCTTGACATATATGACGTGTGCTTATAATGGAATCCACAAATCGTTTAAACAATCCTTTTTCAACATTTACCACAAAGATTTTTTTTCTTTTTGTATTTAAAGGAAAATGTTAAAATGTTGCTTAGACAAAATTTTAAGATTTTAAAGTCTTAAGAGAAATCTTAAATCTGACAAGAGATTCCAACGGCAGAATTAGCGTGCACCAAATTTGTTATCAATATATGTTCGCAAAAACTACTGAAACTAAATCTGAAATTGATTTTGACGCGCCATTCCCTGAGCAAACGACTATGTATAAGTTAACCTGCATAAAACACAGCATTAGACTCATTCAACTGTGAGTCTCTGAAAGGGTCTAAACCAGGGATTCCTAAAGTGGTCGATATCGACCCTTGGCGGTCGAAATCGGTTTTCTAGGGGTCGTCGTAATCGAAACCCGATTTTGGGGGTCGACGAGGTCTAAAAATCGACCCCTATTATAAAAATTATTTAATATAATAATATTATAATTAATAATATTATTATTATAATTAACACAAGTTCTTATTTCAAACTTGCATGATACTGTATAAGTTGTGTTCCCAGTTTTGTTTTGTTATTTATCTTTATATAAGTTAGTGGATGCTGGTGTATTTTTAAAGTAATTTGGCCATGGAGGTCTGAGGTATCACTTCATGTTGAAAAAAGAGTCTCTTGCCCAAAATAGTTTGGAAATCCCTGGTCTAAACTTTTAATGACAACGTCCTTAAAATCTGTCTTTCTATCTTCGTATCTAACTTTCTATATACCACGTTTTGGTGTACAATAAAGAGGATTTTGTTTGTTGGTTTGTCCTTGGAAAACAATACTTGTACTGTTCCATAACTGTTGGAACAGTAAAATAATCATTTATTACTGAATATATGCTCCAAATAATGTATTCACGTTACAAACAGTCCCGTACCGTTCGGCCCCTGAGGTGACTGCGACAGTTCCAAACTGTCTGACGAGCCAAATAACGAAGCGTGAGTCGTTCTAATATTCTAATAACTATCCAAACACACGAATTATTAAGACTTAAATAATTCATCGTTTATCTTCAACCCCAATAATGTGTCCAATCCATTAACGTATTTTACCAACGGATTAGAGAAGTTTTAGCCTTTCCTGAATAAATTTGACGCTCTTAAATCTCTGGTGCTAAACCAGAAATTAAAGGATAACTTCGTTTGCTTTTGTGACAATGCCCAATAAACGAGCCGGGTGCTGTATTAGGTAACAGGCCGCCTGATGGGGAGGCAATGGTATTAACGATGGGTTGCTCCTCAAAAGCATTATCATCATATAAGCCAGAGGCCCACTTCTAATTTGAAACTAGAGCAATTGAGCTTGTATTTTTTTTAAATATTTCCTTTCTTGAGCCGACCTAGGTCTGAATATACCACACCTGACCAGTCTTGACAGACCAGAGAGAAGATGGAGCGCGCTTGTTAGGCGTTTCGTCCCATTCCTTAGAAGTATAAGATTTTCAAGGTCAGTTACAAATGTATTGGTTTACAATGGCCATTTCACCAACTCGATTTTAGAATACATTCTAAATCTTATTTGTAATTAATGAATAAAAATATAAATAGTCGATATTGGACGGTCGCTGTGCAAGCAATGAAACAACCCTACCACAATGTGCGAGTACCGGCGCAATTGAACTGAATACCGAACCTAGTGAGTGCCAACAGGAGGAGTCTGGTGCAATAAAGATATTAAATGTTATTTGACAACAATCCCACCTGCCGGTAAGTGTTGATGAGGTTTTAGATGTTGAACGCATTACCTCATAATGGATAACTACTAATGACAAAATATCTTGAGTGCATCAACAGTCGAGCTCAGTTGTCTATGTCGAAGACCTTCAGGCGAAAGTTTTCCCACACTTGCATTAGCATCAAGCCCCTCCACCAATCCCCACTGGAGCACGGGCGAGTTCGCTGTAATCTGTCTGAATTACGAAAAGGGCTGCTACTGGATTGAATCCAGAAGAAAACATAAGAAAAATTACCATCATATCATCTCGAAAATTATAAGCCAATCTATACTAATATTATAATGAGGAAGCTTTTGTATTTTTGTATGTTTGTAACGAATGAACTGAAAAACATCTGAAGGGATTTTAAAAATTCCTTTACCGTTAGAATGCTACATTATCATTGAGTAACATAGGCTATATTTATTACTACAAAAAATAAGGGTTCCTTGATAAAACTTCAGTAACGCGAACCAAGGTGTAAAAACAATTGCTTAAAAATTTCTTTCATCGCATACGCTGGGGAAACTATTAATGATATAACAAAAAATGTTATACAATATTAGAGAATATAT
This sequence comes from Megathymus violae, assembly GCA_003671415.1. Taxonomy (NCBI): domain Eukaryota; kingdom Metazoa; phylum Arthropoda; class Insecta; order Lepidoptera; family Hesperiidae; genus Megathymus; species Megathymus violae. Next base: position 357,655 of record PDGT01000059.1, on the reverse strand, counting down.
CAATATCTACAAATAACTTCGCGATACTATATATCCAACTATTGTAGTTATAGTATAACCACTATAACCAGTTTTTACATTTTAAAAGCTGACCAAAATCAGACCATGATAACCATACCTTCGTATTAATCCTTATCCAAGTAAATCATTTCATATTCCAAACTGTTTCAATACCTATAGATAACTTTTTGAATTACTCAAATCGGACATTTTGTTTCGAAGATTTTACGAATTTAGGAAAATAAAAACCGCCGCCGCCCCCGCGCAATGACCAGTGTGGCCCCACGCAAAACAGCCGTTGCATAGGCCGGCGGACAAGGCGACGAGGTAGGGGGTGAGAAGTGCGGGGCGGGCACATCTATGAAATAGGTAGTCGCGCGGTCGGCTCAATATTTACATAATTGAATATGTGCTTTTTAAAGATAAATATTAGATAAAATATATATCTCAAAATGTTTAAAAATAAAAGTACACCGGTGCGAAACCGGGGCGGGCCGTTAGTAATTAAAAAAATACTACACCTCTTTACTTCCATTTTAGCTATGTTATAATTATAACATTATTATACGGAAGCGAAAGGTATTTAAATATAATTTAATCAAAATGATCTTTTTTTTCTCTTGTTATCGATAATTCATTATGTAATTACTAAGATTAGAAGGTTAAGTCATAGTCCGCCAGATTAGCCAAGTGCCAATCGGTAGAATGTACACACCTTTGAGAACATCATACAGAACTCTCAGGTGTACAGGTTTCCTCACGATGTTTTCATTTACCGAAGTAAGTGATATTTAATTTGTAACACGAATGTAATTTGAAAATTTAGAAGATTGCGCAGGATTGAACTCGAATCTTCCATAATTAATGGTTATTTTTAATTAATTAATGTCAATGTTAGCTGAATAACTGAATAAATAATTTCTTTGTTGTTTCGTGTTCAGTAACGGAATTATATTAGTTTCCCGAAACAAACAGAAAACACTGGTTCAAAACAAAATACTGTGAAGTAGGTGAATAAAATTACAACTTTGTTATTATGTTTTTGTTTCCGAATAAATTGAGAGAGAGAGTAGATGGAGAAAACTTTGCATATGTGAGGGTTCAAATCATGACTATGACTCATTCCCCAAGGGGTTTTATCTGCCCTAATTTACATCGCGGCGTTCGTGATGGATGTTGTAAGGAGGAAAGGTGACGTTTCAGAATGTCCGGGCTGAGATCGAATGCTCGTTCCAAAGGCTAGAGAACACTTCTAACTGACGTTTTCCGATTTGCGGACACATCAATTATCAAGTAAATTTGTAATCTACATGTTAAAATACTATTCACAAATTATTCGTTTCGCTAAAAGAACGCTCACTCATCTGTAAATTAAAAACACGTATGTTTCAAACACACACAATAAAGTAATTAATGCATTAGTAGCGCCCTAGTAGTAGGTTTCGTACATTACTTACAGCATAGGTACATACATACATTTAAAACAGTACAAAGGGCCAAAACCCCAAATAAACTGTCCGTTCGCCTTAAGAATAAAGCACACGTGAATATAATTTTTATTTATAAACTTATGATAATAAATATATAATAATACAGTAATAATAGTCAGTTAGTTGTTATTGCGAAAATAATTTCTTTTATTATCGAGTTTGTTAACGTAAATGGTACTTAGTTTTCAATAATGCGCAGACAAGTCTTAGTGTTCCTTCACAGTAGTATTCTCAAACGTCTTAGAAAAAAAACGAAACGCATTGCTGCGACAACGCAACGCTAAATGTCGTGTATACAGGATGCTCAGAGTAATGTACAGTCTTAGGCGAATTTGATATTGTACATTTATACATTAAATTAAATCATTTGAATTTAAATTCAGTTATAATATATTAAATATTGACATTTAGTTAAATATAGCTAATATTTGTTAAAGACAAATGCTAAGTTTAGTTTGTTATGAACTACGTCAGGATGAATAAACATTTTGCTGGATCTCAGATGTATAATGGAGATGCGCGCCCGAGGACGTGCGCCTGTCAGGATGGCCGTATCGGTACCGCCCTCTTGTGTTTGTGAGCAGTACGTGGAACGGGTATACCCTTCCTCACTGCTATCGTAGACATTTTATATAAGGCGGTGCACGACGAGACAACGGGTCTTTGAATCGACGACGGTTGTTCGGTGCATACTCTCTGTCGTGACAATATTGAAAGTTTTATTTTTATTCGAGGCTAATTTGTTATGATTAAAAATAATATAAAAGTAGAAATTGTTATTATTATGAATATCCCTTCTTGGCCTAAATATAATTCATTTGCAGACATCTAAAATTTTTACGGAAAATAATTAACTTTATGAACGTTGTTATCAGATTTATTGATAGCAAAGTATTTATTGTTATATTTACTTAAAAATTTAAGTGAATTAATCGAAGAATTCTAACTCTAAATTGATGCTTTGATCGTGTACATAGTGTACATAATATAATGGGGTAAAGTAATTTTTACGTTTATTGTTTAATTGTAATAATTAATAAAAATATTTGAATAATGACTAAAATTTTGTTTTAATTTGCCCTGTTTTAATATTTCAAAATGAGTTCCGTAATTTATTGGTAATAAAGAACTCTTATATATTGTCAGATTCATCTATCCTAACTACTTTACCTCGAGCTGTCGGATAAATAAAACCTTTAAACTTATACATACGAACAACTGGTATGAAATGAAGTAGAAACTACGTGAATAAAAAATTATTAAAGTGAACCTATCACTGTAACATAGAACTGAAGAATAAAAATATCCATTATTTAAAAGCATGCCACTTCCAATGTATAAATCATCCAACCTGGACGCAAAATTGCCAAAAAAATAAAGCTTAAAAAAGCTTGCAACAAAAAATTACTTTCAGTAAAATATTCTCTATTGTTTTTAACACAAGCCGATAAGCCGTTGAGCCATGTTGTAAGCCTTTAAGTGGCATAAGTACTTCCGACATTAAAGTTGCCGACTGATCCTCTTATTAGGCACGTAATATTTAACTCAATAATTATGCGGTAAAACATCTCGTTGTTTCATAGTTATATTACAACTGTTGAACTGATAAATCTGTGGGATTATTTGAATAAAAAATAGCATTTATGTTAATAATGTACTCTTCTAATATACACAAAAGAAAAACTTGTTTATATTTTCATAATTTTAATATTGAAGGTATTAATTCTTCAATCAATATTCATATTCAATAGTTACTGATCTACCGAAGACCAAACGAATATTTTAAGTTATTGATAATAAATGCCCTTTTATGCAAATTTTAAGTTACAAATCCAATCTTATGTTAATCCCATACATCCACCCAGTTTCGAAACAAGATGAGACGAAGAAACGGGGAGAAAAACTACCCACTAACACATTCATTAATCCCCTCTTAACTAATTTATTTATGATACACAAAACAGAATACAATCAGTACAAACAAACAAAATAATATGATAAAATTAAGAGCTAGATCATATTCCTTAGGTATGTGTACAATTCTTGATCAAGAAATTCTCAAAGCAACAATAAAAGTATAATATCAGTATGAAATTTATTTTAAATATTATAATGTACATAGTGACTAATCAGTCCTGCTAAGGATAGCTAGGACTTCTCTTTTAAATTTAGAAATATTGTTATTAAATATATCTAAACTGTCATTATTTTTAGTGATTATATCATTATATAGGCGACACATTCTGGCAATAGGATTATAATAAGAAATTTTATTTGTGTACAATTTTAATGAAAATGGATTAGAGAACGAGAGAAAATGGATTAGAGAAACTAATAATGTATCCTATATAAATTAATCTTATAAAAAATGCTTAAAACATGACGCAGTTACGTCGGTTTCACCCGAATATTTTCGGACCTATCCCAGGTCTTTTTTAAAGAAAGGAAAAGAGAGACTTCTTATTTTAGATACAGGAAGCGTGGAGCTACAGCCTTGAACACATCCTAATCTCTGTTGCTCGTAATCCACAACAACATCTGCACTTTAGATCACACAGATACAAAAGAGTTCACCGGCCAAAGAAAGAGAGGAACCCGCTATTTAAATTGACTCTCTGGTACTGCAATGAAATCAAACTAGTTACTTAGTACGATAACTTCTAAAAGGGGAATGGTACTACCAAAGTTATTAAGCCGAATGGGATAGAGCTCAGCAATCTTTAACAGAAGAAACTTGATGCCATAGCCTCCTTCATTGTTCGGAAGAATGGCAAAGTTATGTAGAATTTCAGATCTACAGTTTCTTAACACTTCTATCACTAAGTTATAATTAATTTTAAATACTTTGCGAAATTAAAAATACAAGACTCATACTCCGATTTTACGAGACCCCTAAACTATGATCGACCAACAAAGCCATATCTTTTTGGTCATATTTTTATAACAATAGCTTATGTATAGTTGGTTGATTTCGCAATGTCTTATTACAGTCATTAAAAATAATTTTCTTTAATAAATGTAACAGAAAATTAAAACTGCAAGTTGCTTAATTTAATATTGCGAGATTTTGTCGTGTGAATTGTAAAAATGCACTTAAAGACATTTAAACGAATGAAAAACAACATTTGAGCTCCAGAACTGTTAACAGATATAAAACTGCAAAAAGCGCTACTAAAAGTCATATTCAAACAAAGTAGAATTTAAAGACGAAAATATCTTAATAACGTAGAGTAAGAAACTGCGAATAGAACTTCTCTGCACAGTCTTTAACACTTTCTACGTGTAACTTGTAAGGAACCAGATTCGCTGCTATTTATTTCCAGACGTCCTCGTGTTATTTAACTACAATAATATTACCCTTTACGTATAAGTTTCCATGAAAATCAGTTATAAAAATTGGAACAATATCAATTTCGAAATTTGAACATTCATTTTGAAACCCGATTATTAACCAAAGCCCTCACAAAATCGCTGCATCAAAGAAAATTTAACCATTAATTACTATATGATAACGATATTCAAGATGGTACAGATTTTCCTAGTAAATTACATCACATAATACAAGACAAAAGTAAAGCTTGGATAATAGTATCATTTATATCGCTATCATTTACCACCCACGCCACATCATTAATGTTTTGCTATAATTTTATCACCTAATACATATTCCACAACAGAATTAATGGGTTAATAAAATAATATTAATGGATAAGAAATGATCCTTGGTGCAAAAATATATCGCTCTCACAGTATTTTTTTTTCTTTCTCTCGACTCCGTTAATTTACATTGGGTCACCATACATACATTTGGGTAATTGGCTATTTGATACATAACTTCAGAGTTCTTCCAACGACTTTCACCAATGTTTAGTAGTCACTCTAAGAAGACTGGAGCATGACAAGGTTTCTCTCTAGCATGTTTGCAGCCAAGTGCATATGTTTTATATGGCGTCAGAGGATGAAAGTTTTTACCGGAAGAGTTTACGGTCTCCACTAAAAATAAATTGATTACCACCCATATGTCGATTTTTACTATAATTGTTATAGAAATAAGTTCTAAAAGTTACAAATAAATAATATTACAGCAAATAAATATTGCAAACGGTGCGGGCTATCACTTAGCAAGTTTTGTCCATACATCATTCGACAAACTTGCGAAGCAGCCAAGAAGCATTATGTGCAAAATGTTTAACAGTTTTTAGCGAAGTGAAAGATGTGCAAACAAGAACTATGCCAATACATACAATAAACAGCAGCATTTGGATATACTGTATACAAATGATGAATATTTGTCTCTTGGAGAGAACAGAGAATAAAAAAATTGCGTTATTTAATTCTCTTGGAGAAAATCAGTGGAATTTTTTTTATGTTAATAGCCGACAAACGAGCAGACGAGCCACCCAATGGTTAGTAATCACCGTCGCCCATGGACATCAGCAGGACCACCACAAGATATCACCGATACGTTGTGGGCCAGGAAATTAGAAGAAGGTTAGAAAGAAGGTACTGGCTCTCAAGCTCCGAGCCGGAACACGACGAGTCGTTTGGCGTCTGACTCCAGCAGGAGGGTGGTAGCTAGCCAGGCAGGCTTCACGGAAAGATAATAATACCAGTAATAATATTAATGACTTAATAATAATACTGATAATATAATCCATACGCGAAGCCCTACCACCAAGCAGGCTGGCTTCTGTCGCCTCTTACGACACCCTGTTCTGCCAGCATGGGATTGGGGGGTAGTATTATAAGCCGCCCCAATACGGCTAGAATAACTTGTTTTATGTTGCTGTTAACTTAACTGTTAAAATAGAAATGGTAAGACTATAAAGTAACGACGTCCACAATCATACGGTGATCTATACTGATATTATAAAGAGAGATTTTGGTGTTTGTGTATATCTGCATATACAAAGTAATCTTCGGAACCACAGCACTTGTTTCAAAATTACTTTACCATTTCAAAGGTTCTTCCGGATAGACATAAGCTATATATTTTTAAATACTTAATTAATAAACCCCAACATAATCGTGTCTCTACTATAAATGATATATGTAATATAATATAAATATATGAGTAAACTTATAAACTGGCCGATACATATTATATTGATTTTAAATGTACATAGAATTACTTGAATAGAAATTTCTCATGTTCAGAGATTAAAACAGCAATAAAAATATGTACAATTCATACAACAGGGCTTAAAAATTACGAGTAAAAATATCTAAATTTCTTTCGATAACAAAATACCGAAAAACAAATATCCTATTAACTAAAATATGAAAAGTATATTACAAATTTGAAGTAAATCGACTAATGTTTCAAAAAAGATTTTTTTATTAATTAAAAACAAACATAAAAACTATTATCCTGTATGTCAAGGGAATCTTTATATTATCTGGGAAAAACAATATTTAAAAATTCAACTCAACTCAGTTCAACTTGTGGAATGCCTCTCAATCGAAATTTTGAAAAAATATTCAATGTACAGAAAATTCCAAAAACACATTTAAATCAATTGTTGCGAGCACCAAATTAAATTTAATAAGTACTATTATAGATGTTTCTACCGGCAAAATTAGGAAACAATTAAAATTATCAAGCCATCTAACATTTGTATCAGCGAGCAAGCTATTATTAACAAATCATATAAGTGCTTTAATCGTTAATATAATAACCGCAAGTCTCTTGCATCCACATATCTAATTAAGGTAACGATACAATTTTAATTAACTGTAGCGCCAACACAAGACGCAGAAGAAAGTTTTCATTGGCAATTGATTTTATAAATTCATCTTAATATTGGATAAAATTAATGCAACTTATATCGCCGCACTTTTGTGGAGTTTAGTTAACACCAGAACAGAACTTAATATTTTAGAAGTTATTGTTTGATTTGGTGAAGAAAAACGTGGAACAAGTATACCTCAGAGTTCTCCATAACGTTCTTAAAACTGTTTGAAATCCACGAATGCGCATTTAGTGACCTCGGTGGATAGAGGCCTTTACCTCTCACGGTGGGAGAAAAGATCCGAGTCCAGCAGTGCTTTTTATATATACACAGCAAAGACGAAAAATCTCAGTAGCATTTTCTCCTTTTGAAGTGACTTCAAAAAAGGAGGTTCTCTTTTCATTTGTATTTTGTTACGTTTGTTAACTCGATACTCCATCATTTATTAACCGATTTAGAAAAACCCTTTTTTGTTTCAGAGGGTATACTTCCGTTTGGTCCCACTGAAATTTATTAAAAAACCACCACCCCTAAGGTTTGGAACTTGGAGATGAAACCACCAAAAAAATATGAATTAACTTTTCAAAATTCAAATTGAAGTCAGTTTTTTTTTTGTAACAAATTTACTTGTCGACAACGCATTTCCTTTTTTTAAAGCATTTTAAGTTATTTAATTATTATGATCGAGTACCTGCCACTTTGCTAACACTACGAGTATTAATTATTATCCAGTTTCTTTAATTATCGAACGGTATATGGCGGTGTTGCCAGGTTATTAACGTTGGTTACGTATATTATAGAATTAAATCCTACTGAAAAAAAAAAACATTATAGATATCTAAAAACATATAATGTATGTAGTTTACAGTTTACGGTTTGTTATAGCATCAGGCAAACAAGATATTACAATTATCTATATCAATAAAATAGAAAGAGAGTGCGAGTTTTGAGAAGATATAATGCGGAAAGTAGTCTCCGGAAGGCACGTTTTTGAAAAAATCCTTTACCGTTTGTAAGGGACATTCTCCCGGGCGGTCATATATATATATATATAAACGTATACATATATAACACACACACACACACACACATATATATATATATATATCATGTTCTTTAAATACATCAGTTACACATATGTCCATCGCAACTAAACAAAACCAACTCTATTTTGTCGCTACTTCAGAATATTTCATTTAATTTCGGTTGTTTTGATTGAAAACAATAAATAATTGTTCATGAGAAAAACGTGAATGTACCACACGATATTGATTATTAGAATAGAATTTAATTTCATGATTAATAGAAAATACTAGTAAAATGGCAACTCCCGTATTCTTATTTAACTAGGATTTTTATTTTAACCATATGAGAACACAGAAAGGATTTACAAACGAGTTAAGCCGTATATTTTTAACATGTTATACTTATCTGTAATTTTTAGTAAAAGAAAAATCTATTCCTCTCCAATTTGCGAAGTTACGTCGCTCCGCATTTTAGAATTAAAACTTCTTCTGGAAGACATTTTGTAAAATTTACTTAAACTGAAATTCTCAGTATTCGTATTCGTAGCATATCTCAACAGAACAGAAAATAAACAGATAATGTTATTTAGAACTAGAACCAAAAAAAATAGGGAATCGTATAACATTTTACATTACTGTTTAACTAGTTTAACGCCGAGGCTGCGGTCGTAACCATGTTCCACGGAGTTGGGTCGAAATATCGGTAAAAAACAAAAATCATGAGCACCAGTTGCATTTAATGTGTATAATGTCCGCAATGATATAGGTTTATAATAATATTTTACATTACCGTTCATACCAACAGGTGCCGCAATGTATTCACAAGCAACCATTGCTCTAGGTGCAACAATTTCAAAACTCCCATTTAATTTTAAATTCCTATTTATATTTTACTCTCTTTCTCGCTATATACATATCGCATATATGTTTCGCTCATTAATCAGTCTGCCGATATTGATGCAGTAAAGGTACATATCCATGTATGTAGAGTCATCCACACATTTAATATTCTGCTTAATAGCATAGAAAGAAAAAGTTATATAATTCATTTAAAATACATGCAAATTGAGTAGGACAACTTAAGCTTTCCTTTGAAAGCTATATCGCAGTTTCATTTGAGCCGATACCGAACCATTCGTTAATGAGCGAAAGCTTTACAAAGCGAGCTCTATGCGAGCTTATCGCACATGTTTTAGATATAGATAAAACTCAAAAGCTTTATTTTTACATAGATAGACACGAAATCTATAACGGTATGTATACACAGATATATGGATTAATGGATATGGATGAACGGATATGAATGGATGGCTGAAAATGGATGGATGGAGCTTAATTCCCGATCGCAAGTAAATGACCGACCGAAGCAATATATGGCGCAATGGAACGTTAGATAGAAGAGCACTAGTAACAAAAGTTCTTCACCACTTTCGTTCTTCAAAGGGTACATTGAGCCATCGATTCTTGTTTTAATTGTTACGTAAAACGTGAAGCCAGATCAAAGCCGTCGTGCGTCATAATAACTTCCAACTTCAAAATTGACACAACCCTTTCACCAGACCGTATTGTAGATTGGCATGAAAATTCATAAAACTAAAATTTACTGTAGGTCAACTCTTCCACAATTTCCGACTGGACTATAGTACCACGTACTAATGCTGCACAATTATAAGAATAATAATATAATAATAATGTATCTGTAGGTGACGGACTATTTCATATTTCTTTTATTTTATCAAAGTTTATAAATTTTCTATTATTTCTAAAACATGTGTGTGTACTAATTTTGTAATCGATTTCATTTTCTTTAATATATTAGAGCGCGTATAAAGGAGCCTACCTACCTCCCATTCTTATTTTTTTATAATTAATATACCGCGGTAAATTACTCGCTCAGTCAGTCGTCCACGCACCCGGTACTAGACGAAACGTCCCTTTGTACGCGCTCATACGCTCTAAAATCTCATGATTTTTATTCCATCGCCTATAGTATCTTTGAAATGCGCTGACCGTCTACAATTGTTGGGAGTTGAAGTTTCATTGAACCTCAACTTTGGTCGGTTCATCGAGTGTAAGTCTAAAGCGGCTGCAAGGAAACTGGGGGTCCTTGCGAAGGTGAGGCGGTACTTCACATCGAATCAGCTTTTAACCCTGTATAAAGCTCGTGTTCGACCATGTGTGGAGTACTGTAGTCACGTTTGGGCTGGTGCTGCCAAATGTCATCTATCTGCGTTGGACTCGATGGAGAGGCGTGCAAGGAGGCTCATTGGTGACCCAGATCTGGTTTGAATCAATCAGCAAAGCGTTGAGCACCGGCGCAGGGTTTCCAGTCTTCTATAGGGTACATTTTGGAGTGTGCGCAGGAATTATTCAAATGAATTCCCCAATCACCGTTCCTCCATTGAACAACTCGCCGTACGGCAAGTACCCACCCTTTCGTAGTGAACTTACCACCTGCACGGATGACGCGGTTTGCGTCCTCATTTATTATGGGTACTGCAAAGGACTGGAATAACCTGCTCAAGTCGGTGTCCTCGGTTACGTACGATCTGGGGGTCTTCAAGAGGAGAATGAATAGGCTTTAATAAGTTAGTGCGTTCAACATCTTAGACTTCATCATCACTTACCCTCAGGTGGGATTGTTGTCAAGCATTAGCTTGTTTTATGTAAAAAAAACCGCTATTATGATGGAGACGTACAGATATATTACACCCCGTCATTTACACGGAAACCATTACCGTCAGTAACGTAATATTAACGTGATTTAAAACAAAAAATGTTTTTGCGTTATCACCGTGGATTTCAGTTGTCTCTGTCAAGATTTCTTTTCCTTCGCTTACGAAAAATCCAATAAAGCAAGCTAACACTTCTTATAAGCGCATGATATTAGAATTTTACTCATATTTTTATACTTATTACTTTCTATATATAAATTTTTCTATACATCTTTATTGTCTTGTATTAACATCACAGCATAAGTAAATTAATATACACTCATATATACAAATAAATCCAATCTTATAAATGTAATTGTAAAATTAAATTCCTCCTTTTACGCGTCGTTTCTTTGATACGATTTTCTCCCTAATGATGTTCTACCATCTGTTCCGGCACTCCGCAACTTGAGGGTGGTGCGGATTTGAGCAAACCAGCGAATATGACTGCGCCCTCTTGCCATCAACTTCATATTATAACACCCGAACGGAACAAAACATTGTTATGATTTATAATGGATTTAATACTTTTAATATTTTTCACACTTAACACTTCACTTCACCTCAGTCTTTTCTCTCCAAAACCAAGGTCACAAGTGAGCCTTAAGCGCGCCTACTACTGTCTATATAAATTATTTTAACCGAAAAACGGAAGTTATATTGAATAAATGGAAGTAGTTCGCACTCTCATTATTTTCTTTCTCTTTCAAAGTTTATATTTTATCCGTTAATCAAATATCATTATATATCAATATTACACGTGCTTCGATATTTTTCATACAACCTGAAAAATTGAGGTTACTTCTCCATCTTTGTAAAACTATATATGTATTTAAACATTTTATCACCACACCACAATCAAATCAGAAACATAATAATTTTACAACAATACGCGATCTTAGCGGTAAGTTTGTGAATTCTTCGTAAATGATTCTTGCACGCATCGATACAACAACTAAAATATAGAATAGGAATACACACAAATATAACCAAATGTTATCTAACCTTTACAAGTAGAAAAACCAAACTATATATAGATAGATAACTATTTATTCAACGCTTGATATTTTTTTAGATAGCACTTTAAACGAATCACTTGCACAATATAAATGATTGGTGGGTAGCTATACCGTCTTACTTCGATGCCTGTTATCGTAAGAATGCGCTGGCGCGCCGCGTCATGTCACTCCTCACTTATTTTTGGTGGGAAACACTCGACGCTTATTGGCCGACATGTCCGTCGCTTATTTAACACCAATTATTACAAGGCGCGTATAACAATATTATAAACAAGAGTTTAATTAAATGATACACGTAGCATGAAAATAAATTGACTTAGCATGTACAAACTCTAACCGGATTTTGCCATGACGATCTATTAATTGATTGATTCTAGAAAGAGTGTGGTAGTTCACAAAGCAGGTAAAGATCTTACCAGCCAAGTTTGTAATTTAAATATTGTTATATAATGAAAAAAAACATTAACATAGTTCTCAACATCTACTCTCGACAGGCAGGTGATTGACAAACCAAAGGGTACGTCAAACAACGATTAACTTTTGTTGATTTATTAAACCATCACACCATTTAAAAAAATCAATTTTAGAATGTACACTGCAACAGCAAGGTAGCGTTTCAAATGGGCATTCAATTGATTTACTTTAAAGATAACTATAAAGTTCTATACAGGACCTCGTGCCGTACTAATAGGGTTCATTTTTGATTGAGTTGAGCACGGTTTTAAAAGATTTTTCCAATTGACGCATCGCTCTGGGTTGAACGTTTCATGATTCAATACAAAGCGCAATGGGAGGCCAGGTACGTTAAACCGGCTATACTGTATTTTAATAATTTCCCTTATCAAACTCTGGTCGACTAAAGTTAACCAGTCATTTAGGTGAAAAGGTTACAATTTATTACGTCACATACATACATAATGGAAAAATATTCTAGCAGAAAATGGATAAGCTATATAATAATTCTTGCATCAACAAGATTTAAAAACGCACTTTTAACTTAATGTTACGAAGCTTCTCGAAAGGTCGGCCGAAAAGAAGAGAGCAACAGTCTTGCCAAGTTTCTGGAAGAGTCGGGCGGAAACAATACAGACAATGAAAATACACAGATCGTAATAACAAGTACCTGAGACACTTTAAGCCACTGTCGCCCTTGTGACCTAGGCAAAAGGGCGACAAATATGACATGCATGGGCAAGTATGGCGTGTTTACCTAACCCACTATTGATATGTCGATTTCCGGGTATTATTATTGTCTTTCCACGAAAGGCGTAGAAAAGTCTGGAAGGCCCGGAAATCGATATAAATAGCGGACAGGGTCGCCCACACACCATTCTGTTCCCGAATTCAAAAGCGAAGAGTTCTCTTCCTACGAGGCGAAATCGACCACCGACATACGAGTGCGAATGCGAATGTGGAAGTGAAGTAATGTCTCTGCGGAACTATTGTGGCATGTCACGAACCTGCGGACCCTGACGCGTAATATTAAAATACCCTAATTTGAACTATTGCGTTCAAATTAGCGACAAATTCTGTCTAAAGCTACTAACAAACAAAGAAATAAAATAATATGAAGACATAATTGATTATGATTTGTTTTATACTAATATCGCAACGCAGTTGAGGAATCTGATAAGATAAGTAATTTAACCATATCAAACTAACTGTGTTTTCTACCGATGAAGCCGAAGAGAGTCTATCGAACGAATAAGTGTTGTATAAAAATCAAGTTGTACTACCATTGCAATGCACCAGCTAGACCAAGAGTGCCAATAATGGCAGATTTATGAGTCGGTACAGCGGTTGCGCTACGTATTGCTATGGAGCTGCTCCGTATACCTACGAACAGACAATCACAATCACAATGTTGATCACCACGCGGCTACATTGCTACGAGAGCACGGACTCTACTGAAATCTCAACTATGTCATGAAGACATTTAAGTGACATAATCAAATGATAACATATTTTCATTTATTAAAACAAATAAATAATCAATTTAGTTAAATTTGCAATTCGTTAAGAAATAACTAATATATTATAGCTATTAATAATTGTGTCACGTTCAAGAAAATAAAAGTTTTTGGATTTGTATTTCAACTAAATCAATTTCAGGCTAAATTTGTGAAATAGATTATATTTCCTAACAATATATATATATAACATAATTTTGTTTTTATTGTAGTATAATGTCAATTAATGAGTCGTAAATACAATACATGAGCGATCCGCATCGACTTCGCACGAGTGAAATTTGTTAATGAAGAAATTAAAAAGTGCGCTTATTAACAAAAATTAGCAACTCTAATGGTTTCGGGTATGCGTTGTCTGACTGATACTTTGTCGAGTAGGAATCTATTCAACGAAATCTACTTGAACGGAACTGTCAAACAAAAGTTATATTATTATTACAATATTCACACAAAAACACGATGCAAGATTCGAAATGATCTAGATGATTTGTTTACAAATATTTCACACAAATCTTTTGCTACCCGACAAAAAAAAATCATTCAAATCTCGACCGATTCGCAAATAATGATCTTTCATATTAGATAAATCTTTGATTTTTACGAATATGTAAAAGAATAAATCAACATTTATTACGAGACCAATAATGGAAAAGAGCCGGTCAATTTTTGCTTTTTTAAAAAGACACCCGGATAATATATGTATTTCAATCGCTATTCGATATCATTTATATTTTATAACGAAAAAGGTTGTTATAAAAGCAATACCTAGCTCGTCCCGGTAACGACATTTAAATTGATATTTGATATCATTTCAGATACTAAAGAAGCGTTTTCAACACGGACAATATCGATAAAATATTCAATCAAACAATGATCAAGACCCCTGTAACCCCTGAATAACATCAAATTAGACCTAGTCCTGGGAGCGGTCGTAACTACAGATAAAAAGAGGTCTGCGATATGTCAAGACATTGAATGTTAAAAACTTAAAAAAACATAAGTTGACAAAATTAGACGTTTTTGGACAACAAAACTTACAAAGGAATTCAATAACGTAATTTATTTTTATTTTAGTTGGTGGCGTAGCAACGCGCGCAGGGTACAGCTAGTAGTATATAAAGTATATATAGTATATATAGTATATAAAGGAAGCTATTAGCGACCTAGAATTATAATACCAGATAATTTTGAGGAATAAGAGACTTCTTTCTATACTTGAGAGACAAATCTCACGTGCTTGGAGTGCTTCTTGCTAAAAACGGTCGGCTAAGTGGACGGTCCCTAATGTTGGAAGTCGCCGGACTAGGTGACATCCAGCTTAATCCCGACTCGGGGATAGTAGACTCTCTATTCTAGATTCGTGGGTTCTTTACCTACCTGCCAGGCTTTAACGTTTTCTTTTTAAACGTTTAAACACTTACACCCCCGCACTAGGATTCCCTGTGTTGTGGGTGGCATGGACATTCACAAATATGACATTACAAACACCCATGACCCGAGAACAAATATTTATCCGTCACATAAATGTCTGCCCCGGCCGGGAATCGAAACGGGATCCCTCGCTCGGTAGGCACAGTCATTACAAACTGGGCTATGGGGTCGTCAAACGAAATTTATATAATATTTTTTATATTCTTTCCTTTTCATGTCTGTTTTGTTCGAAGTTTTGTCTGAAAATATATACAAACGTTAATATATAATGTGTTTTATCTCAAAACGGATCACATCGTAGAAGACCACGATAATTATCCTCAAACTAACGTCTGGGACTATTAACTATTGGTAGTTTAGCAACCTGGTCCCTTCAGCTAAACATTGCTGACCCATTAAATCTCCTGAAAACTCCGCTTCCAATATCCTCGATACTTTATTGTAAGATTACATCCGTATTTTTGATCGGATTCCCAGATTTGCATCCGAGGCAATTCCTGGGGGAAATTTGGAACTACTGAGTGGTGCATATTTATAACAATACTGCCAACCGCCGCACAATACATTGGACGCTGAATTTTTCGATACATTTCCAAAGTGTTCGGGTACGGGGATCAAGTCTCAAGTTATATTCAGATGCGGCTAACCCAACCGCTGCGACTGACTCAACTAATTACTATCGAATTATACTACTTATTTTAAAATTGTGGTATGCTGATTTTTCTATAAGTATTTTGAATATTAGCCTGATACTTGGTCATAATATGATGTGAACCGCCGAAGCCAGACCAATAAGATCCCAGAATGTTGGTGTCTATCTGGACACGAATCCTGAACGAATTTATTACTGTGTATAAAGAAGTTCACTCGCTTTGGCTAAGGTTTTTCTTAGCATCATATCATAAGGAAATCAACATACATGATAGGTATCTATAATGTTGTTGGAGTTATTTTAAGTCTGCTAAACAGCACTTGATTAGATAATTGATTAGATGTATTTCTTTAAACAAAGTAGAAAGCCATCTTCAGTTGTATTTGTTTTACGTAATAATTCAGTTGCTTATACATACGTTAACACAAAATAGTTAAAACGGATGTAAATAGATAAAATGGGTTTATTATAATTAATATATTTTTTGTTCAAAAATAGTCATATTAATTATTTACTAAACGTTCGCCTCGCTGTATAATTTTGCTAGTTTTTTGTTGGAAGAAATTTCTGACTAGGAATAAGAAATGCCCTTATATAAACTTTTCATACATATTTTATTTTAAGTCATTTTATTGTGTATTTATAATAAATACAAATAACATTTTTTTTATTTAAAGTCTAGTCCGTACCCGTCGTAATATAAAAAATCAACGCTCACACACTCACAACTCCGTACTAGCCCGGTCAGGCATCGAACCCGAGACCGTGGGTTGGCAGACTGGGACACTAATAGTTGAGCTTCGGGATTGTCGCGTAGACAGAACCGAAGACGATAATTAAAAAATAATTTCTGTTGTAATATTGTTCAAAGCATCCTACTTTTTATTCTTTTTTTTTTAATTCAGCGCTTTGAGCATTTCGCATTTGAGCGAGTTATAATAAACGCTATAGAAGCGAACGGGAACGGCTGATTTATTTATATATTAGTCAGCAAAGGCTAAAAGAACTTAAATCTAATCTATAATAATTAAAACAAAAACTTTATATTTTTAAAAAATTGTCCAATTAATTGTATATGAGTCTGGAGAATTTATAAGTGATACATTTTTTCCATATTCCTGATACACTCTCCGTCCCCAACGTCAAATTGCAGGTACCAATATGACATTTCAATACTGATTGCCGCTCTGTTTAATCTCACGCTTTCGCTTCAATGTCATATTGTATTCATTCTTAATACTCAGATAACGAAGTAATTAATCCCGGTCTCCAAGCTCTTAGTTTCAATTAAGTGGCCGTTCTATCGTCATATGAGATTAAATGCACTATGTCGCGTCATCCCTTCCACAACATGGAAATGCTCTCTCAAGATCACTATTAGATTTAAACTCACTATTGGCTCAAGTTAAAAGCTCGTTTATATATTCAATTTATTGCGTTCTATTTAAAATACGGCGTTGTAACTCAGACACTAGTGGCTCTATCTATAAAACCAAGAGTCTCCGGTTCGAGTCTAACCGAGACAAACATTTATTTGAGACAAGATGTACAGACTCGTACAACATTTTTATATTCATGCCATGAATTATACCAATAATTGTGGAATGAGTGTGTCTGAGTCATAATTTTATATTTTATTCAGTATATATTAATTAAAAAAACAAGCGATCTTCGTAAGAATCAATTTCAAACTATATTTTTTTTTATCATTATCAATGATAATTGTGAGTCGATTCAGGAATGAAAAATATATGCAAATTAGCTTTCTAGTACCTTCTATTTTCTTTTTTTAAATCAACTCGAAGTAGAAAAATTCTAGATTGGCGTAAATTTACAATAATATTCCTTCAGAGTTTTTTGTAATCGTCATAAGAAATAAGGATAAAACAACACGCAATTGGCATAAAAATATATCCAATAAAAATCTTATAAATTTTAATAAAAGAATCCTAATTTTTGTACATAATATACACGTGCTAACTTTTAAATTTTATTATATACTTTTTAATGTGTTTTCTTTATTTCCTACGACATTAATAGTTATATCTTACCAATATCATTAACTTAAGATATTTTAAAATAATACACATGAGAATCGACTATTCAAACCAGAATCTTTATATTTTGTTTGTAGTTAAAATTCACTTTGTAAAATTAATACTTATTGAATAAAATTTCTTTACCAATTTATTAATTACATTAAACAATTTGTGCAATCAAAGTCTATAAACTTATACTTTATATACAGGATACACACACAGTGTTTTGTCAATGATTGTCAAATGTATATTTTTTGATGCCTGATTACCTACATAAGGTTATTACTCTCGAGAGTGGGGCGCAAATGGCTATAAGAGCAGGTCTAACCTAGCTTAGACATTGGCTGGATCACAAAAATTGTAATAACTAAGTTTAGCAAAAGATCATATTTGTAAAAATATCTTTGTTACCGTTCACTAAAATAGTTATTGTATTGTTACGCGTCAGGATTGGCAGACTCGTGAAACGCCACAATAGTTCCGCCGACTTTATTCCACCTCCACAATCACAATCGCACTCGTGGTTCGTAGGTCGATTTCGCTTCGTAGGTAACTTATCACTTTCGTATTCGAGAACTGAATGTCCTGTGGGCGACCCTGCCTGCTATTTATATCGATTTCCGCGCTTTCCAGATCTTTTCACGCCCTTCGTGGAAGTCAACAATAATACCCGGAAATCGACATAACAATAGCAGGTCAGATAAACACCCCTATATTCGCCCATGTATGCCATATTCGCCCCCTTTTCCTAAGGCTTCAAACATCCCAGGTAGTTTTTATTACTACATGGGTTTCTTTCTATTGCCTCCATTGTTTTCACTGTAAGGGTCGGCCTCCTTTCCAGAAACTTCGTAAGGCTGCCGACTTCCTGTTCTCGGCTATCCTTCGAGAAGTTTCATAACAGTATATACTATTACAAATTAAACATACATGTTTAATGGCTTGTAGTGCCCCTTAGCATTGGCTGTTAGCATCGTATAAAAAAATAAATAAAATAAAGTTTCACGGGCGTTATATACCTACAAGTAATTATACCGTGAATGGTTTTTTAACGTACATCATTTTTAAGTTATGTATTAGATCGTAAGAATTACTAAAGCAATAAATGATTTTATTTAATTGACAACCCTAATCCTTTTTTTTTTTGTTTTTTTGTTTTTTTTTTTCTTAACGCTGAGAAATGCATTTACGCATCCCGCCGCGGTGAGGCGGCGGGTATGTGGGACTCGCTGGTACGTTCGCTACGTGCCAGAATACCCACTAAAACTCAGCGGGGCCCTCATCGTCTTCATGGGGCGCCACGGGATCGCTCGTGCATATAACCGTGACGCCCCGACGGTTGGCCCGCCTATGCGGGTTTCCTTCGCTTAGAGCGCTCTCGGGCACCGAGAGCACTCTACTGCCACCGATCGGACCCTTTCGGGCCCGAAACCTCCCACCGCGTTTCTATCCGCTGTGCCCTCTGCTTAACAGAGGGACACCCGGGGAAACATACTCCGTGGGCCGCTCTTAGTCTGGTCCTTCACTCTTCGACTTCCGGTATGAGTAGCTCTGCCGTTATAGCCTCAGGGATCACTAGGATACGCAAGCCAACCACGACAAGGTGGCAGCCCCCAACCTAACGAACGAGGAGTATGAAGTGCGATCAACGTCCAAGGCACACTATAGGTGACAAATAAACTTTTACTATCGGTGTTAATGTTATCTCGTTTCATTCATACCACCCGCGACATTATTGGCAATAATTCAAGTACAAGGGTTGGTATTGAAAAATCCACCCACAAAACTCCCAGTTACAACTCTGTATCTGTAGGCTCAATGTACATCCAATCGGGGTGAATATTTATTACCGCGAAGGCGGTCTTAATTGCCCCGATAGATTACCGAGGTTGGTTGAGTGTGACTAATCTCAAATAAGGGGTGAAAGTGCAAATAATCTACGAGTTAGTAACTCTTTAGATACGCATCGAAAAACGTGACTCGTTTGGTTTTGGAAAGCTAAGAAACTATTGTTCATTTCTGGCGTTCTAGAAATCAAGTTTAGATACCTAAACTACGAGTATCTATAAATCGCTTGTATTTATCTATTGGTATAAATTGTAGGAAAATCCCCGCATGTCTCTTTGAGTGTATCGCAAAGCCTTTGTAACATGTAATATATTATGTTATGTACTAATGAACCGCCCTAGCTTCGCTTCAGAAAATACTTAGAAATAGCATCTAAATTGTTTTAGCCCTGAGTTTTTCACGTTCTGTGAATAAGAAATACGTATATTAATTAATTACTTTTTCACTTATGGACGGATTGAAATGAAACGAACTTTAAATATTAAGTGACGCTTACTGCAATACATTAGTAAGAACCATAATGAAGTCCGATAAGCCGTTTCTGAGATTAACTTGCATAATCACGACAAACAGACAAATTCTAATAATTGTCTTGGGTTCTATTGCGTTAGTAAAGGCTCCTAATATTTTTTCTATTTTTCGTCATATAATCTTGATACGCAGAAAGCGATCAATAAAAATTAAATTTTATGTATAGATATATACATAGATGTATCACACCCAAGGTTTAAAATACTTAAACGTTCCTACTAATAAATAGGTATGGTAGGAAAACGTATATTAAATATAAATGAATTATTATTCTTTCCGATATTAAACTATAAAAAAAACACCAAACAAATTAGCAAATAACTAGTCATAACCTAATGCTTCAGACCTCAGTCCTCCATACGGGATATAGAAAATATATACCATAAATTATGAACTTGAAATAAACGATGAATAAATAAACTTTATACACACAGTTATTTTAATAGCAAAAAAGCGTACTTTGATAAATCAATTAATCATTATTATCGCAAATGGAAAAATTTATCACTCATCATTTATCAATTACACATACATATATCAATTTATTATCCGAGCTGAAATTTGTTTTATATTTCTTAAATATAATCGTATCGCCTTTATGGCGATGGCACCCTCGAATCTCCGGCCAAACTGGCTTAGTGCCAAAAAAAATTGTACCTTCTCTATGGATACGTCTGCAGCAGTTGCGACGATGGAAAATTGTAAAAACTTATATGATTTTCTCATAGGATCGAAGTCGTATAATTTTACGATTTGCTGACTGTTTGTTAGCAGTAAACAAAATACGAATCGGACATGATCAGAAACAGAACATGTTTCGGGCATTAGGCGAACTCTAGTTATTATAAACGGGGTTTCTGTTCAGCCAGCAAAGTCGCTCAGCAGCGGGGCATTGTCGCCCTTGAGCAATTGCCCCGGTATGGAGTTATGGAGGGTTTCTCGAGTCCCACCCAAATTCCTCCCGCATGTGCCACGCCCTCAGCGGCCGGACGTTGCGTAGGCAAGCAACGACCGACCTACCAACAAATTGACTAGCCTTCATTATTAGTCGTCTATACCCAGCAGTGGCCATCCGGTAACGCGTTTGGTCGTTTGTTGGCTATTTACATAAAAACACAATAAATGTCACTCTTCTCTACTCACAATGAATACTACCATGTGCAGATTGACTTCGTGCACCTTAGAGAAATTTATGGTAAAATCTGAAGTATGCCGATATCCCGCGACGACTTCCTGCACCAAAACCACAGATAAATTATTTCTAATGCGCACAAAACTAAATTTATAAATGCCCAAAGATGAAGCATTAACGACAGTTGAGCAAA
This sequence comes from Megathymus violae, assembly GCA_003671415.1. Taxonomy (NCBI): domain Eukaryota; kingdom Metazoa; phylum Arthropoda; class Insecta; order Lepidoptera; family Hesperiidae; genus Megathymus; species Megathymus violae. Next base: position 335,879 of record PDGT01000059.1, on the reverse strand, counting down.
GCACGTGATGTGAAGCGATGACCTCCGCATAAAATCGTCCGCACAAACTAGGATTACTGAAAAGTTGCCAGAAAAAAATATACATCAAAAACTCTACTGATATTTAAGGAGAATAGTTGCTGGCCAGACAACAGTCAGACAGTTTTACAAATGGCGCGCGAAAACATTGTCGATGGGAACCTTTTGTATGACTAGAAATACTTCTAGTGTGGGTGACGTCACGCTACGATGTAACTACTTCTAGACTGGCTTCCAAATTACTCTTTGTACACTGATACATTTATATCAAATATAAATATGCGATATTACCGTTAATAAATCAGTATACCAACCAATCTAGTCTACATATAAATTCGCGTGGTCCTAATTTAAATACAAATTCTTTACTATGAGTCTTTAAATAATTTCTCCGACCATTCTACTAACGGGATATGTCACCGCGTAATGGCTAATAAAATAACCATTTGTTGTTAGGGTAATTGTGCACCATCGATAGAAGACTATGTTTCTAATAATATTTAAAATGTGACGGTGTCAAATTTGTAAATTTCATTTTTAAGAAAAAAAAAAAATTATGAAAGCGGGCTCTTTTTGCAGAAGCCAAAACGTATTTTTTTGTCCAGTCGATGGATCACATTGAATCTTCTGTACATTAAATAATGCTTAGCATGAGATAATTTAAAATTGTTTTGAGCGCTATTTGTAAACTAGATTTTTTAAAGTGAAGCAAAGGCGAATTGTTTTTTTACGCACTAGAATTTTCTGTGATGCTGGTGGTATTAAGTTCAAATTAGGCATCATTAACAGTGAAGTCACAATAACAAATTTATAAATATTTAATTTATAAATATTTAATAATTGGGTTACAATGTTGTATTTAAATTGCCTATAGAAACACGAGAAGAAATACGGAAAAAGAAGCAGAAAATCAGAAACAAACAGAATGAGTGAAACACGAGAACGAAAACAGGAGGCAAAGATTGTAGACATATTACAATCACCGTTATGAGTACAAGTTTTGGCGAGCGTTTATTTATTTATCTCAGAACTCGCCAGTAGTTTCTCGTCGTCAATGCGGCGATATTACAACCCCTAAAGCTGAATGTACACAACGGACTATTCCTCAGGCCATTACACATCGGCTGTGTACACACGGATTTAGATATTATTGTTTTATTACCAGTTTTAGAGGCAATAAGCGGGGAAGGGAAATAAAATGTTTGTTACCTATCCTCCTGCTTTGGGTACATTAAATTCTAACGGCGTTCGTTTTATCTGTGGCGCCGTTTATTTACTACAGGAATGTCATCTCGCTTCGCTTCAGGATATAGTATCATGCCGGACTGCCAAAGCCGCCGTATTATTATCATAAATAAATAGATTAATGTCTGGATATAGTATAATGCCGGACTGCAGAGTTCAAAGCCGCAGTGTTATTATCATAAATAAATAGATTAATATCGGAAATGCTTATTCAAAAGCAGTAGATTGTTAGGCTCCGTGGTCAAGATCCAGTACAGCTTCCGAGGCATGATCATCTGGCGAGATATCTCCGTTTGATTCAGCCTTAAGGACGCAAGATGGGAAGGAGTTAATTGCACCCCAATGTTTTTTATGAATTGAATCTTCGCGGCTGTATTGACATATGTATTAACTGTCTCGTTCCCAGTAAACTATCAACATATTTTATCCCTATGACAAGTTTTATGCAATTTTGCATAACACGTCAAACATATTTTCGTTATCACGTAATAAAACACAAAATTGATTCTGCGGTGAGATTGTAATAGTATTAAAATCAAATTTATAATCGTTCAATCATTCAGGTATTCCAAATACCCTTATGCACGTCATTTTCTACTCCTAGTATCGTTACGAAAATCACCATGTAGATTACACCATAAATATATTTTCTAAGTATCAGTTGTAAAAACCAGTCTTTGAAAACTGTAAATTAGTATAATGTAAAATAAAAAATGTAATCTTTAACATACAAATATTTTTTCTTTGTATAGTATAGAAAAAAAAATAATACCAAAAATAAATATCTTTATATTTAATCAACGATACTCCAACTCTGTGAGCTGTTTAAAATATATATTTTATCTGTTACTTTGTGCTCGTGGAATAACATTTATGAATTTTAAGTATAATAAAATAACATTTTAGCAAAATATTTAATTTCAAAACCACGAATCGCGTTTTCGCACAATTATTATGAATAGTTGGTAAAATCACAGCAGGGCTGAAGCGTGTGTCGTGAGGGTGACAAGTGCAGATCCTACTAGTTTCTGAAGAAACTAAAAACATATGAACATTCATAAACACGTTAAAGGTAATTCTAAGTATCAACAATCATAGAATAAAAAATTACAATGTTACGTGGCCAAAAATGCTCAATGCAAGAGATATTAGATCTCGTTATACGTTGACAAATATATCTAAATCATTTTCCAAAAGTTGAAACTGGGCGTCATTTCTCTTCAATGCATTACACAAGAAAACTATTAAACGAAGAAACTAAACCAGACTCCGGTGGCAAGTTTATTCAGTAACAAGCATCACTTTTGTTTTACTTCTGTTGTCCAATGTTCGACTTAAAGTTAATTCCAAATGTTGATACTACTGAAGGCTTCAGAAATTACACAAAATTTTACCAACCTAATGAGACCATGCATCTAGAGAAACTTAAGCGACACGCTGGGATGCTCTAATTGAAAGCTTTAAAGCGTTTCGTTATCAATCATATGAACTGCATGTTGCTTTAGTTTTCCTGGCCAATGTTGCCAAACAAAGCGATGTTGTGATGTCACGCGTAGCGACAATACTAGGAAATCTATTAAAAGACTTCAGCATCATCGTTTCTCTGGTAACACTCGAAAAGATTTCGAAGAATAAGTCGTATCTTGATACTGGCCTAAGACAAAAAATTTAAAGTAGAGTTTGTAATACTCTTCTAAATACCGTGCATATTTATTTGAAAAAAGATTTGAACACGTACATGTTTCTACGACGTAGAATTTCCTGTTTAACATTTAAATAAAAAAACACAGTACAGAACAACAAATTGCTCTAAATAGCAACAACAGTCTACCGTCATCTTTAAATCGAATATCAATGGCAATTTTTTATCAATGCCATTATCTCGAAGAGCATTGGACAAAGCCTTCTCAAGACTTAAAGTTTATCAAAAAGCCTTTATTCAAGAATTATACACTATTAACAATACCAGTGTTCGTTGAAAATAGGGAGCGCAGTTTATTCAAACTGAAATTGATGAAAACCTACTTGGGGTACAATGTCTTAAAGAAGACTGACTAGTTTGGCCTCTTTATCCATTGAAAATCTAACTAGAGAAATTCTAGATTTTACTAGTCTGCTGACAAAAAAGCTAGGAAAGTAAAGTTTTAGCTGGGTTTTGGTTAATTTGGCACCAAATGAGTGCATCGCCCGGAGCGTGTGAACGGTTAATTCCGGCCTTGTGTATCATACATTCGAACGACGTATATATGATAACCAAATACAAGATATGTATGTGTGTGACAATAACTAACGAAGTCGGAAATTGAATTTCTCCAGAGTAATCTACGTTTGATTTCAAGTTTTTTAGCAGAAGGTACATACAGTAATTCACTACAAAGATTTAGTTGTATGGGGTAAAAAAATATAAAACACCCGATAACAATTAATAACAACTTCTTCTACGGTGTTATTTGTAAACGTAAGACGTAAGTAAGGAAACTATGTTCTACAACTCGTACCTACTTAATGTATAACCTCCGTTGAATAAATAATTGAATAAATAAACATTTACACGCTCACACTCCCGCACTAGGACTCCCTGTGTTGCGGGTGGCATGGACATACACGAATATGACATCACAAACAGCCATGACCCGAGAACAAACATTTATCTGTCACATAAATATCGGCCCCGGCTGGGAATCGAATCCGCGACCCCTCGCTCGGCAAGCAGGGTCACTACCAACTGGGCTATGGGGTCGTCTGAACATGTCTCTTTACCCTATTTGTTTGTTATTTAATGCTCCTTACAACTGGATATCCATGCATTTGGGACGAGGCAGCTACTCAATTAATTAACCAAATCAGTTATAAAATTCACAGCGGTTTGGCAGTGATAAATTAACTATGGTTTAGCGGTGAGCTTCCCGCATACTAGAACGAAATATAAATTTATTATATTTATTGGCGTATTCTGCAAAAACGCGCTCATCCGAGTCGATTGGCATGATTGATGATGCATTCGCGCTGATTCGTTTTTTTTGTCACGACTTCAGGCGTGTGTCACATAATACGCGAAGAGCTGGTTGTAAGTTTAGCTAAAATCTGCCGGCAGGTTAAGTGAACGTGCGCCTGAATTTGAGTTCGAATCCTATACGTACCACATATGTTTCAAAACTTGTGTATCACGAAGTGAATTATTGAGTGTTTCGGTAATTTGAAATGGCGGTAGTCGTGTAACCTCTCCATAATATTTTCTCAGTTGTCAGGCTGCCAGTCCGCACTAGGCTAGCGTGACTTACTAGGGCCATAACCATTCTCGTTGCAAGGTTAGACCTAAACTCAGTAATGGCAGAAGTTATGAATTGTAACGATAAATGATGATGATAGCAAGCATCCTCGAGAGCGTGCCGTGGCGTATTGACATGTAACATAATGTTCAATTTACAATGCTTATAAGATCTCAAAAAAAGTTACAATTGTCGTAACACAAATTTAAATCCATAAAAACTACTTTAGGCGAAGTCCAACATAAGCAATTGATAGCGAAACATAAAATACCTAATCTCTCCGAAAATGACGTTTCTATGTCAAATAAATGTAAATATAAAATTATGATTTTTTTTTTTATTTAAAAAGTGTTTTGGCACTGGTGTAAAGCTGTATATTCTTGAGTTACAGCAATTACGCTTTCCAGCGTCGATGGGTGAATAGTAGAAGGTCACCACCGTTCATTAATCCAACCGATCGAATGCAAACGAGACCCGACTAATATATTATAATGCATCGCACATCGCATATCGCATGGTTAGGTACACATTGATTATTGTACAAATTCACCGCATTGTCGTCGGATTTTCGAGCAAATTGCCCTTAGTAATTTTAAGAACCTTTAAAGGAACTTTGGAAAGCAGCTTTAATTTGAATAGCGATTAATAATTTAGGTTTCATAAAGAATGTTCGATAAATATTTTAATAAGGTCGCCAAAGTTCACTGCTTTTGTGACGAAAGTGACTTTTAAGTATAATCTACGTTACTATTCATGTAATCGTGCATCAATCACTGTCCCTCAAAAATACACTAATATAACAAATATTTTAACAATGAAAATCGGACGTCGACTTCCAACTGAAAGTATAAATAAAATTTGAGTTCGTTCCCTAGGTTGAAATAATTTCATCTCCTATTTTTCACTCTCAAGGTATCCGCTCTTTAAATTGAAATGGCACCAAACGGGAAGTATACCCTATCATACAAAGAAGGAATTTTCCAAATATAATACGAAAGAATCAGGTGACCCTTCTCCTCGTTTACCTGTTTAATGTATAAAAAAAATAGGGAGGAAGAAGGAAACCATCGCCCGCCTGGCAGTAGTTTCAGGATATGTTGTTTCCATACGAATTCCAAAATTCAGTTTCTAGAGTATGACTATATTCTGTTTATGTATGAGCATCACCATTTAGCCCTAACCTCTAACCGCCACGGGACTTCTCTTTCACCTTAGACCCATAACGGGACTACTCCAAAGAGGGAAGACATCAACGCTTTAATAATTATTGCCCAAGTTATGTTTGGTTACCAGCGCGGATTGTGGACTCCCATGTGTACTTCCGACTTCCGTAACATGAGTCTGACTTGAATGGTAACTTTGGAGAAATTTATTTATTTATTATAACCACAAAACATAGTATAAAAGGCGGACTTAATGCTAAAACATTTTCTATCAATCAATCTTAAGGCAAAGAAGATATCGACGAACAGAGAGAGATACAGCGCCACCCACATATAATAATAATAATAATAATATATTATTTAGAAGAAGATATATTTAATTATATTGACTAAGCCTATTTGTATATATCAAAACGTATGTTACTGAAGAAGCTAAACTTTAAGAAATGTAAATCGCGAAAGAAAAAGACGAGTGCAGTGTTAGGAGTAAGCTCATTATTGATACTAAACTCACTATATCACGCCATTTCTTTAGGTACTGTTCGACAATACACGGGCAAAGCACACATATGTGCAAAGCTTGATAGACAGGAGTGGGAAGGCTACAAAGCAATCAAATCACATCGATGCTAAAGCAGATAATCAACAACTTCAATAACATTGATTGACAGTCTGTACCGGCCACTATGTGAAATACAACAGACGTGGAATGAAACATCTGGCTAGACTATAGTCTATAAACTATAGCTGCTAGTTATACTTAGTAAACTAGCTAGTCTGTAGACTGGAACTAAGTAAGGTCTTTATGAGAAACAGTGGTGAATCACTGTCTTAAAGTATTATACAATATTACACTGAGAAACTTCGATAGACGAGATCGTATATATACTTCTATATTCTGTATATTAATTCTAGTATTAAATAATACATTGGTTTTTACTATAGAAGACAGTTAATATATTCGTGTATATATATATATATATATATATCAATGAATCGTTCTGTACTTATGATCATATTTTATTCATAAAAGTCAGACAGACTGTCATATTTTAACCGGCTCTGTTATTATAACCTATTTGTTAAAGCTTAAATGAATAAAAATTCAGTCAGCTTTTAACGGCTTCTTTATTAAAGTTAATATATGTTATAATTCTACCAAACTTTTTTATTAAATGATTCTTATGTTTTGCTGATTGAAAACTATAAAACCAAGCGTTAAATATTTTACGTGTTTCCGTTGGAATTTTCATTATTATAATCCATAATTGTTCACAATGAGGCGTTAATATCGACCCGCCACGCTGGTCAAGTATAGCTTGGTAAATTTCACACGCCTTTGACAACATTGACAACTCACAGACCTGCTGTATAGGTTTTCTAACGATGATTTTACTTCCCCGAATTAAGTGGTTATTACCTTGTAATAAGCAGACGCGGTCGCAGCATGAAA
>PDGT01000059.1:301666-328695 GCA_003671415.1 Megathymus violae | reverse complement strand
TAAGATATGTCGGCTAAATTAGATTTTATTATACAAAACACTTACGGTAAAATTATTTAGTATAATAATGTCAATGGCATTCTAAAGCAACTGGAAGTCTTCTATTTTTATTGGCAAATCAAAATGGACGTCTGGAGTTATCTCTGGATGAATATTTAGAAGAGTTAAGCCTGTCACCTCATTGGCTTTAGGGAATTCATAGACAATGGCGACTACTTACAATCTAGTAGCTCGTCTTCTCGTTTCGTGACTATTAATTTACGTGGGATGGCGTAGGTTTGATTCGGTCAGTAAAAGAATGAATGTAGCTACAAATATTTTTCGATTTTGTGCAGAAAATTAAAGACAGTATAATTGTGTAGATGTAATATATAAAATTCTCGTGTCACAGTTTTAGTTACCATACTCCTTCGAAACGGCTTGATCGATTTTGATGAAATTTTAAATGTATATTCAGTAGGTCTGAGAATAGGTTGTTATCAATTTTTATACCCCTAAGTAATAAGGGTGGTCCACCCAAAATTTTTTTATTTTATTTTTTTGACCAAATTTTTTATTTTTATTTTTTATTATGTGGCATTAAAAAACTCATACAACCCTAAATTTTCACCCTTCTACCATCAACCCCTATTTATTAATAGCGATATTTGTAATTCAATAATTTTCAACCCAGGTCGATAACTGATTAATTATCACTTGATCAGTTATCCCCGCCATGCGTCTGCCGGTGTCACTTCTGACCCAGTAAACAGCTCGGAGTAGGGATGAGATCTCTTTTTTCACTACCTACAGTTTTCTGCCATTATTATTATTGTTTGTGCATCAATCGTAATAGTGACTTCACAAACACCCATGACTCGGCTCACAAACTTTATCTGTCGGCAGAGTCACTACCGAGGCAATTCTGTTCAAGTGAAAATAATAATTTCAATTCAACATTGATTACAAACACATATGTCATCAGAAGGCGGCTACCTGGTCGCTATGGGTTTTATAAATAATACGTTGTATCCAGCACAATGTATGTCAACAGTTCCAGTCAAATATAAACACAAAAGCTTCCGTACTCATGGTATTGCTTCTGTAGATAGTTATCTAGCCGCGTGGATCAAAAGGATTCTGTTACACCAAAGCGAATATTAAAGTTTAAATTTTACGCTAAGAAAAATGCACTTTAAAGTTCGCAAAGTTTCATGAAGTCTCTGGTTTATATATATATCATAATAATACTATTCCTTCTTAACAAAACTACCTACCGGTAGTGTGTTTGGAAAGCACCTGTGTGTGTATGTGTGTGTGTATTTTGTGTGCCTAATGCCTATTGCAGTCAGCATCTTATCATCTGCCATGAAAATAGGTTGTTGTATATACCCCAGACACTACCATGTACGTGGTTCAAACTACACTTATGAATAATAATACTTTTTAAATTCCTACTACGAGTATTAGGTCACACTCTCCCTATATATATTTATATATTTTGTTTAAATTTTCAATTAGTAATAAAAATACTTTTAACTCGTCCATTCAAGTTCAAATACATTTTTTTAAACTTGTAGTGGATAGATGTTAAGACAGTTTTTTTCTAACTAAAATTAATTAATTAAATTTTATTAATTAATTTTCGTTGTATATGGGAGAAATAAAATCTCGTATATATAATATAATTATATAATATAAATGTATATACATATTTATATTCAGTTCGAATTTACTTTAATTATTTATTTACTTGTATTTTGACATTTTATATCTGAAATTTGGACAAATAGAACTATTGCACGCAACATTTATCTACTTTTCAGACCCACTGTTGTATAGATCTCTCATAATTGGCGTCACTGACGGATCTATAAATACATATCTTCTTACCTTTTCTCATCAGTTGAGATGTTTTGATGAACCGACCAGTTGTTATTTGTTCTTTTCAATTCATATGTATCAATGATAATTAACTCACAATGGTCCGGAGGCGTCTTACTCCCGTCGCCAACATTGTTATCTCCCGTCAAGTGTGCTAAAAACGTCCGTTACGCGACGGTGTAACAAAGGACCAGTGCTCCAGCGTAATAAATCTAAAGCGACTGAGCGCCGTTACAACACTATCTGTTTTATTGAAAAAACTACCCGCAAATTCAGAAACTGAACGAGATATATCTTTTTCATAAATATATTGTTGCAGCCGTATACAAATCATTTCATTCGCAGTATGCGTATTATATAAGCAATTGATAAATATTAAATGAATCCTACTGACTTTAAATATTCTCTATAACCAATGGATGCAACTAACACCAAAGAGAACTATGCATGCATTTATAAATGTTAAAAGTCGTATCTTCAAACCGAGCCCACAAAGCATTTAATCTTTATTGTATTTATTGACAAAAACAGAAGAAGACTAATGCCGTAACACATTCTCTACCAGTCGCAGTAATTTGCCTTAGATTAATTTGCAGAGAGTCAAATATGATTCAGTGAAATCACAAAAAAAAATCCAGTTATCTCCTGTCATATCAAAAAATATGTATAATTATCTCGGCAAAAAGTAGTAACTGTTAAATAATAATCCCCTTGGCTGTTACCAGCGTTGTACAAAGTTAACTAACTTAACAAACTCGGTGCCAACGTTGTTAATTAACACGGAGCTGTTAATCGCTCCTTACACTGGTACACAGATGTGGATGATGCGCCTTCGACTATATTAAGTACAGTGCAAATTTACGTTCTATTAAGCCTGCATTGTATACCGACGTAGTGATGCAAGTATCAAAGCTACTTGTCTGTAGAAATAATAAAAATCGCGGCGTGACATGCATGCAAATTTCGTAAAATTTCGCGATCAAAATTATACGCAAACGCAAGTTTAACTAATGTTTTAAATAAAATCAGGAGTAATTATTGAGGTATGCTCGACATGAGAGTGTAGCGACCCTACATTTGTACATAGATTTTAAATAAGCAACCCAATTTTAGTTGACACAGCATTTACAATGCGGTTCCCCACAAAAAAATCTAAGAGACTAAACTTTTATTAAGTCGTGCCGGTTTAACATTATTGTCATGTACACAAGTAACCACGCGCAGTATAGTTCCGTACATGACTAATGGGATTAATTTTGTCGATAGCAACATTTTATTTTAATTTCATAATGAAACAGTAGTTCTAAACCTTAACAGTTAACCCTAAAAAGAATATCTTATCTTTTAGGCAAATCAATTTTAAAACCTCAAGTACCACTGATGTAGCATTTTTATTATCCTCGTAGATAACCTGTTTTACCCCTGCGACTGCAAATGATATTACAACAAACAATTTTATTTCTAAAATAACGAAAATTAAGACAGATCGCAACTAAAATTATATCATATTACAAAAATATATACAAAATATATTGATATCTTTATTTGACACTGTTTTTAAGATCTACCAACGCAATTTTTTCGCAAAAATTCACACTTTATATTTCGGGACTAACTCTTTACCCATATAACTAACTAAGGAACTTATTTTTTTTTCCAAAAATTTCCACCACGTACTTAAAAGTTTTTAAAGACACCACATGTTTATTTATGTCATAGTTTATCTCACAAATTGTTGAATTTCATTAAAATATTAGTAAATACCATCCATAACACCGTAATTATCCAATATGCGTATTTTAACTGTTTATTTTTGCAACCGTCATTACACCAAATTTAATTTTTTTCTTTATTTTATTTTACAATTTCATTTTGGAGACTCATAGCATATACTTACATATTTCGCACACATATTCTATAACGTCTTAATAGTTTCCATATAAATAGCTGTAACATGCGTACAGGCCTAACGAAGATGTAATAATTCGCTTTTTTCCATGTAGCAGCAAAACTCTAAAACTCTTGGAAACGAACATCATTAAACATAAAAATAGATTTACGCGGTCAGACAAAACAAATGTCACAAACAATCAAGCACTATGAACACACGTTTATCCATCGTAAAGGTCGCCAGCCGATTTGAACTTGGGACCAAAAAGGTCATTATTACAACAAGTCTCTGTTCTCGATGACGTCCATAAACTTAAAAAAAATGAAAGAAAACAACTTTTTAATAAAAAAATATTATTAGAAAAACCGACTTCAAAAAGCAAGTTCAAGCACCAAATTAATAATTGCACATTTATTTGTTTCTTGATGCTGATTAATAATGTAATTAATAATATGATATATTAAATAATTAATGATAATTGTGATGATAAAGATGATACGATGCAATACTTCACAGTCGGTACCGAAAAGTTTGCCGTGTCTTAAGCGATATTTTAAGCCATTCTTCTCCTAATTCTTAAATCTAGCTCTTATAACTTATTAGTATTTCTAAACATCATTCTGAAAACATATTAGTAACAAAATTCCAAAATTACTATATACCACCAGCCGTTTAGTAAAACAGAGATCTTTGTCAGATTTTCGTCTTACTTATAGAAGAGTATTTCGATTTTATTAATTTTCAAACAAAAAAGGAATCACGGTAATTGGCCGTAAATCTCTAAGCAATCGATGAGAAGAATAATAAATTATAGTTTAAAAAAACACGCTTTAATAGCAAACCGAACTAAATAATTACAATTAATATAAATATGTATATGCATTTATATCCTGCAAAATATTTAATATAAGAGATTTTCTTTCTTATTTTATTGTTTTTATGCCATCTACGCAACAATATTGGTATTAAAATATATGCTACTGTACTATTTAACAAACGAATGTCGTACCGACAGATGTCACAATGAAAGCTTATAATAAAATTAATTAATTAAATTAAATTCATGAATCAATGTTTGAAACTGAACACAGCAATTATATTAGATTTTTATCTAGTCGGCAAGTGCCTCCAATTACAATCACAAAGTTCCAACCTTCCTGCCGCCGACAGACAGAGATGAACCAAGTGTGAGCTAAATAAAAACGTATAAAAATACTCATAACTTAACCCTTTTTTGAAGGCGGCTAATAAAACTGCAATAGAGAAATGTTCTTATATCTTAAAGTGCTTCTAGAAAACGTATGCAGTAAAGACTTATTAACTTCACAAAAGCAAACTTCTGCTCGCATCAATTTAACAGGAGCGAAAGTTACTTCAAATGTTCTGCACTTTTATCGAACGCGAAGTTAGCTGAAATATAGTTTAAGTATTGTTCTTACCGATATTAATATACTCATATTACTTGTAGATACTAAGCGTAAAAATAGTGCAAAGCTATAATAATAATAATAACTTATTATATCTCCATTCGTCTTTGAATCCCAGCCAACATCTCACACCGTTACCGCCGGTCATGGAGTCCGTAGTACCAAAGACATCAGCGACGCGTCAAGGACTAAGACGGAAGCTACGCGATATTATAGGTTCTTCCTAATTGCAACTGACACCCGTGAATATATTTCACGATCGATTTAAGGAAGATGGAAGCTAGCTAGGCGAACAAAGAACTCTACCAAGGATTAATAGATTACAGAGCCTAGTGACATGCCATATGCTCGTTCGTTGTTCAGCAAGGTGCACCATGAGTAGGGGAGGTTGGCTTCGGCTTAAGGATGGACGGTGCCGGTTTCACCTCACCGGTCACTATTAATTCCAAATAGACATAATCACTTCGAAATAAAAATGTCATATCTTCAAATGGATATCCCCTGAACTTCAAACTACATTACAATATTGCTAACAGAGTCATTAGTACAAAAATAAGATGCAAATCTTATGACAACATCGGTGTGGTTAAATATATAATAAATTAAAGGTAAAAAATGGTCGTAAAACTGGTTCAAAATCTGCCGGCACTCGAATATAAATACCATAATGATATTTGAACCAAAACGCCATATTACATTTTTCGATTCTGCAGAAAGATCGATGTTGCGATTGCCAACAACTTGTTGGGAATATAGGGTTCTCACTTGCCAAACTTTTTTATGTTGCTGAAAAGTGTATATTAAACTTAAGTTATGCTTACTTGAGAAATGATAAGTCAGTCGTAAGTATGTTAGCGAGTGAAGCAACTCAGAAGCTGTCGATAGCAAGATGGGTGACCGCCGAAGCAAACTGTTGTTAAATTGTGTCAGAAGTTTTCGAACAGCATTAGAACTTCCAATAATTGGCTTAGCCACTGTTGGTACTAAGTTTTTGGAGTGAGTATTTGTATGGAGCGGATAGAATACACTGTCCGGTTGGTGTAACATAACTGTCTTTTATTTCAATGCACACAGGTTTTATATTGAACTAGCTGTGCCCTCGACTTCGTCCGCGTGGAATTTAGCAAAAAAATTATTTAGTAGAAATAAAACTAGCCTAAATTACTCCTTATTACATCAACTACCTGCCAGTTAAAGTCCCGTCAAAATCGATCCAGCCGTTTCAGAGATTAGCCCGAACAGACAGACAGACAGATAGACAAAAATTGTAAAAAATGTTATTTTGATATATGTACCGTATATACATTCATATGCATGTACTAAAAAGCGGTTATTTTAATATTACAGACAGACACTCTAATTTTATTTATTAGTATATATGATATAATAGCGTAAGCTGGCAAGCTGTATATCGAAGAATGACGTGTTACAACTGTTAAAAAAAATGACGTCATTGTTTTGTCGAACTACAACGGAGGTCATAGCGCGCGCTGGTGCAACGGTCACTTGGTCGAGACAGCTAAGCGAACGGACGCATCACTTTGTACCGGTGGACCTAATCATTTTTTTGGTAAACATTGTGTACGAGTGCCAAAAATTAACGATTGTGTTGGTAGTTTAAGTTCAGTTTAAACAATTAAAGTTATCTTTTTTTTTATTCAAATGTGTTTGATTTTAATAATATAACTATGTAAGCATACGTACTAAATATAAGTACGGCACAACCACTTATCCTTCCATCAATTTGTGAAAAATCTCATTGCTTTGTGCTATTTATAGATAGTTCCAAGCTTATAATAAAATTGATTCATATGATGGTAATAAAATCTATAAAGCATTTTGACGTCGTTTCACATGGATAAAATTACAATTTTAATATTGTACTATAATTTCTAAATTGATATTCTTACTAGAGTTATTAAGTCATTAATTCAAAAACAAATAAGTATCAAAACACAAATATACGTACAATACATTATGTAATTACAATTAGACTTTCCTTTTCTTTCATTTCATTTTGTTTTATTATTATTTTTACCATGTTTTTTAATTAACTCGGTTTCTTGTATGTCTGTTCGGGTGGAATTTTGTAATTGATTTTAAACTAACTCCCCGTTGAGCTAGATACTTGAAGTTTGGACCATAGCTCACAAGTGGATGGCAATGCATGAAAATGTGAAAAAAAGAAGAAGTTTTATGCTGTTCAATCCGTTATAAAAACATTTAGATTTTTTTAAATGTAATAGATTATTTTTTAATAAAGTGTTTTTCAATTTGTCTATATCATTCTCGTTCTTCATTTTTTCGGTCTTATGTCTTAATATTTCCAAAAACGCTAGCTAATCTAGAGTTGCTAAATACTCATAAAATTATTAATTAATAATTCTAACAATATACATATGTAGATATAGCATTAGAATTTTCTCGATTTTGTTTTAAAAGCGTTGTTGTTAAGCGTATTCCATTGTATTCTAAGATTTTAAACCACAAACCAAGGTAGTTATTTATATACGACAGTTAAAGACAGCCCTATACGAATCACATTACACCCCGGAGTTGGTTCTAACGTATGCGACCTTCTCTGTACTTTTATGTCAAAGAATCACTTCAATGGCTGGAATCTTACACCTGGTATGCACGAAAGAATAGAACGCGGAAAACGACGATATTGTAATATGATCTAAGTGTTTGTTGCTTTTTCGAATTTACTGATTTCATATAACGTTTCATATAATATTTCCATTTGTAAATAATGTGTATTGATACTCTGATCTGACGTACTCCTATATACTTTTGCTTGACATAACACATACTTGGTTGTAAGTGGTGATATTAGCCTTAGCTGATAAAGTATAGTAATACAGAAAAAAGCCTATTCACTTTTGACATAACGTCATCCACGCATCGGGTGGGGACATTGCTAAAACATTAAGCGATCAGTTTCCGCCGATACTACGTGATTAAAGCTCATTAACCAAATATTTACCACAGATAATTCAATATCAGTCAACAAACAACGATCTTGGTCAGTTACCACAGATAACATATAAGCATGGATTAAACTACTCCTTGAAGTGTTCACTGATTAACATGACATGATTGAAATGATTTAATTATTTAACTAATTCATTTCTTTCTAATGAACACATCGCCAACAATATTAACAATTAAGTTGTTATTAGTAAAAGTACTGCCTGTAAAAGAGCTTAGAGAAAATAAATAATTAACATGGTCTTTGTTTAATAAATAGTTGACATAAGAGCAGATGACCACCTGAGGGTACGTAAACGGTCGCGGCTCATGGAGTTTCGTACAGGATCATAAATACAAAAAAATATGCTTTTTGACAATACGATTCCAAAATACAATTATGATTTTTTTTTTCGTAAAGCCATGTACATAGATGCTTTGAGTGAATATTGTAAAATAATATTCCATTTCGTATAGTTCCCTGGACCGTGTTCAATTCATGTAAATATGTACATGTTTTAGGAAACGTAAAAAATATGATAAAAGAGAATCTTTTTTTTTTAATATTAAAATCTTAACACGGTGTTTTCTTAGTGTTCTTATTGTTAAATATATTTTTACTTATTGAAGGAAATATCGTACTGAAACTAGTTATGACTCATTATCATGCCATCTTCCGTGGACATACAAAAATCTATCATTTCCCAAAATAAAGAATTTTTTTTTTTTTAATTTCACTGTCAACATTTCGTACTTGTCAGTGGAATTGTCTGAGACGGTGCGTGCGAGTTCTTACAATAACATATGATAATTTTTAAAATACTGCGATTAATTTTGATAATGTTAAAGTTCATCAAGACTTCCCTGTTTCTGTTAAAAAAGAAAAATGAGAGATCAAAACGATAGATTAGTATATTTCATGAAAAGAACGTCAAATCAAAAAATGTGGCGTTAAAAGTAAAATAAAAAAAGAGACCACTTTTAAAAATGAAAAAACGCATCCTGACATCAACGACCCCAACAGAATGAATCTGTACCCAGCCTCGTCCATCATTAGTAGAGTGCACCACGGACAGACGCAGCTGGCTTGGACTCAAAGATAGCTGGAGTGACTTACACTCCAAGATTGTAGTTATATGTACAATACTTTTTAAATTATTAGCAGCGTATCTTATATTGTAGTGCATGTGTGTGGTCGGAAAGTCGACACTTTGGCAGAAATATGCATGAAGGCATCAAAATACGTGACCAAATCTAGTCGTACGTTTCGACAAATATTACGAGAAAGGTTAAAGCCGTAATCCGCCACGCTCGCCAAGCGCGAATCGCCTAACTACACAAACCTTCGAAAGCATGGATAAATCTCAAGTACACGAGATACCTAACGATGTTTTCGTTCACCCTAAACAAATTATAATTATAGTTTCTTTGTAACATTCACATAAATGAGAGATTGAGAATATGTAAATATTTACTACTTACTTAGTAAAAGTATTTAGTTATCCTACTAATATTTATCGGGACGGCAGAAAATGATTTTAAATTCTCACCTGCCAAGTCTTAAAAACTTAGAAGCTATATCTCACACAAGTACATAAGTAATTTACCTTCGAAAGGAAATTAAACAGTGAAATTGGCGCGCACACGTGGTTACATTAGGCGCGGATTATTTGATGTATGCCACAAGTCAAGAAAGGTAAATTCTCCTTGTGTTCCCTACCCCATCAGCGAATAGTAGATCCACGAACTGGCCTCAACGGCACTAATACAATCCTCGTTTGGCACGTATATATAAATCTCATAGATGAGCGCACATACTGGTTTCTATTTCAAATTCAAATTCAAATTTAAAATCATTTAATCATATAGGTATTCAGTAAATAAACTTATGAACGTCATTTTTTGCTTCTACCACCGTTTCGAAAAGGTGCTTTAACAATGAGGAGAAGAAGCAGCGAAAGAAACTCCTCAGCACATCCTTTAAACAACACATGGTAATTACAAAAGTTTAAACCTGTGCGGAACTGATTTCAACACTAATTTTGTCCAGGCATCCTTGTCATTCATGTACTCATCTATACTATAATATCCTATATACTATAATAAACTATAATATCTATACTATATTTCCTATGATATTTACATACTACATTTCGAAGAATAGATTTTGTTATCTTCCGTCAAGATCCACACCGACAACTGGAGCATAATATTCAGTTACATTGCTACAACAACCGATCCGTGAGCAACCCAAAGTCCAAAGTGTACTTTTGAGCCTATTCGATTTGCGCCATTATGACGCTGATTTCTGTAATATAACGTAACCAATAGTTATCAGTCATAAATGAATACTAGATAATTAAACGCCAATTTACGTCCTCTTTATTACACTACGAGTTGCTGGTGACGCATCAAATCGTTCTAAAACTGTCGCAGCGCCTTTCGAAGGTATGATAAGAAATGATGCCACAGAATATTTCAAACACGCCTTTGAAGTTTTCAATGTACTGCATATGCATAATAATAAGTTTCTAAAATGAGCAATCGGAGCACTACCTCTCCCCAGGTATAATCACCGGGCGGGAGATCATACTTTGTCAGATGTGAATTGGTCATATTACTTTGATTGGGTTTGAAAGATTTATGGTCACTTGTTGTAAGTGAATCGTTTCATCTTGTCCTCTCAAATAATAAGAGTAAATCTATAAAGAAATCCTAATAGAACGACATATTCGAAAATATATTTGAAGTCCAGACAGATGTCCAGGCTGTTAAAGTGTCCCTATTGGGAAACTATTATAAACCGTGCAATGCTTTGAAAAATAAGTTCAGTCATAGGTTCTAGTTAAGATCGTTTGACTGCAATCGTTAAGCCATGACGTAAGGCTTCGGACATCAAAATGTTGACAGTTCGGTTGTTTTACTGACCTTATAAAATAAGAGATCGCTTTCCTGTAGCGAGAAACTAACGCGTTAAAACTACAACAAAAAATCATTGGGAAAAAAACGAATTAATCAACATCTTATCACTTGTAAGCTTAAAGTTCGCGTTTCGTTTTACGTTGTTCAACCTTCTTAGTAGATTAATTAAATTTATTTTCTAAATACATCCTCTAACGTTAAAAGTTTTGTAAAGATCTAAAAGGATTACGCATATTTGCTTAGTATTATTAGCATGGGAATAATACTATGAAATAAGATAATTTAATAATTTAGATATTTTTGAATACACTTTTGCACATAATTTTATTACTCCTTGAGGGTAAGAAACAACAAAAAAACTTCTTCAGCACATCTTTTAAATCAACATTATATAAATTATAAAGTAAATTTTAACTTGCGCCGATTAGGTTGCGGCACTGTTATTTTAAGAAGTCCTTGATGAATATATAACTGATATACTCATTTGTCTCATTATCCTTTACCTACATGCTCTGCTTAACGATCAACTGTGCTACCTCTTTATACATATAATCTATACACTTCTATAGACAAGTGTACCCTAGGGATTTATTGATATGTTAATAATGATTATGGATTATGATTACGCTGCATAAGGCCATATGTCATTACCAGGGCCGTTGTTCAGTAAGATGCACAAGAGATTAAAGATGAAAAAAGCTAACACATCCAAATTTAGTAGTTATTAAAAAGGTTTTTCGCCTTGAAATAATCTCATCTCGCCCGCTGCTTTTTTCCGTAGAATGATAAATAAATGCTTGTCTGATCGCTAACCGAAGCTAAGACCGGATATCCGGTCTCAGATGGGCAGACTGCCAACTGTCGGAGATTCAGATCACGTGAGATATGGAACAGATTACAGACTAGTTTTTAGAGAGACTTAATCTACCGTGATCGTATTATATTGTATTTTGGATAAAAAAGTATTGACACCAACGACGCTTAAGGACAAACGAGGCGTTGCACTTCAGTTCTTAATAAAAGCATTACAACTGAAACCGTATTCAAAATAGTTTTATACTGTTACTTGTCAGGATTCACGTGTTCAATAAACGCCAAAATATTTCCAAAATATTTACACTCTTAGCAAACACACATTCTGACTAATTAACAATCACAGTCACCCACACTTCTTGATCACAGGTATTTCGCTCCTAGAGAAAACTCTTCGCTTCTTATTCGAAAATTGATGGCTCGCGGGTGGCCCCTCCACTCCATCCCAATTCCGTTAAGAAATATCTTTACAAATTAGTAATATAATCGACGACGCAGGTAATAAAATCCATGTATTCGATATTCGCCTTTATGCACAAAGCGTAAGAGCGAATATCGCCTAATGCACTCGAAGATTTTCTTATCAGTACAACCATTTGACCTTGATTATTCCGGATTTTATTGACTTCTATATCAGATTTTTATTGGCGAATTTTCACCAATCTTTGTGACCGTACTTTGATCACCCGATTGTGTAATGTCATCAGTGTAATGTAATCAGTGTGTCAATCAAATATGTATATGTAGAAGCTGGTTCAGACTATGAGTTCGGAACCGGATTCGATATTTAAAATTGGCACTGTACAAATTCATAAGCTGGTTCAGACTATGAGTTCGGAACCGGATTCGATATTTAAAATTGGCACTGTACAAAGCGTAGTTCAGACTATGAATTTGTACAGTGCCAATTTTAAATATCGAATACGGTTCCGAACTCATAGTCTGAACCAGCTTCTACATATATAATAAATAGTCATCGCCACTGGGGACGTCCGTATACTAAAGGTGGCATATTGGGTTTGACTCAAAGAAGCATTATCTCCGTATCCCAAAAGTTTTATTTTTTGTCTTATGATCGAAAAGTTAAAATCTGTCAAATCGTCTCTTGCCATTTCTCAATCTCTAACTTTACGTCCTTAATTTAAAAAAAATATTCATGGCCCTTAAATCTTATCCAGGCTGCGTTAATGATAAAATATTCGCGAACAGACATCATACATACATTAAATCAATAAATCAGTTGCTCCGGTATTTTTTGTGAGTTACTATTTTATATTAGCCGTTAGTTATCTTTAGATGATTATTGTAAAGACATCAGAAGCTATTCCTATTGCTTGGACACAAATCCCTACTAATCGGCACGTAATTCACGAGAAATAATATGCTCCAAGGATCGTCAGTACCGTTTTGAAAAGTTAATAATACCCCGTAAAAGGGTGTTAATGAAGACAACTTCTTTGTGCCAACTTAATTTGCGCTCTTTGGCACTGATTGCAGCTGCAGTGAGTTCTCTAAGTCCTTACTCTAATGTAACTAACATTGGACTAACACTGACAAAACAATGTATTCGTATTAGGTCAAAAGACAAGTTTAGTTTCACATCGATTCTGCATGGCGGCGCTGTATCAACGTTCACGTGGTATATTTTTCAACTGATAGATTACAGCTATCCAGTGTGTATGTAGAGATCAGTGACACCTAAATGGTTTCCAAATTCATTTCATCTCGTCACACGTGAGCGAAATCATAACGCGATCGAGTATAACTAACGTCATAATGCGATTAAACGTAACGGAAATTAAAAGTAACGGAAAGTAAACGAGCGATATATTTTCTATAACGCGAATAGTTTCAATTTAAAATAAACTAATAATTAACTTTACACAGAGGTCACAATGAGAATAAAGATTATAATGTAATAATGTTAAATTATCCATAACAACTTTGTCCGTATTAGTACAGCCCTTATCTACATACCATCAGTCTAGGACAATGAAACCCTAGATAAAACAATAATAAACTTGCGAGATCTGAAAGTGAAAATTATTTGAATGTTATCTTTTATTTCAGCCATTGGGTTGAGACAACCTATAACAACAACGTGAAATTTAAAAATACATTCTCCCTAACATATCGGCACCTACTGCAGCAGGAGTATGTAATACTTAAGTGAATCTCTAATTACCCTACAGCTTCTGAAATCCTTTTAAAACAGGCGATTTGGCACTCTGCCCGAGAACGAAGATAAACTTAGCATAACATCACGAACGATATGAAATCTTTCATGCAGTTGGCCCACGGAGTCCCTAAGACTGGTTATACGTGCGGGATGTGCAGGGGAGACAAGTTCCCGGAATTAGAACAGCGTTCGGGGAAGAATGTTAGGGATTTTTTTGTTGTTAACTGTGCACATGTGCCTAAAAACAAAAATAAATGAATATATTAATAACATGGATGCCTGGAAATAATAGTGTCGAAACCAGTTCCACAGATTTAAACTTTTGTAATTACCATGTGTTGTGTAAAAGATGTGCTGAGGACTTTCTTTGGCCGTTTCGTCGCCTCTATGTTAAAACACCTTTTCGAAACGGTGGTAGAAGCAAAAAATGACGTTTATATGTACGTATTTCTTTATACGTATTTGCAGAATACCTATATGATTAAATGATTTTGAATTTGAATCGTAATGTACAGACGCCGGCAACGTAAAAAGCTCTTTTTTCCATACAACTAGTTGGAATGAAGGAAACCAAAGTAAAAAGCACGATGAAAGGTAAGGTGCAGTAGAATGAGAAATAAATCTAGTTGAAGGGTTAGCGCACTGCAATTTTATCCCGTGTAATAACACTACCAAAATTACGAGATATCTAATAGGCATTGGCTTTTATTCCAACATCAAAGCCGATAGATCACTATAAGTTCGTACACTGTGGTCTTAGTTTAACTTTGATTACCTATTTCCAAGCTCTATGCATTACATTTTCGGAATCAGGTCTGAAACTGAAGTTCTTATAGCAATTAGGACTAGTAACGGTGTTGTTGGAACCGAATTTGGCTTTGGTGAGTACTTAAAAGTAGGATTTTCGTAAATATTTAAAAGGTTGATTATTTACAAATATAATAATCTTACTAGTAAATATAATTAAAGTGCTTAACTACAAATTAAAGAAGTTATTTAATAATTAAGGGTAAGATCCTATTTTTCTGAAGGTTCTCGAAAGGTCGGCCCAAAAGAGAGGGCCAGTGTTCCGAAGGTTCTCGAAAGTCGGCCGAAAACAATCGTTGCCATAAAAAAAAGGTAGTGGTAACATCTATCTCGAGCACACCAGGCGACTCTCGTCCTTATCTCTCGGGAAAAGAGGAGTATATAGCGTACACTGTCGCGTTAATTGCCATTATTGTTCTATTAATTTCCGAGTATTATTATTCAAATTCAAAAGCGAAACCGAAGTGTAAGAAGAGCCCTACGAAGTGAAATATCTGCGATCAACGCGGGCGATTGCAATTGTTAAAGTACAATAAAGTCTTTGCGGAACGATATTGGCATTTTCACGAACCTGCGTATCCTAACACGGAACACTATTTATGTGATTTTTAAATATAACCAAATATGTTTTTAGTAATACATGTTTTATCCTGACTTAACTATGAAACCTTTTGATGGATTTTCTGAAAATTTTCTTGGATTGTAAAAGGTTTTATAACGTACAAATATTTCATCTCGTTATCTCAAGTATTATGGAGTTACAGGCCTGAACATATGGGTCCAAGGAGTCATATTTAAAACAAATTTCTCCACCGCCCATAGGACTAAGCTAAATACTCGTCGACATTGTGGCTGAATTAAAATTATACGTGACACATTGACGATGTATTTCGATTATTTACTACGAATTTTATGCGATACATCGAGATATCGATAACACGATTTATCGATATTTCATACGATATATTTATACAATAACATATATCATATTCCTATATAAAATAAATTGTGACGACTTCCTATTTATTAATAATATGGCATAGGATGTAAGCATAAAATTAGAAAACGAATATTTTGTTTGAATAATAACACCTGAATCGAATAATTCGAAGTTACACGATCGTTAAACGACATATGAAAAAAAAAAAACCGACAACATTCTTATATATTATAAACATATCTAAGAAGTTTGTTTTCTGTGTGCGGACGTCATAACATTGTCGCTCCTTAAACCAAGCTAAGTTAATACGACGTTCGGTAACTTTATTCAGTTCGATTACCTCAGGGACTGGCGGTGAGATTGAATTATCTTCATTACTAACAAAGTTTCAACAGTTTCTACAAGTCATTTACTTACTTAGTGCTCTTAATTATTTAATTTGCACACGCTTACAACTTTATGTTAACATTGTATACGAATGTATAATTAGAATTGAGTTGTTATGTACATAAGTACCAATTTACTGGCATCGAAACTTTGGCAAAAGGAATACAAGTCGCTGAGCTATGAAGAACTTGAGAAGAAAACAGAAGAAGAAGACGTTGACGTTTTAAGGGCCCAGGGCCGGTCAGAGTATTGCTAATTTGGTGAGGTGTATGCTCAGAAGTGGAGTTTCTAAGGTTGAAGAATAGATAGAAAGGTAGAATGATATTTAGTATGCGATGAAATACAAGTGGGAAATATAAATGAAATAAAACTAGTAAGTCTATTCTTCCTCCAACAATAGTTATATTTTGATTTGAGTAGCAGTACAAATAATTATAGTAAACTAGATCCTTAGGACTTGCTGATGCCATGCTTGATGTCCATGGGCGACGGTGACCACTTACCATCAGGTGGCTCATCTGTTGGCTATTAACATAAAAAAAAAATGGTTTTAAGCGGGAATTACATCTTAAATTACTTACTTACTCACGATTTTTGTCTCGTAAATGGATATTTCTCTTCGATTCGCAGCGGATAAGAACAAAAGTAGTCACTACAAATCTATCTAGATTGTGGTGGCGGTTTTTGGTTGCTATCTGGAGTTCAACCCATCCACCCGTGATGTCAACTCTAATAAATATGCGAGGCTTTGACCCTTTCTGTTATAGGTCGATGGGCAAGAGATGTGTATCGAAGGTTAAAAAGAGGATTACGTTTCCTTAATGGTCGGTGATAATTATGTTGTTATTACCACATATATTTTAACTGAAAAAGACCCTCACGATTTTTGTTTTAATGCCAATATTTTAACTAATTCCACACAGAATAATAACGGCGGGAAATGACATCAATACAGCCTCTAAGTCCCACTGTTGGGCTCGGGAGTGCTCTCACAATGAAAGAAGTTAACGACAAGTCCGCCGCGCTGGCCAAGTGCGGATTGACTGAAGTCACAACAAACCTTTTAGAACATTCTGGAGAACTGTCAGGTGTGCAGGTTTCCTCACGATGTTTTCCTTCACCCAAGCAAGTAATAATTTATTTGAAAATCGGACATAATCAAAAAAATTAGAGGTGATAGCAGGTTTCGAGCTTCAGTCTGCTGTGAGAAAATGTCTGCGATGTTATCTGATTTTAATCAGAAATCATTACTTACCATGGATCGTTTGCTAGTTTATCGGGAACTGACATAAAAGAGACGTCCCGCTTACAACAGCAAGGAAAACTTCATTTTGATTAAATAGTTTTACGTTATCTATCTAGTTATTCATTGCTCTGTAAGACTTTGTATTTACATGATCTATAAAAAAAACTTGGCGACCATAGAGCTGACTGACTTTTAACTGTCATTCAACAGCTGTTCAATGTCCACATTTTTTATTGCCGCAAAATTATAATCCCCTGCTTCCAAGGCGAACTCAAAGCTGTATACCCATTATAGATTATTTTCGTCCATCTTCTTCTGAGACAGTTCTTCAAAACTACGCTATAGACATACATGGTGTTTTGGCCATGTTTAAACAATATTTTTGTCTTTAACTCATATACTATAAGTAGGTACAGCAATCTATGTTTACGCAAGTGTCTAATAATCACGTCATAGTTTGATACTAAGTCTCTGTCTATCTGTTACGCTGTATGTAGTAAATTCAGAAACAAAAGAACGCATTTATTACCGCAAAGTCACCATCCTTCCAACACTCTTCTACCGTCTTTCTCTACCATTCTAGCAGGAATTAACCGATTTTCAATAACTTATTTGTTGACTAACCATTTCCGTTGTGTAACCCTTATAGTAAAAGGGTTAACCCTTAAAAATGTCTGATTCATAATACGAATAAACATTAACCCGATTAAGAGCAAAATCGCGGTCACGAATTTAAGACCTTTTTTAGATTTTTTAAGAATGAAAGACCCTGCAAAGTCCTGTAAATAAATATACAACTTATTGATCGCACCAATTACTTTTATTTTACGTTTATACACCTGACTCGAAAAAGATAAATCGAATTATCTCGCTTAAAACAAAACCTTGTATTTTTGTGATTAAAATATATTCCAAACATGAGCATTATTCCGTTTCCTTGATCGAATACTTGTCGAAAGTCAAAATCCTAATTCAATTATTACTCTCCAAATCGGCATTAATATCACTAGCTCAATTACTTGTTAATTAAAATTAACTTTACTTTAGAGCTTCACTGCACTAAAGGGATTCAATAATAGACGTGAGAGGTTTACCGGAGTTTCTTATTACATTCTGATGTCCAATTATATTTATGAATTTAGATCTTAGGAATAAAATAGGATATATTACCATTTAAATTGAAAACATTATATATTTTGACCCAGTTGCATGGATAACTAATTAAAATAATTCCAACCGTGGTGTCGCTCAGAAATTCTTAACTCACGAAATTTAACATGAATACTTGATAAATCATGCACAGTTTTAGTGCAAATTGGTGATGGTATCAGTGGGAATTCTAAGTGTTATGCCATTCAAAACCCCCCCCGGATGCCACTTAATGAATACTTAACGTGCCCTCTGTCGCACGTCGTAGTATGAGCGCGTCATAATAATAATAAACTTGATTATTACCACGAACGTAATCTATCTTACAGTTTTGCTTATTTTTTAAGATTCTAAAACGATGGCTAATTTATTGACAGATAAATAGCTTTTTACAAAAATGTTAATCCCTTCAAAAAGGAAAGTTAAAAAAAAATGGTAATAAAAAAGGAAAAAATAGTTTATATTTTCGACTCGGTAAATGTAGAAATTTATTCTTTATTTATTTTGTTATTCATTCAGGTGATCCAATAGCGTATCCTTAACTTATTTTTGAATAAAAATAATAATAGAAATTAGTGTAATGCGGATAAAGAAAGAAGCGGTAAACTAGACATTAACTTTTAATCTAAACTATAGCAGTGACGGCAACATACGTAATAAAACAATTGCCTTGTGTCTCAGTGTATCTTGAAATTTGCCATTTACAATTTTACAGTTGAAGTTCTTGAGCTGACTGATATCTCAGGACGCTAAACTTTGCACCATAAAATATTATCTGGATGACACTTGGGCATTGTGATTCTTCGCCTATTATCGTTAATTTCAATGGCAGTGTTGAAGAACCAGCAAATAGAGCTCCATCGCTGTCCTCATAACTGTGAACGTATAAGTTATGCCTTTTATGGTGTCACGTTTGAACATGTCCACTTGCCTTTGTGTCTGTTCGTGTATCAACTTTTACTATAAAAAAATATCAAGAAAAATAGCTTGGCTCAAACGATTCTGAACTTGTATAGAGCTGTTTAGATTTTGCTCATTTTTATTAAATTTTCTTACCCTCTTTTTAATTAGCTTTACCTAAAGATTGCACTCACACTATTCTGTAATAGACTTTTAGGGTTTCGTACACCCATAAAAAATTACGAAACCAATGCACACACTGTCTGTCTGTCTATTGCACCTAATTTTTATACGTATTCAAATTCAAAATCATTTAATCATATAGGTATTCAGTAAATACACTTATGAACGTCATTTTTTGCTTCTAACGTAAAACCATACATTGCGTGCCTGTTTCGTTGGAGATTTGATCTGACTTTAAAATTATTATGAACTATAGTTTCGATGTATCAAATATATTATTACGAAGGTTCACGAAAGTTCCGCGGAAAACAATAAAAACAATAGGTGCCATAAACAGCGAGCACTTAACGCAACTGTCGTCTCTATACCACAAACTAAAGAAACGAAACAGAGACAAAGCTTCTAAGGAGTGTACAAAATGTTTACTTATTCCGGTAGGGTTGTCATAGTAGCATAAAATTAAATAAACAAAACGTTTATCAGTTTTTTATTAAACAACTATGATAGAATATTTTTGTACAAATTACTATTCTAAATATATTTTTTTCATTTTTGTATTTCAATAGTTTATTTTGCCTTTAAATGATTGGTAAATTCTAAATCTAATATATATGTATTTTTTTAATAATCTAATGAAATGCATTCGCATGGCATATCAAATTTATATTCTTGCACACTTTTTAGTACTTGTACCTGTACTAATAATGCTTATTTCGAGCTCAACATTCTTCTTGAAATTTTTACTCAAGCAATTTTATAATGCGACGCCATACTGTCAGGAGATATTATTTAAAAACTGATTGTACACTACGTTCATTAAAATCTTTGTTACTGATGAAAAAAGAAAGTTTTCCCATACTTGGAGGTTGTTCAGATCTATTGACATTCAATTTTATTTTGTCACGAAATACTATAGAAATAGCCTGATATATAAACTAAACCATTTCTTCTGGTAAATCAAATCGGTCATAATAATGAATTAAATAATCAAGTTATAACTTACTTAAAGCTACTTAAAGTCTTTTGAGATAATAAAAATATGATGTTTTTATTTTCTCTATTACTGTTCGTACACACTGTACAGTAAACCATATTTGGACTTTTTTCTTGTTAAAACACTTTCAAGCAGTATAAAAATTACAAACACGACGCGTTATGAGCAACGACTAAACCCTGTTTTAGAGCACGTGCCGAGCCAGTATAAACCGGTTTCGCTCCGTACGTGACAGGTGGGTCGTGCTCACGCACACACACGCACTTAACGCTTGTAGTAGTGTACCTATCAAAGCACAGTTACATGCATCTTTGTCTCTGTTCCGTTTATTTACTTTGTGTCTATATCTTGTGTATAAGGTATTTACCGCGTCATCGATTGTCTTACTGTTTTCTAAGGAATGTTTGATAGACTAGAATAGAAAGTTCTGGAAAAATCGGAAAGTATAATAGAAGTCAGGGCCACCAGTGGGTCATTCGTTTTCCAAATATGGCAGGGACAGTTCTGCCTACGATCTTTGAGAGTACGACTGGGAATGATAATTAGTGATGAGTGTGTTGCTAATAGTTTCATAAAGTCTTTGCAGATCTATTTTGGCATTTTCACGAACTCGAGCATCCTGACACGTAACAAAAATCTAACTATGTAATATGTTTATAAGAAATCACTCGCTCAAATTTTTAAAAACCAGGCGATTACTTAGAAACGCGCAAAAATTAGAAAGGTGAAACTGTTCCGAAAAAAATTACCTAAATGGTGCTACAATTATTTTAATGTAACAAAATACAGATAAGTTATGAAAAACTGTCTTCACAATCGAATTAAATACAAAAAGAACTGAGAGAAAAAGAATTATAGCGAATCATTTTGTTATTTCAATTCTCATTATCATATTATCGTCTTATTGACTTAAAGCCAAGTCAATTGTTACTGATCTAGATTGGATCGCAAAGATATAAATAAGAGAGATATATATATATATATATATATAGATACTAATGGTTGGACAACTAAATCGCACCAGAATTACTACTAGTTTGTAGTCAAGACCTTACCTTAGAATAAGTTAAAATATATTTTAACCTCGTTAATCTTAGCCAACTTTGCAATTTTATCAATTATCTCATAACGAAATACGATACAGTGAGAGTATTCTTTTATGAAATATTTCAAAACTCAACGCTGGAAACGCTTAAGTGATCCAGCAAAGAAAGTTTTCATAATCAAGTTAAATTTTTTTTTTTTTTGCGCCCAGACAATTGGAAAAAGGGCTACCCTCCGGGAAACGGGGGAGGGGGGTGGTGAATGCTCATAGCATACCAGCGCAGCCGGCTGCGCTGGTTATGTGGGACTCCCGAAAAATCTAGGGGCCTACCCACTAAACACCACCCGAGGCTGGCTTTGGCCTGGAGGCCTTTAAGCCGACATCTGATGCGACCCCCTTTAGGGAAAGGGGGCGCTAATCAAGTTAAATTAACTAACTTAACTATATACTTTTAACAGAGTCACACTAGACCTGACTTTTATAATAACTTCTAGCTCTGGCCATTTTTTTTTCTTCGTTTTAAAAAATTACGTACAGTGACAATACAGAGGAAATTAAAATTATAATCAACAAACAGCAGAAGAATTGTAGTCAATCTTGTGACAATATTGTAAAATTATTTCAACTTGTTATGCGATCTGTGGATTAAATGTCACTTAGTGGCATTGGCGCCTTAATAAATGTCATGTCAAGTTAACATGAATTAAGCTGAATTACGATCCTCCATGTCCAGCCCATGTTATAACACAACCCAAGGTGAGTGATTAAAAATCCCATCAGCGAAGTTAACATTCTCAGACAGGCTAATAGCTTCTAACGCTTACATATTTGTAACGTAACTAGGAGCGAGTTTGACGTGGTTGGAGGTTGCTGAACTTTGTATCATCCAGTGTAATTAATCTTCACGACACTTTTACATGGTGATAATTGTTTACCTGCCCTGCTAGCCACCTACTTGACAATAATTAATTTTAATGTCAATTTGAAATATCCATCACATTTTTTTAAATCAAACCCTTACACACGGGTGACGTCACAGGCAGAGTCGCTACCAACTGCATTATGTGCTCGTCAAATTGATTTATAATTTATTACTAAAGTATAATTTGTGCTTTGGTTACGTAATTATATAGTTTAGCAAATGTTAAAGATATTTGTACGCCGCTTCAGAATATGCTGAAATCTTAATTCATTATTCTAAGTCTACGTCTTTCGTGCTTGAACGTATCAAAAGATCCGAATCTTAAGAACGACGAAATGAGAATGACGAAAATGATTGGTTGGCATACAATTGTGAGCGACTTAGAAATAATTTGAAATGATTGATTAACAGATCAACTCACCTGCGCTGACACACTTTCTGATCACGTAGTTACGATTCAACACATTCAGCTATATTTTGTGGTATTTATCTATGCATATAACAGAATTGTAACTGATCGCTTGCTGTAAATGAAGAATATATGAGAAAACCTATTATTAGGGACACTTTAATGGACACCCAAAACTATAGTTGTTAGAATTTGGGTCTGATTGTCTATTTGTCTTTACGTTTGTTCGTGCTGCGTAATCTCAGAAACGGATTAAACGATTTCGTTATGGCATTCACTAATGTATTGCAGTAAGCATCACTTAATAGTTAAAATTCGTTTCATTGCGTGAAACCAGTCCTGAAACAATGCAGGCGCTATTTCTTGGCGTAAGACGTAGTTTTTCTGAAGCGAAGCGAGCGCGGTTTGTTAGTTCTTAATAGGAATGAAGGTCAAAATAAAGATGTGGATGAATTGCCATTACATTATTTATGACACGTGTCCAACACACAGTGTCAGTTTTAATGTCATTTGAAGGCGGTGATCCAGTGACCTGTAAAAATGTACATACTGTGCCCTGACCGAAATTGGACCAACCAATCGATTAAACGTTCATTTTCTAAATGGATCAGTATACATACGTATCATCTATACTAATAATAAAATTCTAACTGATCGATTTCGGTACATTAAAAATATATGACAAAAAATATTAAAAATTTTGAAATAAAAAAATCTCGCTCATCGCATTAGCCGTTTCTTATGGCTTCAAAATCACTACGCATCTAAGTTGGAAATACTGAATTTTCCGGAATCCTGTTTAAACTATGTATTTAAAAAATATCTATTCCACATAAATCTTTTTAATTTACAAATATATACCCCGTGACATAGGCTCTTAACCTACTATGGAACCTAGCTTCCACAAATAATATAATTCTACACAGTTTTTGATATAACTTTATTGTGGCACTCTTTTGTATTTGTGGTGGAAAATAAACGATTAAACGATTTATCCTTAGTGTTGTATTCTTGGATCGCCTTGATGTTTTCACATTCAACTATTGTTTTTATTTCTGGAAAATAATATATTAAACAATAAATATCGAACAAATAAAAAGAAGAAAAGATTATAATTTATTTTCTAAAATGCGTACCACAAAAAAAATCCAATATCCAATGGTAACACCCACAGTAAATGAAAATTCGATCGATCTTCAAATGTACGTGACTGCACATAGCACGGAGGCATGTACATAAGTAATGTTTAAATCTCGTTGGGCTCATGGTACAAATAAATAGTTTTGACCTCACCTAACCTACCAGGTATAATAAAATAGAATATGTATATTTTCTTGTAAGCAAACTTTTTAGACTAAATCCCGGTTTACAAAACCCCGGGATCGGAAATTCCAGGAGCATCCCTAAAGTAAAAAATAGACCACCATTTCCTGGCAGCAAAGCCGCAGCGATGGCTAGTAATGAAGCATATTTGTCAAGATACGCCCTTTGTATTGAGATGCACGAAAGCTTGGCAAAAGACCTACTTCTTTTTACAAACGTAAAGGACAACACATCCATATATGTACCAATATTTGAAATTAATAGCATTTATAAACAAAAGCCTTCCTTAACTTTCAATACTTCGACTAGTTCTAAATTTTTGTTCTAAATCCAAATCTAAATTAGTTCTAAATCCAAACGTACCTGGCGTTCTCTTCAGATCACCGGTTTTCAACCTGGTGTTACTATTTACACGGTCAGCATCAAAACTAGACGATTAAAACCAATTTATCAATAGTAAAATATTTTAAAATCCCCCACTAAATAACCACTTTATATGTCTTAACTTACCTATCTTACGTAATTTATAAACCTACTTAGCATAAATTTTCATCATTAAATTTTTCGTGTTAAATAATAGTACAATCAATATCAAGACTGCCCATCACATTTGCTTGTTCTATGAGAACATTATTATTCCTATGGAAGCGTGTTATTGTAAGCAATACTTACAAACGAGGTATTATCTATCTATCAGCCTTTTATAGTCATGGGCCTCCCGTAATTAAGGTTACTCCAATTGGTCCTGGGACGTCTGAATCCAACGGCCCCCCGACGATTTCTTAGGTCATTAATCCACCTGTTCCGGAACAACCAGTGTTCCCAGGCAAACAAAGCATTATATGAAGTAACGCAACTATACTTGCAAATATTACCGTGGAAAATATTGAGATTGCCTGGTAGGTTTTTGAAACATTAATGTTTTTGTTACCGAAGTTCAAAAAGAGAATTTCAAAGTGCCTGCATTATAGTAAAAATATAAAAAATCCACATAAATATAAGATTAAAATCATATCTTGGTTTCAATTATTTCGATACATTATGGCATTTTGTGTAGTCTTTTAATATCTTGACCAAAGTAGTAAGCGTACAATAAACTGATTCACAATGCCGTATCCATTAGCGCACCTAGCCTCTCGACTCCATGTTCCGAAGGTATTCTGCAGGAGTGGTGCTTCAACGATCAACGTAACAACCACCATTTGTTGTTCTGCAGCCTCCTTTGAAACAGAGGTCCTATTAGGAAAAGAGTAATTTATAGTCTTTACGTTACGTATGCCTCCATCTAGTACCTGGTACCTTTTCGTTGGATATTGTTGGGAGCATAGGCGTTCCTCTCTATATTCAAGATATATTGTGTTCTATTTTCTGGACACCATTTGACTTCAGTTGTGAAATCTTTTATGTATTCAAGAGTCATCCAGAATGGATATCATCTAGGATACTTTTCATCGGCGGAAATGGAACTTTTCCCGCAGAATATTTCCAAACGAAGCGAGGGCGGGTTAGTAGTACTTAAATAAAGTAATTTTTTTGGTGAACTAACCTCCAAGTAAGACGCAATATCCGATCCTTTGAGAACTTGGAGGGTTGTTCGAACCGTTTTATCCAATGGTTGATCACTTTCATCTTATCAAAAAGAAAGAACTCATAAGTACTGCGACAGGAAGGAAAGAATACATTACTTATACTTAAGTAGACTTCGTAAGATCACCACGAATAACTTCGAGGTTATTTTTTGAATGGTCCAATAATATTGCCCAAAATTGTTTAGAATTTTGCATATTTATTATTTGAGTTGTATTTTAAGTTAAAACACCTGAAGTATAGGTAACGTACAAAGTTCAAAGCACTACTAAAACTCAATATTAGTTACCCGAACGGTTTGAATTCAATAACGACCCCATAGCCTAGTTAGTAGTGACCTTACTTGCCGAGCCCTTCACGGGTTCCATTCCCAGCCGAAGCAGATATTTATGTGACAGATAAATGTTTGTTCTCGGGTCATGGGTGTTTGTAACATCATATTTGTGTATGTTCACGCAACCAGCAACGCAGGGAATCCTAGTACGAGGGTGAGTGTGTAAACGTTTTTATTATTTTGTTTGTTTGTTTGTTTTTGTTTTTATTATTTGTCCGGGACAAGTCTATGTGGCTCAAAGTCACCCAGCTGTGCGCCGACAGTAAAGTTTTTTACACTCACGCCCATGTAGTGGGCCAAACAGTCAAATTGACTTCCCCAAGTACTGAGGTTTTCCGTGCCCTTACGAGGCTTCTCACCTTAAATAAAATCCCATACCACACCTACGCTCTTCCGGAAGAGCGCAAGGTGCGAGCCGTTCTACGCGGAGTCCCATTTGAGCTTCCTAATGAAGCTATCCTTGCCGATTTAGTCGCCCAAGGTCATCCCGTGGAAGCTGTGCATAAAATGTACAGCAACACGGATAAACAGTATCCACTGGCTCTTGCCATTTTGTCCAACACGTCCGAGTCCCGGAACATCTTCCGGGCCGACTTGACCATCTGTGGTCTCTCCTTCATCAAAGTAGAGCCCCCGCATAGACGCGGCTTCCCCGGTCAATGCCATCGCTGCCAGCTTTACGGCCACGCAGCGGCGAACTGCTCCGCCAACCCCAGGTGCGTTAAGTGCCTGGAGCCC
>PDGT01000059.1:285223-300661 GCA_003671415.1 Megathymus violae | reverse complement strand
GAACGCTCTATAAGGTTTGCATACGGCCGGTGATGTCATACGCCGCCCCTGTTTTCGCACACGCCGATCCCAAAATCCTTCATCCCATCCAAGTTGTCCAGAATATTTTTTGCAGGTGAGCAACCAACGCCCACTGGTGCGTGAGGAACGCCGACCTGCACTTCGATCTCCAGCTTCCGACAATTCAAAAATCCTTAAAGATTATTGCACAGCATTTTTTAAATCCTCAGAGGAACATACTAATCCACTCATCAGACAGGCAGCGGACTACACCGCCCCTAGTCTTACAGGCCGCCAAATCAGGCGGCCAAGAAACGCTCTCACCAATCCCCCCAACAAGTTATCTTCTGACTTGGACCGCCGTCTGGCGGCCATAGTCAAGAATTCAAACAATATCAGTTAGTAGCGTCCTTAAGACGCCACATAGTCTCACCATTCGACAACACCTTCAGTGTTAACAACAAGCGTATGCTCCCTCGGGAGTGCCGCTAGCACCCTATCCTTCTCTAAGGATGGGTCGCATCCGATGAAGGCTTAGAGGCCACAAGGCCAAAGCCAACTCTGGTGGTGTTTAGTGGGTAGGCCTTCGGGAGTCCCACATAACCAGCGCAGCCGGCTGCGCTGGTATGCTAGGAGCATTCACCACCCCCCTCCCGCGCTTTTCCGGAGGGTAGCCCACTTACCATCTCTGGGCGCAAAAAAAAAAAAAAACGCGTTGCGACTTGTCGCTTTCCGTTGTTCACCTGCAACAAAAGGTTATCTACTCACCTTACCTTAAATTTGCCCGCGGTGCTTTTAGTGAACACGCCAGGTTCCTTTCTAAAGGTCACCAAGTTCTAGGGTTGTTAGGTATAAATAAATCAATTATAAGTGGCGCAGTGAAGTGTGAAAACAAATTAAAAGATGGCGTACAAGTTTTTCGTCGCTGCTTCGTAAAAAATATTCAAAATATAGAATATGTAAATAAATAATGAAAACTTTTTTATCATAATTAGATTTGTAGGTAAGCGTTTCGTGATGATCGTAATTTATGGATCGAAAGAGATTAAGATGGAGAAACTTAAAACCACGAGGTGGAAATATTTCACAAATCCTGAGATGAGAACGCAAGAAATACGTTCGAAGAAAAATAGTTCGAAGATACATATATTATATGGATAGGTTTTAATGTAAAATATATTTTCGGTTATGTGCAATTTAATTTTGACAACTTCATAAATATTTTTGAGTTTGTAGTACAATGAAATACAAACTTCTTTTTGCCGCTGACAATGTAAATCCATGGTTCATAGCCACTAGACAATCCTTTACAAGGCTTGGTGCAAAAACCACTTTGACATTTATTTAAAATAATTTGGAAAGTAAATTAAATTTCTCTTACTTTAACCAACAAATGCTCGTAATACTCTATGAAAGTTAAAATAACAAACAAAGGTTCATAAAATAACAAACAAAATTCTGCATTAAAGCTTACATCAAAGGTTGGCTTCAAGAGAACAGCGAAATGAGTATTAATATTGAGCTAGGCTGGTCCGCGTTTCACTTGATTCTTTAGCGAAATGACCAGCGCTTTCTATGATATTTATAACCTACTAGCTGGTGACCGGTGCGTTTCGATACACCTAAAAAATCTACCATTTTTATACGTAGTTTTTTTTTATTGTTTATGATGTTTGTTATTCTAAAACGGTTGGGTATACAGAATTTTTGGTTTTGTCATCTTGATCAAAAACAAATAAACTTGTCGGTTTACCAACGCGGGCACCATGTGCTTAGTGTTAGTGTTTTAGGGTTCCAATGCTGCCACATGCATACAAACATACAAAATTTTATATCAATTCGATCTATAGTTCAAAACAAAGTTCACTGCTACCAGCGCCATCTATCCAGCACTAACGTAACTATGTTCATCGAAGTTGTCATGTCGCCCTTTATACATATATATGCAAAGTAATATTAATTGCGCTAAGGATTCCCGAGTTTTAGGTGAACATACAATACACGCATACATTCTCTTTTATATATAACCTATATGTTAGTGATTACTTTACACATGAGTATCACGTATCATTCACGTTAATAAAATCTTTGCGAAACTGAGTTGGTGTTTTGGCAAAGCGTCAAATCCTAACACCGTTCCACAGGCTAAATCAAAACCCTTTATTGCATTACCAAATCAATTATCTGAACGCCAAGAACGGCATGGGTTTTTTCGTAACGGTCTTGGGGATTGGGTACCAGGTTTAAAAATCTTCTGGAATTCTTTCGAAACAAATGATATGCGGTAAGACAAGTGTCTTAAGCGGACAATTTTGGGCATTGTCGTTATGTTCTTTAGCGGGACGCAATATCCGCTGCATTACCCCAAAAACCTTGAAAGCCTGAACGGTACTTTTATCACAAAGCATCGCATTTTGTAATACCATTTCGTAGCTAATTGGTATAGGCTGGTGTGATGTTTACTCTGGATGTGGACGTATTTGATACGGCTATGCAATTGATGTGTTTATGACAATTCGATATATTTATAACTAAGACGGTTTATATAAAGATGAGTACTCACTGTGTGCTGTATAGTTGATGCGAATTATTTTTGTAGGCGGCATTATGCACATTATGTTTATTATGCACATTATAATTGAATAAATGGATGAAATGATCGACTCGCATGGTGTCGGGTTTCCTACTATGAATATATCCAAAAGTATTTATTACCTGTTTCCTGCAGAAATTTAAGGACAGAATTTTATGATGAGTATGGATATACAATTTACCTCAGCAATTTCGAAAATAACGTGGAGGTAAAGAAAATCTCTTCTTTCTTTGTCATTTTCTTAAACAATAAAAAAAAAAAGTTTTTGGATACTTCGTACTGATCGCCGTTATTTGATATTTCGTTTGATGTAGTTTAACGTTTTTATTCTACAAGTTACCATAATAATTCGCCAAAGTAAATATTACTTCATTTACGGTATAAATTCCTCACTTTATCATTCAAATGTGAACCTTAAATGAATACCACCTTTTAAATTTTTCCATAATGTAGATTCGGTGATAATTCGGGAGTTAGATGGACAGACAGACACCACTGTGATCGTATTCCGCACTGGTTCATCTAAATAAGATACATTTTATAACAACCTGAAATGTCCTACAGTAAAAAGTATTTCCAAATGATTCGTTACCGCGGAATTTCTATGTGAATTAAGATGCGGGATCAGGAGATTCATTGAAAGTCAAAATAAATTGACTGTTTTCAAACAAATTGCATAGAGACCATGAATTACGAATCTGTGTTAGTCCACTGTAGAAGCACCATCAACTTGGGTTACCTTAAGTTTGATCGAATTTTTGAAATGCAATCAAACGCGTTTATAAATTCAGTATCTTGTCTGATATAATAAATAAATATCTATATATTTTAAAGGGAGTGCGAATTTTGTGTTTGTGTGTCCGGAGGGTAATCTCTCCAACCACGGAAACCACGGCTCTTACCGTTTGAAACTAACATTATTCCGGATATACAGAGACTGTATGCCACGTGTACAAAGTATAATTGTTTAATTTAAACGCAGTTTGGGCATGCCGCTAGTCTATAACAAAATAACAAAGAAAAAGTATACATTTTGTAAATTTGTATGTATGTAAAGGGTAATCTTCGGAAACACGGCACCTATTTTAAATATGATTTTACCATTCGTAAGATACTATTCCTGATGGACAAAGGCTGTAAGGTATTAAACAAAATCTGTTTCTCTCTGTCTGAATGCGATGATCTCAAAAATTACAGCATGGTTTTTATTTTTCTTTTTATTTTTACTGACTGATTCACAGATTCACAGAAAGGTGTCATACAAGTAGGAAAAATTTATATTACGCCTAATAAAAATGAGCCTTCGATTACTATTTGTAAATAGAAAATCAAGTTTCCAGACGCGAAGCGATAGTATATTATTAGTTATAATATTTATATAAATAATAAAATACATAAATTGATCGCTTTCTATACATAAAGGATATATGATTATATGAGAAAAACTATTATTAGAGACCCTTTATTAACGCAATAGAACCCAAAATATATAGTTGTTAGAATTTTGTCTGTTTTTTTTTTTGTAAGTTTGTGCCCTGTAATCTTCAGCTTAATCGATTTCGTTTGACTGTCACTAATGTATTGCAGCGAGCGTCACTTAATATTTAAAGTTTTGGTCGTACTGGGGCGGCTTACAATACTGACCCCAATCCCATGCTGGCCGAACAGGGTGTCATAACAAGCGACAGGTGCCGGCCAGAAGCGAAAATGGAGATCGGGTCTTAGAACGATTTTATTTTGCGTCTAATTAAACTTTACGAAGCGACGAAATGCGATACATCGAAATTCACTCGCGCTGACTCTGATTTAAGAGAACTTCGTCTGTGAAATTTCGCGTTCGTTCGGTCGCGTCGTGGATACAACTCTGTCAAATGTTGTACATTCAACTATATAATATATGTGTTTGTACATTATATCTACACTAATAATAAAAATGTAACGATTTGAATCTGTGCAGGGAATATTTACACAAATATTTATACTAAGCAAAATGGTTGATAGTACCAGGCGTTACTTTGCGGATATTCATTGTATTAAATTAATACTAATAATCTAAACAAAATATATAAAGGCCATCTTATAGCAAACGGTCGCATGATCTCATCGACGCACTGTTGACTAAGATATAAACAATTTCGCTTCTTAAATCACTCTAATCCAGAGATTAGAGTGACTATAACAGATTATTGTGACCACTATAACAGACAATTTAAAAAACATTTCACGATTATATCCTAGAGGGGTAGTTAGGTGGAGCGGCCTCCTCGCGAAAATACCGTTAGAATGCAACTGGATGCTACAGGGCCAAACGCCCTCCAAGACTTTTTGATTGAGTTAAATTGATTACACAAGATTTAGTTACACGGAATCAAGCACGGAGAAACTTAAACTCTCTCAAACATATTTTCAACCTTAAGACTTTCATCGTTTCTAGTAATTTCTATTGTCAATATCTTCAGGAACAGGTTTAAACGGTTGTGTTACTGATTTCGAAGAGAACTCTAATTCTATTTAACATTGTCGATGTCCTTACCAGTTCGAACACACGCTCGTTTTGCTACTTCTATTATTTTATGTAAACAAAAATAATAATAATAATAATAAATGGAATTCAGCAACGTAACACCAGACATACTTATTAAAGTTCTAACAAAAACTCACAACTGGAAAGCTCCTGGAAACGATAATATACATAACTATTGGTACAAGAAACTCACGACAATCCACCCAATGTTACTCAACCATATTAACAATTTTATCAAAACACCTAATATGATGACACATTTTGTTACACAGGGAACAACATATTTGATACCAAAGAATAGTTACTCTCAAAATCCTGCAAACTATCGACCTATCACTTGCCTTCAAACATTTTACAAAATTCTCACCTCATGCATAACCGCACACATAGACCACCATCTCACATATAACAAGATATTAGCGGAGGAACAAAAAGGTTGCCGCAAATTAAGCAAAGGATGCAAAGAACAGCTCATTATTGATTCTGTGGCTATGAAGCAGGTACTCAAACAAAAAGCAGACATAAGTACTATGTATATTGATTACCAAAAAGCATTTGATTCCGTCCCTCACAGTTGGCTTTTATATATATTACATCATTATAAAATTCATCCGTCGCTTATTACATGTTTAGATCATTGCATGCAACACTGGCGAACAAAGCTGAAACTCTTAGGTTCAGAAATAGATCAATGTCAGGAGATTCCCATACGAAGAGGCATCTTCCAAGGAGACTCGCTTAGTCCACTATGGTTTTGCCTGGCACTAAACCCTCTGTCTAATATGTTAAACTCTTCCGATCAAGGACTGACTGTCACACATGATCATACACGAACAGCATTAACACATCTTATGTACATGGACGACATTAAATTATATAGCAATACAATCGAATCCCTTCACCGTCTGGCTGACATCACACACACATTTTCTCAAGACATTCATATGCAATTTGGTATCGATAAATGTAAAACATTCTCAGTTATAAATGGTATCATAGCTCAAAGTAATTACACACTTCCTACTGGCTGCCAAATCGAGTCCCTAGATCATAACAGTTCCTATAAATATTTAGGGTTCCAGCAAACCGGAATAATTACTCAAAAAAAAACCAAGATAGATCTTAAAAAGAAATTCAGACATCGACTCAATGCAATACTTCGAACACAACTGAACTCACGTAACATGATAAAAGCTATAAATGCATACGCAATCTCTATTCTTACCTATTCCTTTGGTGTTATATCTTGGTCACAGTCAGATTTAAAAGCCCTGCAACGAATCATCAATACCTCTTTAACTGGACAACGTAAACACCACCCTCGATCTTGCATACAAAGACTTACTCTATCACGCGAGGAAGGAGGTAGAGGGATCATCGATATAAATAATTTACATAATAAACAAATCACTTCACTTAGGTCTTATTTCCACAATCAAGCTGAACAATCGATACTACACAAAACAATAGTACACACGGACGAACGACTGACCCCACTCAATTTACATGACAAAAGTACACAAAGAAATGAGCAGTTAACAAACGACAAAGAAAAGTTTGCCGCCTGGGAGCATAAATCCCTTCACGGAAGATATCGTCAGGATCTCCTGCAGCCACATGTCGACAAGAAAGCGTCGAACGCTTGGCTGCGATATGGAGAACTGTTTCCCGAAACGGAGGGATTTATGACAGCAATACAGGATCAAGTCATCGAAACACGCAACTACCAAAAATTTATCTGTCACATACCCACACAATCCGACACCTGCCGACGTTGCCATAGTGCCTCTGAAACCATCCAGCACATAACAGGAGCCTGCAAGGCTATTGCTCAGACCGACTATAAACATCGGCATGATCAAGTTTCTGCAATAATCCACCAGCATCTAGCCTTCAAACATAAACTAATTAACCAAAATCAGCCGTACTATAAGTACACACCCGAAACAATATTGGAAAACAAAAGCTACAAAATATATTGGGACAGAACCATAATAACAGACAAAACGATTCACTTTAACAGACCTGACATAACAATATTGGATAAAAACAAAAAAATAGCGTACCTTGTAGACATAGCAGTATGTAACACACATAATTTACTTAACACCCACACCGAAAAGTTAGCTAAATACACAGATCTCCAAATGGAACTGAAGTCTCAGTGGAGAGTTAATAGCGTTAAAACTGTTCCAATTATTGTTTCTTCCACTGGTGTTATCCCTAAAACTCTACACACCAGCCTCCACACATTAGATATCCACACATCCATAGTTGCACTAATGCAAAAAGCCATTATATTAAACACCTGCCGAATAGTACGAAAGTTCCTTTCATTGGATTAGTCGTATCAATAAGCACTTGGCTTCGGCCCGTGTAAGAGTCACCTCTTAGGAGAGATAAATATTTTATAAAAATAATAATAATAATAATAAATAATATGTAATCAGTAAGTTAATGTTCATACAAAATAATTGACCGTTAACCGTGTTAATTAAGTTATAATTGTTAGGGATAGTTAATTAAGGCATAGATAGGTTATTAAGTCCGGGCCACAGCCCTCCGTCTTTCTTGAAAATTTATTCTATCTATACCAATCTATTCATATAATAAAATTCTAACTGATCGATTTCTGTACATGAACGATATATGAGAAAAAATATTACTACGGGCCTTTATTAACGCAATAGAACACAAAACAATAGTTGCTAGAATTTTATGTCTGTCTGTTTGTGCGTTTGTTCGCGCTAATCTCCGAAACGGATTTTCCGATTTTATTACGGTTTTCACTAATGTATTGCAGTAAGCGTCACTTAATATTTAAAGTTCGTTTGATTTTAATCCGTTCATAAATAAAAAAGTTATAAATTGTTTTAAAATAATGTAGGTACTATTTCTTAGCGTAAGGCGAAGTATTTCCAAAACGAAGAGCGGGTAGTTTGCTAGTCTGAAATAAATGAGTAGAATCTTAACTATTTAAAACTTCGTTGCAAGCGAATTTCGACAAGAAATAATTTATATTCAATATCAGCATAGATGAGTCGAATTACAGTTAGTAGATATGTATTGTGCCAGAATAGCTTCCCGGCCCGTATCTTTAAAAGGGTCAGCACGAACCCGCACAGGTGCTACTAAAGGGACGCTGAAGTAACATCCTGAATTCGTTTCTTCCTTGTAATAGATTTTTTACGTGTCCGTTTTATGACGGCGTAGTATGTTACTTTTATTACGGGCGGACGAAGTACTGGAATACGATGTTAAAAATTTTAAAGCAAATTCTAAATGTACACTACATTCAAATGAAGCTCCATCATAATATCGTGGTCTCTTTTAATTCCTAGTGGACCAGTAGCCGTGAGCTTTTTCTGGGTCGAATACATTGTGACAAGTATCTATGTATATAGGTAATTTAGAAAGTAGATGTGTATACGAGTGTATCCTATGGAGCATTACATAACGAAGTAATAGTTGCTGGATGGTTATTTTAATGATAACGATGCAAAAATTAAGACAGCAATGAACCATTTCTGTAAATGTGAGTAGGAGAAATGTCCCGCTGAATTTCTTGCCGCTTCTTCCACCGACACAGTCACGACAAGAATTTCTTGCAGCGATTACGTAGCTTGACTTTCGAAGAATAATTTTTCAAATAATTTTTATTTAATTCTCATTCTAAACTAAATTGCAATAACAAATAACTAAGTCGGGCACTCCGTTCAGGTAACAATTGGATAAAAAAATACATTATTAAATAAAAAAAATACAGAATATTATTAAGCATAAAGGAAATCCCCTCTCTCTTTTCTTTCTCTTTCTTATTCTCTTGATCACAAACTGTATATTTTAACATTATTATCAATTTTTTAGTTCATTCGCTAAGAAAGCGTATTTGTTTAGTTTTTTTGAACCGTAATTATTTTTTTATTTTTTATATTATATTTCTACGAAAGCGTGTTTTTAGGTTTTTTAAACTATATTTACTTTTTTAATCTTAAAATTAAATTGAAGTTAAATAGTATAAGGACACTTGAAACTTTTACATTAGATAAGTGATAAAGAATTCGGATTTTAATTTATGTACGTTCTCATAATCTCATCATTTCATCTAACGCATCACCATTACACGGGACCCCTGTTAACTTGGAGCAATCGAGCTCTTCTATTGGTAGACCATCTTATGATTTTACACGGCTGATAGCTACATATGCCTGTCCAGCAGCAGAGACGTGATCCCTTGTAAATAACTGCATGATCTATAATATAAAGCGTGTAAAAACTATGTTCTTCACAGAAAAGTTATTACTAAAGAATACCTGGCAATGTTTACAATATGTCACTTTTCAGACGTCATATAACCTACAGTAACTTATGACAATTTTATTTGTAATGGATTAATGAGAAAATCATACTTTAAGTATAAAATTATTGTATTGTCATCGGTTCTCTATATGTATGCAAAATTTTAAACAATTTAGACATTTTGAAACAGATGAAAATGTAATTCAAAGGTTCCGTTACATTCATACATACATAGATAGGAACATACATAGAAGTCAAGGTAATATAAAGCGTATGAAAAGACTAACCATGCAGATTGTGGTACCTAAATGGGTCTATATATCCACGCAGTTGGGAGCACACTAGTATTTTGAATTTTTGAACACATCTAGCTTTATCAAAAGTTCCTGTGGATTGTGGACCCTACATTGAAACGTTTACTATGAATATAAATCAATTTCATCAGAAATATATACCCTTCAAGTACAAAAAAAAATCCACTAATAAATATGAGACCAAGCTGCACAAATAGCTGGTTTT
Source organism: Megathymus violae (assembly GCA_003671415.1). Classification (NCBI taxonomy): domain Eukaryota; kingdom Metazoa; phylum Arthropoda; class Insecta; order Lepidoptera; family Hesperiidae; genus Megathymus; species Megathymus violae. The sequence goes on along the minus strand of PDGT01000059.1, from coordinate 290,726 downwards.
TTTAAACTATAAAGTGGAAAATTAATAAAATAAAATAATAGCTTAAAAATACTTTTTAGGAAAATTCGTTTCAATAAAAATACTATAGTTTTCGAGGTTTTTTCGGTAACGTGCTATCATAAGTTTTGGAATTTTCTTAAAGAAAGGTTATTCGGTAAAATTTCGATCGTAGTTTGTCAATTCAATCTTTCCACTACTTTCAAGCATTAACTTATGTACTTTTTATCTTTTACGCATGAGTTGTTACTCATTACGTTGTTGTTATACATGTGACAAAAGAAGAGACAACCCAAGAATGTTAAGTGGTCACCGCTTACATGTTTTTCTTAAACACCAAAATCATCACCAAGGCTCTGTCTATCAGGAAGGAATCAAGAATCCAGCTTTTACCTATTCCTCGCATCCTGCCACCGCAGCACGTTAAACATTTCTTGATTCATTCTAGAACATTGATAGGTAACCGGGCAACTAAGATCTTTTCCACCTTTCAAGAGAATCCTTGGGATTTCCCTGGGTGTTTGATCCCTAAGACCTCCAGAGGGTTCCATATCCAACCGTTCAGTAGTTTTAGTAGTGCACCACAACAAAGGAATGTGTTGAATGGATGATATGCCCTTCACACTGAAAACTGCGATAGATTAAAAGCTCTTTTAGTTCCCTGGAATAGACACCCATTTCGGTAGTTATCTTTAAAAGGGTCAGCAGGTGGGACACAAAAGCCGAGATGTCATTGGGCCCTTTTTCCTTATAATAGATTTCCTTGCAGTAGTTTTGTGGCGTCGAGGGACTCTGGATTTATTGCGGGCGTTGTGTGACCGAGGCCTGCTGATGTGGCATTACAGTTCCCAAAGTTTATATGTTTTAATCTAACGACTCAATGTCAGATTTTCATCAACATATTCTAATGTTATCAGATATAACACTCGATGAAAAATTATAACATTTACAATATCTTATCAATACATTAAAATTTTAATCTGAGATCAAACCGTGTTTGTAAAAGTCTATCGGCTGTTGAATTAAAAATTAAATTAAATTAATTTCACATAACCAAAATCCATATAAAATTTTACATAATATTTCGAAATTAATTAATTAAATAACTTTTATAGTAACATAACAAAAAGTCAGATTTTTTCTGTACGCGTTGCACAACACGGATTTTGTGTGAATAAAATCTCTATAGTTTTCGCTATTGTAATTCAACTCAAATAAATTGCTATGAATAAGGAGTTCTGAAACTAGTAAATACAAAAACATTTTTTGGCGTTACCATAGCCTTTCGATTACAATGGAGTCCTCATATTGAAACCTCGTCAGGGAGACTTAGTTCCGGTGCTTACGCTGTTGAGAAAGTAAGGCACTTAACCTACGTAATAATAGCAAGATTATTTCAGCTACTTTCACTGTGTAATGTAATGTCCTGTGGTCTGTTGTTGTGGGGCTCAGTTGGTGATATTGAGTAATTTTTATATTTAATAAGCAGTACGCGCCATTTACAAAATCAACCCTGGAGACTCGCTTAGAGAACTCTTAAAAGATATAAATATTTCAACTGTTGTGTCACAGTACATTTTAGATACTTTGTAACAATTTTAGTTAATAGAAAAAATACTATGACAATGATGTTCCCAACATTCATACTAAGAATAAAACTAAACTGCTGGGTTGCGTCAGCCTGCTGGCGTCAGCCGCCAAACGACTCGTCGTGTTCCAGCTGGGGGCTTCAAAGTCATTGCTTTCTTTCTTTCTTACCTTCTTCTCAATTCCTTTTCGACAACCCATCGGTGATACCTTTGGTCTTGTTGATGTCCATGGGCGACGGTGACCACTTACCATCAGATGGTTCGTCTGCTCGTTTGTCGGCGATTAACATAAAAAAAAAATTGATTATACTAAATGTCAGACTTAGCAAAACTGGTGGCATTTTCATGGGTGGATTTGAGAGGTGTAGATTTATAATAAAATTCCATTAGAATTGACAGTAATGCCATGCTGTTAATTTCAAACACGTCAAAATCATTCTCACGAAGAAAGGAACAAACTAGACTATGTAAATATAAGACTGCTCGACCAAGAGTTTAATATATAGCAATTATGTAGCAATTAGGAATAAACAAGAGTTTAATAAATGAGTATTAGGTAAGTGCACTTTATAATTGTGAATAGGAAAATACTCTATGGAAGTTTATTACCGCTTTAACATAACATTGTTGGTGTAAGTGGCTGCCCTCCATGACATGCGAAGAAAATAACGGGTATAAGTCAATAACACAACTAGATTAATTTGCATTTACTAATTGTAAAAGAGTATATTAGTTTAATTTGTGAGTTTAACACTAATAAATTATTTTGCAATTATTTTATCTATGTACAATTTATGTGGTCATATTATGGAGCTGTATTATTATATATATTATAATAATATGGTATTTTGTTATCTCTTGTAGTATCTGTGAAGATCCGAAGAAAAAAATCGAGCTATATTAATATTTGTTCGATTTTAGCGGATCTCGAACCCATTTTTAATAAACTATGGCGATTTGTATTATTTATTAAAATTAAGAAGCTTGTTAGGTTTTTTTATTACAAATTTGCCGCTTTTTATTGCAAGGCTAAAAAAAATAATTAAGTACGTAAGTAGAAATAAGTATCCGTATACACTGATCTTAACACCAAAGAACTACATTCACGAATTGTATTAATATTTGGAATAAACTATCATATCTTAGTATAAATGTAATACAATGTTTGAATGCAATTATATTTCTGGTTCAGGCTTCACCGACTTGTAACTGTTAAAATTATAAAAAAAAACTTCACGGATTAAAAAATAAATGAATTACGTGTCATTATGAAGTTTCGCTTACATCTCCACTTTGTAGTGCCTTAAATAAACAATCAGCAATTTAATATCGCACCACGAAACGTATCTTTAAAATATAAAAAATAACCTTAAATTTTTAGATGAATTACTGTGTGTTTATTTCAAATTAAAACGAAAACATTTCGTTTTATTAACTTTATTAATTAAGGTAAAAGTTATTTGTAAATGGAAAACCAAATAAAAGGAATCGGGCAATACAAAGCACACATTGAATAAATTGTCTCATTCTTCTGCGGGAGACCGCGGGACCACATTCGTTCGGCAATAAAATATTTCAAAATATTATTTAATATCCATTTTGAACAGAAAAAGTTTTTAATGCACGGTTATTTTAATGATAGTAATGTATGGTGTTATATACTTCAATCAGTGTAAGAAGCTACCGGATAGGTTATGGATAGCAGAGGGATAGATTATCCAACTCTATAATAAATCTATCCGTTAAGCTTAATTAAGTTAAAATTGTGCTAACGTTATTATATCCTATGAGAAAACACCACACTTACAGGATCACTCGCGCGTCAATCTGTTTACCTATCGATCCATCACAGGTGATTTTCTCTTATATTCTCTCTTGCAATGTGGAAAACAGTTAAAGTAAATGGTTATGGTCGTATGGTATGGTTGGAAGTATACCGTAAATAAGTCATTCTATGTAAATAGCCGGCAAACGAACAGATGGCCCTCCTGATGATAAATGATTACCACCACACCTGTCCAAAGACCTCTTTTGTCTGAAGTCTTGCCATCCAAGATGGTTGCTACGGACCTGCTTAGTACGTACTGGTTCTGCGTCTGAACCGAAAAACGTAAAAATCATTTCACGACCAATTCTAGGAGGTTAGCAATGTGGTTTTAGGAAAACCCTTTACATCAACATTTCAGATGTCAATTAGTAAGCGAGTAAGTTAGAAATCATTAGTCTTTTGTAACGTAAGTATTCGTTACGAGTGTTACAAATATATTTTTTGTATGATTTTAAAATGTTACGTGTACTACAAGATTCATTTTGACGGGCCGTATTCTCACTGTTATCTTCAGACTGCGTCCGTTTATTTAAAGTCGGTCCATCGGTTGCGACTGACATACATACATATTGTACACGTTTGGGTCAAATGGAATTATTTTCATATAATTTTTAAGTAACTATTGGTCATGTCGACCAAAGACATAACTGAAGCATTGACGACTTATCGACGATGCATTAGGTACTACGTACATTTGTATGTGTATTATGTACATTACACGTTCGATTTTAGAAGAACGATAGTATGAAGAACGATTGCTATGGAGCCCCTTACACCCAACAATATAATATTTTTTATTAAAAACAATCCAACTTGATGATAAGTGGCGATGAAGTCTTAAATGTTGAACGCACTAACTTATAAAAGCCTATTCACTCTCCTCTTGAAGAGTCCCGCATCGTACACAGTAAGGAACACCAACGCAGGCAAGCTATTCCAGTCCTTAGCATTGCGCATGACAAATGACGACGCACACCGCATATATATATATATATATATATATATAGTCATTAGTATCTAGATATTTTATAATTTACAGGACACCCGCCCCGAATTCGTTCCGGTTTAATAATTATGCTAATTTATACGTGTTATATAGCATGTGTCCTTCCGGAATATATCATTCAAATGGTAAAAGAATTTCTCAATGATATTTCCGAATATTACCCTTTGCGTCAGAGAGAGCTTACACGCAAATTCACAAAATTCGCACTCGCTCTTATAGATGCTGCTCTAATGATAGTACCATAAAATAAATAAACTCGATAAACATTAAATAATTGGCCGTTTGTAAGCATGAACGATTAAAATATTATTCTAAATGTTAAACAATCCCGTTGTGCTATACTTACAACCACAGTTTTTCGAATGACATATATTGTGCCGGTATTGATGGGCATTATCGGCAGCTCAACAGCGGCTAATTTGACCCCTCGAGGAGCCGCCCGGGCGTGCAGGGTACCCAGAATCCGGAACGCCCCCATGCATTAGCCCGCGCCCGCGGAGGCTGCACGTCGCGTAGGAAGGCAAACGACTCACTGGTAGGCATTTTTGCTGTCTGTAATGCAGTCGATAAAATAGTTTGTATCGGTACCAGTGGACATTATAATTTATACGTGATTAGATAAAATTTGATACACAACCTCTTTATCATACAAAAGCTCCAGTTTTAAATCACACTTATAACGATATTACTTTAAAGTAATTCTCATTTAAATGAGACACTTAAATCGCTGAGCGCGAAGTGGAAATCATGATTTTGCTGGCGTTTCATTAAGATTGTCTCAATGTTCATGAAAAATTATTTTTCGTTTAGTTTTTAAACGGTTTCTTTTAGCTTCACTTCTAATCTTATAAAATATTAGACACAATTATGTGAACTTACATTTTATATAGCCTATCATCTGCACAATCATGTGTTCTCACCATATACCAATTACGACGAAGATCTATCAAGCCGTTCTTGAATTATAACAGGATATACTGACAGACAGACGGGCTAATACACAGAAACTCGCTAGATTTATACACTCGCAGTAGTATACATTGGCAGGATTTAAAGAAAAAAATAACAGAGATAACATAACCT
>PDGT01000059.1:119657-285154 GCA_003671415.1 Megathymus violae | reverse complement strand
GTTTTCACCTTTTGCTTTTAGCAGCCGCAGCGGAAACAGTTTTTTGACATTTTAGTTACTGTCGAATCGCTGTGCAAATGTTGTCAACTAATTTAAAATAATAAAATTTCTTCTGAAATTTAAAAATAAATTATCATGAGGCGATAAATTTGTAAACAGTGCATATAGTGCCACCTCGTCGTAAAATAAAAATGTTTATAGTACCACTATGCAAAATGTGTTAAAAACACTCTATTTATCTCGGTAGGGCAATGAAGTAATAAAAAGACCATGTCCGAGGAATTGTTTGAAACTTGATTTGAACTTATGCCCCGAGGGAACGATTTCCAACGATGCCTTTGACTTGGCTTCTTGTACATTTTGCTTCGCAACAATTCCTTTTTTCCAGCTTGGCCAGATGGGTCATAATCGAATAAGTTGAAGGCCTGACTAACACATCTGTGGAACAAGCTATTTGTATGACAAAAATGTTAATATCACAAGCAGAAAAACCAGATGGATTACTATTCCTCTTTCGGCACCTGATGCTTCTTAGATAGCCGGTTAAAAAAAATACTTCACAATAGAAATGATATGAGGGTAGGTTCGATGTCTTACTTCGACGCTTGTTATCTTATTAATGCGCTAGCGCATGTTCTCAGCCCCCTCTTTCTTTTGGCGGAGAACACTGGACGCGTATTGCTCCGTCTTGATCCAAATTATTAGAAGACGGCACGAAATTGACGTAGTAGAGATTGGCAACATGTATACATATATGTATTATTTACAACACAGAACGGACGATCCAGGCAGTTTTAAATGATGGCAACTTATCAAAGCGTCTGCGTTTAAACAGCGCCTTAGATAGCCATCGATTCGACAAATTTAAATCTTATACCGACTGTGAATCAACAGACGGGATAAGATTTATATATATTTATGATATTTTACCACGGGATTATGTTTTTTTAATTTACTTAATAAAAATTGAGTAAACACAAATTATGTGTTCGTTTTACTAACACTTAATTAGCGACTGACGTAGACGATTAGGTCACAAATATTGTGGGTTATAGGCTATCCACGACATTTGTATCCATATCCATACGCACCCGTATTTGAATATCGAGTGAATCCCAAAACAGCCACGCCTGTATTTCTTCTTCTTCTTTCTTTCTTTCTTTCTTTCTTTCTTTCTTTTTATTTGGACACCTTTGTGAAAGGTAGTATCTAAGCTTAATTATGCAGATACTCTCACAGGCCCCGTATTAAATCGAACTAATAAAGTAATTCATAGGCAAAGTAATGCCCGGCCGGGCAGAACATCAGTGGCATGGTCTAATGATAGGCCATGAGTATCGCTGAGCTCGGACCGTTTCGAGGCACACGTACTGTGCTGTTTTGATTGTGTAATTAACATGTATGTATGTATGTATATTACAAAATTGATTGCTTCTTATTTATTCCGTGAAGGATTCGCGAAACTTCTTGGTAACATACTTACTCGTTCCAGGTGAAATTCGGTAATAACTTATCAATATCCTTGTACGATGAGCCTACAGATCGCACTGTGACGATCAACCAGATGCATAATATAAGCCACCACCCAACCGCACTCGGTACCATTAGCGTGAATTGTATTTTTACATCGAATCCCGTTATAAGCATTATAACGCATATAACGCTAAAGGTTCCTGAATTAGACCTAAAAGCTTTCTTTGGTTCGCGGCAAAATGAATTAGTTCTCGTCACGATGATTCGCGAACGTAACTGAAAAAGGGCCCGCGGTTACCGAATCTGCTTTTAATATGATTGGACCACAGGCTTTTAACATTTTTTGTTTGTTACACTTGGATATGGAGTATTACGAAAATGTGTGGTCAGTTTATGGACTCCACTTGGCAACTTTAAAACGGCATTAATATCTACGTCTCGGTAGAGAAGGGTTATAGGGTTACCAGCTTCTCGGTCTTCTATAGGATATATTTTGGCAAGTGTGCGCAAGTATTGTTCGAATTAATTCCCCCGTCGCCGTTCCTCCATCGAATAACTCGACGTACGGAGGGCATCCATCCTCACGTAGTGAACGTATCACTTGTACGCACGGCGCGATTTGCGTCGTCAATCACTGTGCGCACTGCAAAGGATTGGAATAACTTGCCAGCGTCGGTGTTCCCGCCTTCTTACAATGTATCAAGAGGAGAGTGAATAGGCTTTTATAGGTAAGTGCGTTCAACATCTTAGACTTCATCACCACTTTTCATCAGGTGGGATTGTTGTCAAGCATTAACTAATTCTATGTGAAAAAAAGAGACTTTTGGAAGCGATGGTGTAGTTTGACGTTTTAAAAAATTCATAAAAAAATATATTACAATTAAAACTTTTCATTATGAACTTACGTGTCTTGTCATGTGACAAACGAAAAATTCCGATAATTATTCGATTAAATTACATTATTCCAAATGGACATAGACACAGGATATATAACAATGTGTATATAACTATAATTGGTACGCAGAGCGAACTCCCTGCGGGCCACTACTCAATTATAAAGTTTAAAAAATGTGCAGTACTTATTTCGTACCATCATTTTTCGTATTATTATTTCCGCATCATAAATATATATATATCTAACAATTTTCATTCCGTCCGTAGGCTTTATTACCATTTCGCCGCAACATAGTAACATTACCGTAAATACCCCGTTGGGACCCTCACCTGGGACCTCGTGAATCCCCACAAAAGTACGAATCATTGTCGATCTATATTTCAATCTGAAATATAGGTACCACGAGACAAAATTGTTTTTAATACAGTAATGACTATGGATGTTATGGAACTCTGTAACCATGGCCCAAATTATCGGGTATCCGAACAAAAAAAATTTTCATAAAAAACCTTTCATAAAAAATATTCCCCATAAATCTTTCTGACAATATCGAATAGCAAATGAATTTATTTAGGCCTAATTAAGTATTTTCAGTTTGGGTCATGGCAAGCAGTATTCGTAATACTTATTTCCCTTCTAAGTGTCACATATATTTGAAAATTTACAAATTAAATACATCTCTTAACGTAAATGTCAAAAATTAAGCGGTAAATAAATGCCTTCAAGTGATAGTTAACATCGTCATACTTTTTCAAAATGATTGTCTGTTTGTCTACATGTTCATGTCAAGATTTAACTTTGGACCCTCTATATGGATTATGTGAAAATTTTCAGTGATCGTATCGATAACTTTAAACTTAAGCGATGGGGTATAATCTCGGTATCTCAAGGAGTTACAAGTTACATAGCAAACGTGCCGTATCCCATTAGTAACATTTTTCTGCATAGCCCGTGAGTTATAATCTGAATAAAGACTGATTTAAACTTAAATTTTCAGTAGCCAAGAACGGGCTTATTGCGTGTTATCTTCAGACTGTTCTCAAAATGTAACGACCACCCAATATTTAAAAAATAAATAAAAAAAAAAATCTCTATTATTAATGTCGCAGGTCATTTTGGCCCAAATCATAACAATATAATAATAATGAACATACACCCCTCCCTACTAGGATTCCCTTTTGCAAGTGGTGTACAAACGAATTAGAAATCACACACAACCACGACCCCAGAACAAACATTTATATATCACACAAAATAATATCTGCCGATAATAATATTACCGTGTGGTTGTAATTAATTTTTTAATCCGAACGAAGTCAGGGCTGACCGCTACTCTACAATAAATTGTCGGACATTTTCAACGGATTCAGTCATCGATTATGAATCCCCTGATCGTAACAGTAATTTAACACATACAGTAATTACCAAAACTGATTAAATACTCGTAAGACATTCACATTCAGATCAGAATTCTTATATCGTTGGAAATAACCATTAGTAGTTATAGAATAAATTAGCTAGAGGACTGCAATCCAATCTGTCTTTACTATCGCCGAATACTTGGATGGTTACAAACTTGTACTGTATTAATGGTCCTACCATTGAGGTGACGAATGCTCTGACAATTGTTGGTTATCCCAATGACGTCAATATTGCGGTGATAAAACTGATCTACACCCTAGCAATGGTTTCCCGCCAAACAAAATTGAGAGTTAACCTGTGAAAGCGCGCTAGCGCATTCTGAGGAACGACTGACTGCAACCTAAGCTAGTCTTACGGACAAGATCCCCCGATAAACAACGGGCGATCCCCTCTCCACATACAAGTTCTTCTGAGTTCATGTTTGGGTAAAGAAGATGACACTCGAGACCCATAAATTTCTACCACAACCGCCGAGAGAGCGGTGACGTAGAAGATCCATTGTTTTGTTGTGCTAATGTATTGTTACGAGCAGACGTCGAAGCTACCAGCATTTTTTTATAGCGCTATCTAACTAATATCAAGTGCTGAAGTTGATAAGTACATCAAGTAATACATCTAGATTGGTCGCTCTATTTGTAGGGGTTACATAACAATACAGACCATAGATTAGAATCCTTTTCCGAACGAGTCGCATATTTAAGCGTTTTTTATGATCGCATCGAACTAACAAGCCACGTGACGGTATAGATAAGCTATATTGATCTGAAACGCTAAATGTTGTAATCGCTTAGCTGACTCTTGAACACTGCAAACGCATTTAAAATATTCCATGGTTCATTTAGCAGAACGACAGCTAGCTAGGTAACCAACACATTTTAATTTAATTTGAAAACCATTTAATTATATACAATACAGTTGACAAGTCAATGTAAAGCAACCTCCAATGCGAGTTATTTACTAGTTGGATGTATTGATACTCAAGTTAATGAGCAGACTAAAAGATTTAAGTGAAATAAGCAAGTAGCAAGCAAGGTAAATAATAATAATAATAATAATTTTCTCACTACAAACTATTGTTCAAGGACACTGCTTAACTCAAATATTCTTTTTAAGAGATTATATTAATTAAAAATGTTCAAACGTTGACGTAATTAAACGTCTACTTTCGCCTGATAAAGAAATCAAAAAGTCTCTTTGAAACGCTAATTGTATCACTCCAATCTTTCTCCGAGCTATTCTCTTTGCAGTTTCTAATTAGAAACTATAATTAATGAACTTTTCTACTTTTTACTGTTCTACAACCATAGATTTAAAACTTTCAAGAAATTTCGATTTCGCTTTTTAAAACCAGTGTTGGATCACGTTTGCAAGTTTCATTATATCTAACGGAGGACCACTTTCAATCAATAAAATATCGTATTGATTGACATTTCGCCTTAATGCAACCGCTATGTTTGTCCGAATACATAATAGTAGATAATATTGAAGTGAAATCGATAATAAATTAATATCCTCAAATATTAATAGACAAGTTGGTATTTTTTTTTTTGTTATTATAAGCTGATCCCGGTAGACCGATGAAGATAGGTTTATTTTTAATTACAAATTTACATAGTTATTTGGTAATATGTAGTTAAATTAGCATGAGCATTTCCTTGAGTTTAATTTACTGAAAAAACCTCGAGTTTTGTACTGTCAATGCAGCTTTATAAATTAAATACATAACGTATTCGAATCTTAAACTGAAATGATTTCGTATTTACCCATGACTTTTATTCCTTGTTTAAAAAAATAATTATCGTGATGTATACTTAATATTTGTATTCGAATGTAGATACAAAAAAAAATTGGCAAATTGAAAACGATTTAAATGGTATCAATAAATACAATAATAGATTCAAAAAAGCACTATAAACAAGCCCTAATGTCCTTGTGATGTAACATTTGTGATACAACGCCATCTATTTCCAATCGTGACGGAATTAAAATTTATACTAATGTATAGCTAAAAACGGTAGAAAATATTTTATTTACAGGTCCTGACAAGTTGGAATAGTCGGAATAAGGATTTATTTTACAAAAAGTCCACAATTCTGTTATCACTTATCAAATTTATTTCATATGTTTTGCAGAGAATACTCTTACGCCATCCTGTGTTGATGCGCGTGCATATTTTGTTAACAACGCATTAACATTTAATTTCTCTGTGGCATATAATCTGAAAGATAACCAAAGATAATTGTAAACAGGTTTATTCAACGCAAGATTGAATAGTTTATTTTTAATTTCATGAGCTCAATCTTAAGCTTAATGAGCTACATCTCCACTAACTATCACGTAAAAATGTTGCCAAGCTCTAAAATAAATAAAATACATGTACATTTTTAAAATAAGTTTAAAGTAATTTTCTAACGCTTTCTCTCTTTTTCTCGAGCTAATATATCGCACGTTAATAACTTACTTAATATATGGAGAAATTTCATCAACAGTCCACTTTGCCTTCATCTGAAACAGAACTCTGAACCTTTCATTGATATCCTCAGGAAGTTCACTTTCAACGAACCCCCAGATAACTTGTGGGGTGCTGGTCTTATCAATTATTGCTATTCCAGATAGCATTGACTCCTGAAATTTCATGCTAAGAGATTATTGAGCGAACAATGTATAATGAAAACATGTGTGTATATTACAACAATTACCTACGTGCGTCACCATTCCTTCGGGCACGGAATCCTTCCAAGCTTGCAGAAATTCGATCAAATTGAATTTGCCAGCACTTCTTAGCAATACCCTCGCTAAGAACCTACATACTTTATCTTCTTTGTATTGATAATATTGTGTTCCGTCCACTAAATCTGTTTCAATCGTATAAAATCTGAACATAGCTTCTAATATCGAAGAAGGTACCAGGTCTCTAAGACTATCTAGAGTCGTTTCTTTCGATATTCTGTTCAAAGCCCAAGAGTTCTCCTCTATCAAATCAAGCATGTAAGATAGTACGCGAAATTCATAATCAAATTCTAATAAACGGTAATGATCATCTATTTGAATAGCCTGTATTTTTTGTAACTCTTCATTTATCTCAGTCTGTGAAGCTTGGACCAGATTCAATAACGCCTCATAATTCAGTAACTTGGATTTGTCTATGGCATATTCCAATTCTGGTCCTTGGTATTTAGTGGCTTCTAAAAGTTTCCGTAATTTGGTTAGCCGAGGTTTGCACGGCTTCAATTCATAGTATGTAAAAAAAGTGTTTAAAATGTCTTTTTGCTCAATATGTCTAGGAGCTTTAGTACCCTCATCGGAATCTGTAGATTTATTTAAACTGGTATTAGATCTTTCAAAAGAAGAATCCGAGTCGCATTCCATTGAATTGTTTTTAATTGTTTCATCTATTCCTGTAGTTGCGGCAAATAATAAATCGGGTACCAATAGAAGACTATTAGAGGTTTCCGCTTCTTTAACGTCATAAGTTTTGTTGTTAGTACACAAAACTACACTTTCATCTGGATCACCTACAACATCGAAACGTCATTAAAAAAAAGTGTAATCTGAAAAATAAAATATTACATTGGTTTTCGGATTTTCATCAAGGATTATTAGTGTAACGTATGTATGTCTTGTAGGTAACAATAAAACCTTTAAAAATTAATGGGTTGCCACTTTCTAGTTCCTTTAAGAGATTTTCATCCAATTGTACAAGCCTCAAATTATCATTCTGTTGAGTTGGATCAGGGAGTCGAAGTATCTGCGTAATTTCAGTCAATTCAGATTCGTGCAATTTCGCCGTTTTTATTATTTTTCGAACATCCTCTGGGGTTCTTCCTTCGCTACAACAACAATTATATAATGAATATAATATATTTTTATGAATAATAAATTTATTATGGATATTGTAAAAGTAACAGAAATTAATTCCACATATATGAGTAATTTTACTAAGATTTAGCTGAATGAATGATCTTTTTTTAATGCCAGATTTGTGTTATGTCAATGTCATGCGGTTTCGTTCTTTTGACATTAGAATCCTAATTGACTTCGATCCCATGTGAAATTTTACGTGATTCTTAAATCACGTATCGTTTAGTTTCTAGTTTAGACGAAATAGTGAACAAAATCGGAAATGTCTCTCTTTGGTGATATACTTCCTCTCAACAAAAATGAGGATAAGAAACAACAGCAAACAAGTGCGAGTTTATCTCCGTATTTGAATTTCGATCCGAATTACATCCCTAAAATGCAGCCTGAGTTCATTTATCCTGATGATAGCCACATGGCATCTACTGCGAGACGGTCCAATGTCGCTTTGCCCATTATTGGCATGTCCTTCATGACAGGATCAGGTAAATCTTCATGGTAGTACCGTAGTACACATTACATGTAACCTCAGTTACAACTTTACATAACATTGTAACTTATAAAACTGTATTTATGTGTTATATGATACACCTGTTAAACTAGGGTTATCATTGTATGGTACTTACGAACTTAAGTTATCCTGTTTACTTCAGAGTTATTAAATGTATGAATAATGTGATTCTCCTATTAGTTTTTAGAAGAGAGTGTCATTATTAGCAAAGGAGATATATATTCTATATATGAAACTAATCAACAGGTTTAGGGGGCATGACTGGTTTATACAAGGGACTGAGAGCCACAACACTAGCAGGCCAAACAGGCAAAGTTCGAAGAACACAAATTGTCAACTACATCATGAAGCAAGGTTGGTAATAATATTACAAACTGATCATACTAGTAAATATACTGTTTATATAGAATGGGGAATTTCTACACAATTTTATTAATCTAGTTAAGAAAATTGACAGTTTTATGATGTTTCCAAAACAACAGCCTTTATAGTGAAGATAACATAGTTCTTCATACATACTGCATATGAAAATTACAAATTTGTATTTTGTCTATCCATATGACATGAATAAGTATGGCAATTTTTATCATCTTTAGATCAACAGCTTTATTTCCAATCATCTATAAACCTTATAAGGTTTCAGTCCTATAGGACTGAATTAGAATGTCTAATTTAGAAATTTTGCTGGCCTCAACACCTTGCAAACTAACACAATTTTATTTAAAAAAATATGGTCATAGCAGAATTGAATTGAATATAGGTAAATTGGTTATATCTTTAAATAGCACTCTGTGTAATGTTTTAATTTTTCTACTGTGGATCGGTAGGGCTTTTAAAAACCAATCCAGACACTAGTTCTTATTCCTTATGAAAAAGTCATGGGCTAACTAGTAATGCTATCTAGTGCTAATTACCAGGACTATTAAAGCACAGGAGTACCCACATTTTAACCACTATCTTACATAATACATTGAATAAGTTTGTTGAATTGATTATTGATTGATCCTTCATTGTTTCAGGAACTTCCACTGGCTGCACTCTAGGGATTATTGCATCATTTTACTCTTGCATTGCCCTTGGAGTCACATGGGTGCGTGACCAGGAAGACACTGCAAACACATTCATAGCAGCTGCTACTACAGGATTGATATACAAAAGTACAGCCGGTCTCCGATCCATGGGCCTTGGTGCAGCCACAGGCTTAGTCCTCGCTGGAGTGTATACCCTAGTTACAGATAATGACAATATTTGGAGCAAAACCAAATATAATCGATTGTGATTAAAAATTATCCACCAATCACGTTAGTTCTGTAAATAAATAGACTGTTATTTTTAGTTATGTTTATAAAATTAGCACCAAAGGATCTGTAAAGCGTTAGGAAGACTTATTTAGCCATGTCTGTAACGTTTCCTAGACTAGTGTGCTCATAGTGGTTGTTCTGCTCTCGAGATTATGTCCCATATTGAAGCAGATTTAGCACAAATTATTATTCTAAGTTAAAAATAAAACAATTTTCTTGAAAAATTACAATATATTTTATTTCAGTTAGTGTTTACATTGGTAAAAATAAAATATTGGTTTATAGTGGTAGACAAGTATATTTACAAATTTTATATAAATATGTTGGATGTTTACCAGGCATCAATCACATAATGGGATATGTTATAGGAATGGGAACATGTTATATATAGCTTACATAGCACAATCCATAAAAACATAACATTAGATTCATTGTATATGATTACTACAAACATTTACATTTGCACTTACAGTGATAGTTAAGTAATGTAAATTGACATAATGAGCAATTTATTTTTTAAATATACATTGTAATGAACCCTCGGATGCAACCCAGAAGTGATAATCACTGTCAAAATTGAAATCATATGACATTTTTACAGAAGCATTTAAAATCATTCACTATCCAATCAATCATTTATTTATCCAGTGACATGCATGTTAAAGTTGTCATAAGTACACAATAGATTCATCAGCTATTATTGCATCATATAGTAATATTTATCTACCAACATTTACATACCTATAATACCAATATTCGTTATAATTTCGGACGTTTTGTTTCAATGACTTCCTTAGAAGAGCCTTAACAACACATACACACAATTATATATATAATTATATTATAACAATATAATTAGCTGTTGCTTTGTTGTTGTAATGCTTTCTTAATTTCTTACTTGTATTTTTATATAGTGAACACTGAGATTTGTAAAGAAGTTATCCTGATTTATACATTTGGCACCATTTTCAAGTGTAATGAAAAAAAAAATATTGTTGTAGTGAATATGATAAGAGAACGTAATTAACTGACAACAGTGTACCATGAATTTAAAAATCGAAAAATCTACAACTTCACCCACTTTCATTACAACAAAAGCACTATTTGATAATATTTTATAATGAAAAACTTGTACACAATCCTACTACTAACACTAAAAACACATATGTAATTAATCTATAAAACGAAGTGGATGGATTCTGGGAGAAATAAGTTTTTTGCAATGCAAATTACAAAAACAAAACCATATTGTTTTACATTGAGATTCTAATTAATATAAGGATTTTAATGACACCTAAAAAAACTGTTCAATAAATGAAATTCAAGGAAGATATTATGATTGGAAACTAATGCCTATTTTTATTTTATTTTACATAACCTAGCTACATTTATACAATTGTTAAATCATATATTTACTTGAACAATAATGATTCAGTCAATTCTGTAATAACAGTCCTACATATAGGTACATAGGCATGTACTTCGGCTAGTAGGCTAGGACATGGTTTGAAATACAGCATTGTTCAATCTGGTATGGTCTAAGATCTTCATATGCCTAAGGTAAATTATTAATTTTTATATCTCTTACTTCCATGAAGGAACAACATAATCTAATTGTGATATAGATTTTCATTAATATATATGAAATCTCAATGCACACCTTATCCTCCATGGATTAAA
Source organism: Megathymus violae (assembly GCA_003671415.1). NCBI lineage: Eukaryota > Metazoa > Arthropoda > Insecta > Lepidoptera > Hesperiidae > Megathymus > Megathymus violae. The sequence continues at coordinate 274,014 of PDGT01000059.1, read as the reverse complement.
TTAGAAGATGGAAATCAGAGCAACATCTGCCTATTTACTCATTAATAAAATCTCTTCACATAATTATTATACACATTAGTTAACATTGATATTATGGCCAAAGTTATTGTACAAAAAATTTCCAAGTACTGAAATCAATTTGCCAAACACCATAATTAAGTTTTAAAACCTTAAGTTAAATAATTACATTAGGAACTTAGTAAAAAATAAGTATTATTTAGTGTTGCACCATTGCAGCACTAATGATGAATGTCTTTAAACTATATTAACACTTTTTTAATTCATTTAATGTTAATTCATATTCTTATCAATCTTAACCCTCATTAGGCTTTCAGTAAAGGTACCACGATAACTTAAATGTACTGTACTGTATACTTTAAGTATTCCTCCTATTATGGAAGTCAATGGCAATAATTATACAAAAGATAAACCCCAGCCACGTTCACCTATAACAGGGTTGAAATAATATGTTCTAAATAAAATAAGTTAAAAAACATTCTTCATAATCTTTAAAATACAAAAACTTTTCAATTGATCCAAAACTATACACTTTATTTTATAAATATAGTACATCTGCAATGCAAATTAACTCTGAATATAAAAATAAAATATTGATGTCAATTGAAAAGTCACATAAATCACAAACCTAAACAGTATTTTTTGCATAACATAATTTTAAATTGTTGTATAGTTGACAATATAGTATTATTTTATCCAATAATATTATGTACAAACTATTGACCTAATATTGTAACATAACTGAAATTTGCAGTCTTCGCTGCAACCTCTCAGTTCTGAGGTGCAGCATTCTGAATGTCACAAGGTGGCATTCAGGATTGATTTCATATCATCTGGTAAGACACAATTAAGATCGTCCAATCTTCTTGCCAACAATGTTCGAGTATTATCAGCCACTGGTGGGTCACTCTTCAAAACCTCCCTGAGTTTAAGCACCATATCAACAATCTCTACCTCTTTTTTACCTACGGACCACTTCTTTAAATCACTTTCAGCTAATGCTTCCAGCTGTAATGCATGCAGTTTATTTGTTAAATTTTGGTGTCTTTGATGGAACCATGCACTGAAATTGGGTGTTCTAAAGAAATTTCTATATAAACCAATCCAATCACCTTTAATTCCTGTGGTTAAATGAGGTCCAGCTTGTTGCAAGGTTGCAAAAAAGTCTTCGGGATTAAACGGATTAGGGATTGGTGGTGATCTAAATGGCGATATATTCTTCTGCAATGGCATCAATGAAGCCATATAACGCTCCAAAGGAATCATGAAACTCTGGGTCAATTCTAATAAATGTCTTTTTACCATAGCTGTCTGAACTTCTGATGGTCGATCAGTTTTCATTCCATTGTGAAGTTTCTTTATAATTGTCTTGTCCTTTTCTAAAAATGTTTTGTACTGAGTATACACTCCGGGAGCTGTATCCAACAGTTTTAAGTTACCAACTTTCCTCAACTTTGTTTTAATAGAACTTGAGTCACCAAGCTTAATTGTATGTGGCCAGTGTTGTAATGTTTTTGTAAAAAATGGATTAGTCACACCTAATATTACACAAGGCGGATTATATTGTTTTCTCGTAAACTCTTTAAATTCACTATCATGAATAGTAAAGTATGGTCTATATTCGGCAGAATATGACAATGGTTGGATTAAGTATGTTAAAGCTTGAACTAAGCCTGAACACTCCGTAGGTGAACTGGCCATTACAACAATGGGTTCAGCAGTCAAAACTAACTCCCACAATAAATGTAAATGTGAAATAACACTGGCCAGTGGATCAAATACATTTACATCTTGAATAGATGCTAAAATATGAGGTATGTTTGAAGAGTGCACTTGTTTGGCAATGTCTGATCTGGACACTTTCCCTGTCTGTTGGTTAGGAATGTATGACTGGAAAACAGTACCCAACACAGGAAGCACAACGTTTTGACCAGCATCTAATATCGGCCACCTGTTAATATCGTGACAAGCTGCCTCAAGACTACTCTCGCCATCTTCGAAATGTTTCGGTGCGATTAATTGAATGACCTTGTAAAATAGATTGATAAATGGTAGGCGGGTGAGCAAAATAATGCTCTTTTGGAAATATCCTCGTGGTAATGACGGATCTTTGACTTGCCGGAAATATACGAAGCCCCAGTAGTGCGTGGAATCGGCGCGAAGTGTAGGTACACTGTCTTCGTTGTAGATTAACTGTTGCCGCGTAAGTGGGGCACGCGACCGCAACCGTACATGGAACTGGGTATCTCCCATACATCCAGAATTGGAATCTGGAAATGCTAAATAACAAATATTACACTTTTCTTGATCTGTAAGAGTTACCGCAGGTGGATACACGCTCTCCATAGCTTGCCCGAGCTCTAAATCAAACGTAACCACACATATACAGTGCAACCAATCAGAAAATCTACTCCATTTAGCCTGGTACTCCCTTTCTGCTTCAGACATGTCACAGTCTTCTAAACTTTGCATTCCACAAGCCATTGCTAATGTTTTCACTAATACATTTCGTAATAACACTGGCACAGGTCACTTTCTCATTGTATATCCACACTTTGTTTACTTTGATTTCACATTGCAAACAATCATCACGTATTTTTTCTAAAGGCGGCGATAAATAAATAAAATATTCCAGAGGTCACACGCATTGCACACAACAGAACGTACGCAACAAAACAGCACAGAGAATAGCTATAACAGCTGTTCTGTCAACATGGCTGCCCGCGCCAAAACAAATTGTCAAAAATGTTGTTGGACGGTTAAATATAATATAAAATAATATGATAAATAGTTTGAATATTGTAATAAATTAGCAAGAATCTTTCATACCTTTTTTCCATTGTAAAAAGGACTACTTTTGATCAAAACTACTGTTATAAAAAAATTGTCCCAAAAGTTACAACAACTTATACACAATAAGAATAAATAAACCACAGATTTCTTTTTTTTTGTCATAATGTGACGTTGGCGTAGATACGGTCAGCCAAAGACAAAGAACAGGAAACCAATCTATCTAAACCAATAGTAGTTATTACAGAGAAGAATATACGTATTTCATTATACCGTTGTTGTACAAAAAATCGTCATATCCATAGTCATACTATAACTCCTACATACGTAAACAACTTATAATAATTAAAACGAAAAGGATAGTTTTAAGTGGTATTATCATTGTACGTCTACAATGGACCAATGTCACCAACACATTTAAATAATTCTGAGATGAAATAAATTAATTTCAGTAATCATATTTTAGTATAAGATAGACCTCCGTGGGTTGCAATAGCCACATAATATCACTTGCGCTGCCTACCCGCTAATTCACAATTACTCTTATTCGTGCGCTGCACTAAATAGCTACATACCTCTTGACAACATACCCGAATGGCAGACAAAGTGGCAGCGTGGGGGCACAGCGCAGCGTGTAGCCAGTGAACACGATTGCATCGACTGTGTTGCGTTACATTATTTAAAAATTTTCGTTTTTTGTCTTGCTTCGATATCATTAGGTTTATTAATATTTTATATACCCTATAATCTGCGCTATGACGTGTTCACTATATACCCATTTTAATTCAGATCGATAAGTCATTTTTCAGTTGTAACGGGACATACAGATAGACAAAAATTTTCAAAATGGTCAAGTTTTTTTAATGTTAAAAGCCGACAAACGAGCCGACGAGCCACCTGATGGTAAGTGGTCACCGTTGTCCATAGACATCAACAAGGCCAAAGGTATCATTGATGTTTTAGGACAGGAAATGAGAAGGTAAGAAAAAATGTATTGGCTCTCAAGCGCCCAACCGGAACACGACGAGTCATTTGGCGGCTGACTCAAGCAGGAGGGTGGTAGCTAGCCAGGCAGGCTTCATGGAAAAATAATAATACCACTAATAATATTGATGACTTCATAATAATACTGTTATTATATAATCCTTACGCGAAGTCCTACCACCAAGCAGGCTTGCTTCTGTCGCCTCTTACGACACCCTTTTTTACCAACATGGGATTGGGAGAGTATTCTAGGCCACCAATACGACCAAAAAAACTGATGTCGTTGAGTTATAAATCCAACATTTATCATGAAATTTGTCAAAAAAATGGAACGTACAGACAGACAGACACAACAGATTTAGGTAGTATATTAATATATATAAATGCAGCATTATGTCAATAACACTGATATCAATTTACGAAATTGAAAGGACCGGACAGCCATTGGCCACTATCATCACCACAATCGCGGAGCCAAGAGGGTAACGCGCCGCCTACGTTGAGTACCCAGACCAGGCAGTTAGAACACACAAACCTTTGAAGTTTTTGATTGCTTTTGTCGTAATATAATATTTTGTAACCGCTCGGTTTAATTTTTTTTTTTCATTCAAACTTCAAACAAACGCCATTACGCGGCAATTTAATGTAAGTAAAGATGCAAACAAACATGATAAAAACAGTTTATAGATACATTGGGCATTATTTATTTTGTAAACTTAAATACATACTCGTCACGAGTCGAATTATGCCAATATGACTGACGACTCGTTTCATTGTTATATTAAAAATATATTGAATAGAATAAGATTTATGGAAGCCATATCCAAATTATAATATTATCAAATCCCATCACAACCGACATTAAATGACAAGAATCATATTGTAATAATTTATAATCTCATGTAATCGTTGGTCGAATGCAAATGTAAACAATTATTTTAAGTATAAAACAAATACGATAGGTATGCCAAAAATCTTACTTTAGCTTTGTTATGAGTAAATAATATTTTTTTGATACCTTTTTCGAAGACCTATTGTTGCCCTCTTAGGGACTATAAAAATGCTTTCTAAGCATCTAAGCTTGCACTCGGTATCCAAGAATAACAACAAAAGTACAAAGTAACGAAATTAGACATAGAAAAATAATTGGATTTTTTATTACTTTTCATTCTACAAAGATCATTACTACACAGACAATGTTGACGACAGACTCCCATAAATTTATCCTATTGTGACAGTTACAATACATTATCTATGCTGAACTACATTAAATTGAACTAAATACACCAAACATGTGGATTGTTAATGAACATTAAAAACTTTTTATATGCATTCAAATTTTTAAGGTCGAATGTACAAACACAATTTATAATAACTTAAGTTGTAATACAAGTATTTTCTGTGAAACTGAAATTGTATTAACTAAGTGTCATGAAACAGCAAAAATAATCGCATAGTTGTAGACCGTTGTCTGATAATGAGATGGTCTCGGCAGAGGTAATTCCTGTTTCCTTTTGTAGCTCCAACTTCGACTCTAGTCGCCCGTAGAAAGACCGTATTTGGGCTACATATGATTGCGGGAAGAATAAAGGCGTGTGGAACTTCAAAAACGATGTTTCCGAGAGTCCTCATACTTAAGTAATACACTTGTACACATATACATTTCATGTATGAGAAAATAAAACGTGATACTATCTTCAATAGTTCTGTGAAAAGTGCTTTGCCAACATATTTCAAACTTTATGGTACAGACACAAATGCTTATAAAGTTTATATTTTGATGTAATAATCAAACCTGTTCATACTTGGGCTAGAAGCAAACCTCCCGCTTCTAACACCATATTTTGCACAGTTGTATACCCATAAATCAACGTGCTGCGTTCACACTAATCCAAGATAAAATGACATTATATGAGCATTATCTTGTGTCAGTACAATTATTTATATTTCTCTAATACACGAATATTTGCTCACTGCAATTTCCCTATAAATGAAACACTGCCGGCTTATGTAAGCAACATTTGCAACAATTATAAATTGACAACGAATGTGACCCTGTTCAAATTAATATTGTAGGAAAAATCAGTCTTTCATGACCAATATATGAATAGGAAATATGTTATATAAGTCACAATCATGATATTTCTATTTAAGTAAAATAATACACAAAATTCAAGCGATATTTATGCAATTGAAAAGTCATTTAATAAAATATAAATTAAATGTATTATTGTTTCATTAATAATACTTGGAATATATTATACAGTATCATTTTATACCTGATCTATTCACACTGGCATCAGTGTGAGGTATAATTGCGAACTAAAATTTATTGGCAATACCATTGCAAAAAAGCCCTTAAATAAAAAAGGAAAATTGCTTCAGGAAGCTTAATTATATACATTTGTATAAATTGAAAAGACGTCAATGAACCCAACTTTTCCTCTCCTTACTTTAGCTTGCACCAATAAAAGGTCCCGTTGTGACGAATCGAAATAAAAAAATAACCTTTGGCAGCTGCGCAAACACATGTCCGTCGCCGTTGTTCGATACACATTGTCAAGAGTTCGACACTACAGACATTTCCGGTGTCGAACACTGTACACAACTACATTTTTAATCTTCGACACTGCACACATATTTACACAACGACGTAATTATCGTATAGTTATTCCAAAACGACACTGAATAAAATTATACATTACATAAGAAAAAAAATAAAAATGATCTACTTAACGAATAGTTTCATGCACGATCACAATCAAATGCACAAGATGTTCACACTTAAAATATAGAAAACAAATGACTGCACACATACATACAACTATAATAAATATCAAATAGAATAAAAAGTGCAATCTATCAATATAATATATCTGTGTGGCATTTTATTTAACAAAATATTATATTGAAAATTAGTGATAATTCATTCATTCAGCTTTGACATTAGCTAAGAGAAAAACGTGGAAATCTACAAACAAAATTTATTGTCAGTTACGGCAATAGTTGTCTTAAGATCCCAACTGTTAAAACACAGAACAGCCGTCTACCGTTGATAATGAACACGACTTTATTTATATTAAAATATTCATTAATGAACCATTAAATTTAAACATTAATAATCGGAAATCAGGTAGGGGAATTATCGAGAGCTTCGGTGTTGCATGTTCATGGGCAATGGATTCCACTCACCGCCAAGACCTCTTCCACTAATACCATATACCTATTTACACGACCGGTCCCCATGTTTAATATAGATTACTTTTAGTTTCGTGAAGGAAAAATATTATTTAAATAAGTACAGAGGCGAGGCATCGGACATGAACCATCACTTAAGATGGTAAATTCATAATGACATATGAATGATATTTGTAATTTAATAATAAGTTTTTTTATATAAATTAATAATATAACCAACATTTTTATTGAAATCAAATTTTTTCATGAAATGATTCACTGCTTCAACAGAGTTACAAATGACATATTTTCACTTTTCATCATAATTTTATTATCATTAATAAAATCATAATATCATTAATCATATTTTTATTAGAATAAATAACATGTAGATCTGTTCTGTGTTAGGTATAACGTTTACAAGGGTGTATTACCCTCTGATTAGGAACAATTGGGCCTGCGGAATAGCTCAGACATACCTTCGACCCAATAACGTATGACAAAACAAACTCTTATTCGGGTAAAAAACATCTAATGCAACTATTGCCATGTAGTGTTGCTAGCTACATTGCTGTTCGGTTGCGAGAAAGCATTCGGGAAATTTTGACCTAGACTGAGACCGGTGAGTTGTTGAGATAACTGCTGAGCTTGTGGCTGTTGGTTGAAGAATTGATTGGTCTGCGGAAACGCTTGAGCACTCTGCATAGGTTGCTGCATGGCACCAAAAGGTTGTTGTTGAAACTGATTGCCCATCGGCTGGAATTGACTGAAGTGTGATTGCATACCGTTTTGTATTCCCACGTTGCTGTAAATAGGCTGCTGAGTGGCAGTCGGCTGGTACACACCCCCAAATGGGTAGGATGGTTGTTGCTGAACTGGGTTGAATTGATTCACTAGATTGGTCGACGGTGTTTGACTGTACAATGCTAGTATACTGTCCTTTGTGAGCTTGCATTTCTCCTTCTCCGTCGGTACTGGTTGTTTGAAGAAGTTCTCTTCCTCGGCCTTCAGATCCGACTTGTGTTCCTCGGTTTTCGGTGGCTCGGCAGGTTTCTCTTGTGGCGCGGAGAAGAAACTGGAGAAAATGTCGTCGCTGTTCGTTGGCTTCGTATCCGGTTTGCATGTGTCCAAGCCGAGCAGGTCTGCAGAGCCATTCGAAGACCGACTAGTATCAGTTTGACTTGTAGGCGTACTCCGACCTAATTTGGGACTGACTGAAGATTTCGGTTTTGGTAAACTTGGAATGACATCAGATTTCTGCAACAAATAATGAGATCCGTAAAGTTTTTGAGTATTCACAAGAGCCAGATATGCTAACACAAGAAATCTATATGGATGTTATAAGAACAAAGCATGAATTTTGTGACTGAAATCTATGGTAGAAATATTAAAAACAAATACCAGAATGTGTTTCAAGTGAATGCTACCTACCTATGTAAATTTCTTAATATCTACTAACATATATAATTGTTCCACCCGAACAAGATCGAGACGGGCCGCTAGCATTATAATAATAAACGAGTTATATGACAAAATAAACGCTCTCGCCTCCCGCTCCACCGACCCTTGAATCCTAGCCAACCAAGCCAACCATCCACAGATCCCGCCTGATAGGGAAAGAACTTTGCATCAGCCTTATTGTCCTTCTTAATTTTAAATAAGATTCAGTCCATCAAAACAAAACATTTACATTGTATTTCTTATCGCTGGCGGTAGGTGCAGGCAGAGGTCCGAGACCCGATGACGCGGACTTCTTTTTTCGTTTCTGTCTCTCCATTTCTTCGTCAATCTCCTTATCCCTGTAAATAATACGAATAGGATCAGGAAAAATGTACCAAATCGAAGAAATATTCTATCAGTAGTAACCCAACAAAATGGTCTAGAATATTTTCAAACGTGTAAAGCCAAACCGCACTGGTTCAGTCTACATTTCCAGGATACGAGACATCGGTTATCCCAGGAGTGTCTCCCATGGCACCAGCTGAAAAGAACTAGCTTGTTAACTATTTCTTAGTCCCTTATTGGTTTCAGGTTATTTGGAATCTTAAATCTCTACTCATTCCTGCAATAAGGTAATTGAGATTGACTGCGCCCAAGGAGCACTTATTAAAGTAGCTATAGCTCCATCATACAGATATCTCATTGGTGACAACACAAACTGTATCAAAAGGTATATAGGGAAACAGCATCGTAGATATCAGTCATTAATAAGAGGTAAAAGAGACAGATTCCCTAGGTGGACCTGTGCTTTAGTAAGGAGACTAAAGGATATAACATGTTCAGTAAAAAAAAAATTATCTAGTCCTCATAACATCAAACGTAAAGCTATTGAATAGGCACTAAATGTCCTTTTGAAATATTAAACATCACACACTAACAAAAACATGTGCCACACAAAATAATAACTATATAAAGTATTGTTAATAAACTTTTCTTATATAGAGTCAACATTTTTTTGCAAGTCTTAATATTTGCAAACAATGCAAACTATAATTGAGAACACGGTTTCCAACCATGCAACTCAACAAGTTTTCTTGAGAAATAAATATATTATTTTTAATATCTGCCAACCTAACGATACCAATGAGTTGTCCTGCCGGATGCCCTTTGAATTTCCTGAATGCTTCCCTTCTACAGGTACAATCAGGAATATCACATCACCTCAGCACATAAACGATCTAGAAATTTTGCTAGTGGTGGTCATCCAACCAGCCACCAACGCTTCGACGTTTGCTACTCACCAGTTGACTTTAGGCAGCGGTAGAGGCACCCACTCCTTGGCGATATACTTCTTCTGCTCGTACTTGGCGCGAATGAACGCCTCCAGCGAGGAGTCGTTCTGAGGCCTACGGAACGAATCTGGAAGGTTCGCCTCATAAACCGCGCGTGCCCGTGAGTTGCCCATTTGTTGAAGGGAAACCTGGAATTTTAACACAGGATCGAGTTATCTAAAGGCAAATTATCAATAGGGTTGGCGTATTTTTGTATGAGGAGGGCACCTAATATGTAATGAAGATCTTTTTTTTACATAACCATTACGTTATCTATACTAATAAATAAAATTGGAATGTCTGTTTGTAATATTAATATATAATCAAAATAAGATTTTTTAAAATTTTTGTGTGTCTGTCTGTCTGTCTGTTTTTTCCGGCTAATCTCTGAAACGGCTGGACCGATTTTGACGGGACTTTCACTGGCAGGTAGCTGATGTAATAAGGTGTAACTTAGGCTGCTTTTGTTTCTACTGAATAAGTTTTTTTGTTAAATTCCACGCGGACGAACTCGCGGAATCAGCTAGTTCTATATAAAAGCATCTGACCTGATAGACCAATGTCAAAACAACTTCTGCGATATACACTCGTGGACAAAATTAGAGGAACGGAAAAAAAAGGTTTAATATCTCGTGTTATAATTATCGTGCGTACTGGCCACATACATTAATATACTCTATGAAAATAAAAAAAGTTTTGAAATGTTCTTTTTTCGAATTTCATTTGTTTTTCTGTCATTATTGCGTAATATTACGTTCTTTCGTACTGCGAAAAAATTTGCCAACTTTTGAATTTGAATGAAAATTTTGGTTTTGTTCAAATTTTTGCCTTGGCTTCCTTATTTATCGTGTAAAGTGTAAATTGTTACTGCTAATAAACTGAAAATGCCAGACCTAAACGCCACTCAAGTTGCCAGGGGTGTTACTTTAATTGAAACTGGGCACACCTACAAACATGTGGCCCAAACGTTACAAGTATCCAAATCTGTGGTACACCGAGTTGTCAAGAGGTATCGGCAGACCGGACGATATACGAGACTCGCAGGACAGGGTCGTAAACGGAAAACTGTGGCGAGAGATGACCGTTTCCTTGTTAACTGGGTGCTCAGGAACAGGACTTTAACTTCTTCTGAGGTAAGAACGGAGCTCCAAGAAGTTCGAGGGATTACAGTAAGCACAAAAACTGTGAGAAGAAGACTGAAATCGGCCGGAATAAAATCACATGTGCCTGCCAGGGGCCCCCTTCTTACAACATGCCATCGAGTAGCTAGACTTAATTTTGCTCGCAATCACGAAAATTGGAATGACGAAGCTTGGAGTCAGGTTCTATTCACTGATGAATCCAGATTTTGCCTGAAACCAGATGATGGAAGGGTGAAAGTGTGGAGACGCTCGGGAGAGCGTTATGCTCAGTGCAACATCATTGGAAAAGAGGCATATGGTGGAGGGTCAGTTATGGTATGGGGAGGTATTTGTATGGGGGCACGTACGGAACTGCAAGTCATTGAAAATGGATCATTAACAGCAGTACGATATGTAACTGAGATTTTAGAACAAGTTGTAGTGCCATTTACCCCCTTCATAGGAGACGGATTTGTTTTTATGCATGATAATGCACGACCCCATACTGAGGCCGTGGTTGTTGAATACCTTCGAGACCTTGAAATCAACACTATGGGGTGGCCAGCGCGCTCACCCGACTTAAACCCCATAGTGCATGTCTGGGACAAGCTTGGAAAACAAATAAAGAAAAGAATTCCTGTCCCCGCTAATTTGAGAGATCTCAAAAACGCGTTACAAGAAGAATGGACCGCCATCCCTCAAGATTTTATTGATAACTTGGTTAGAAGTATGCCAAGAAGACTGGAAGCAGTTGGAAGAGCTAGAGGGGGCAACACTAAGTACTGATTACAGCCCACATTATAGCCTTTTTAAGCATTTATGAATAAAAAAAAATTTAATTTTAAGTATAAAAATGTTTCTTTCCTGTAAATTTTTCTTTTTTTCTGAATTTCGTGAATTTTTATACTTTAACTTTGTTTTTTCGACTTTCGCTTTTTTAAAATAACGAAAAATAAGCAAAATACAAATTACTATACTTAATTGTCACAAATTTCCATGATATTTTGTTTTACACGCACTTTTTTTGCGTTCCTCTAATTTTGTCCATGAGTTTATTTGAGGATGGAACTTTTGATTACTTGACAAAGCGACAGCAGCGATCCTAGCGTGAATCATGGTCTCGACAACATTAATGTATGTACTGTATGAATATAAAAATAATCGACCAAATCGTTCACTAGTTACACAATCTTTAACGGACGCACCAAGGATTTCATGCCTTTATATAAATCTTATCTAAGTAAAAAACAATCCGAATCAATAATAAGAAAAAATCATTCAACACAACCTTTAATAAGTTACTGCAGCATTAAAATAATTGTTAATTTTAATTATCTGTGTTAAAATGTTAACACTACAATTTTAACCAGTTATAACGATTATAATCTTAACAGGTTTCTTAATTCGACCTTTAAATCGTTTCGTTCATAAAATAATAGAACGTTCAAAAAAGTTGCACATCAATTTAGTGTTAACATTTAGTTCCAACCTGGACCAACGAATATTATTTTCTCTATCGAATATATGTATGCTATCTTTTCACGCCCTAGAAATACTGCAATTCTTGAATTTTGGTAAATAATGGGTCGAGACCACACATCCGTAGTTTACTTATGTCCTCAAGGGGGTTCGAAATTTTTATTTGAAGTCTGGCATAGTGGTCGGCCACCATCTTGTTTTTTTTTTCAAGTCGATAGTACCATGAATCATATATTATATGGATATAAGATACAAAAATAATAAAAAAATGTATCCATTTATTTCCATGTCTCCATTCATTCATTCCATCACATTTATATCCAAAAACAAATAGATACCCAGCTACATAGCCGTTGACCGACCATGTGTCTGTTAATTTAGTGTTTCTAATGGTGCAGTTGTTGTTTTATCACTTAAAACGTTTATTTGAACATAATCCTATATATGATAACTATTTTGAAGTTCATCTTCACAAATTCTCTTATTCTTAATAGCTATCTTTCCTATAGAATATCTTCGTAACAGGCCATTTTAGGACATTTTACATAAATACGTTTTATTATTATTTTTGTATCCTATATCCATATACCTAATATATGATTCAGAGTACTATCGACTTGGAAAAAAACAAGATGGCGGCCGACCACTATGCCTGGCCGAAAAGTGTGCTTAGACGTCGTCGAAGAATATTTCCATTTATTAAATATGTATGGTTTCCAGCATATGCTTCTAGAATGCTTACTGTACCGGTATCAGACAGTATTATTTGTACAAGTGTATCAAGACAACTTTCAAAACCGAAAACTGCATAATTTACTACCTAAATAAATGTAAACCAATGCTGTGACTAATATACAGATATAATTTTCCTTATTTGTAATATACTTATTTCTACTTTCGTAAACCAGCAAAGATACGTACCGTATACATATAATACTTTTATTTATAGTCAATTATTATTACGTACATATTGTAGATGTCGTATCGTATGTATTATCGATAGCTCGGTCTGGCGCGTCAGGCGGCTACTTCACTAAAATATAGGCGGAGTGAACGCCATATTTAGTGTAAAAAATTGCCGCAGGTCACGTGACCATAGGGCGAATTCTCTCTTTTTCTATATTCAAAGATATAGTGGAATATTACTATAGTCGTGATAATCGTGAGAGCCAGTGAGTGAACTTATCAGGCCATGTTACTGTTTTCACAACAAAGACACCTTACCACTTGTTCCGGAGTCCACGAGTCCAAGTTGACACTCTTTACTTTCGAAATGTGAACGCCAAGATTCCGATGAATTCCCGCGCATCGAATGCACAGGAATATTCCCAGGTTCCATGACGCCCATCGTGGTCCTGAAACGGGATTCAAGTGTTGATATCATCAATAGATCAATATGTATCTTGGCTCGAGGGCCAGTACTTTCTTTCTTCTCTATTTCTTGGCCGACAAAGCATCAGTGATACTTTTAGTGTCACTGATGTCCATGGGCGACGGTGATCACTTACCATCAGGTGACTCGTGGTCTGCTCGTGTGTCGGTTATTAACATAAAAAAAATGTAGAAATATATAATAGTGATAGTGAGCGAAAAAGCAATTAACTCGCTTCTAGAAAAATGAAAGATTATTACACAGCTTACTCATACACGTGCGATACAAAAATTCTTTTAAAAGTGTCGTCGACCTGCACACTAAACAAGAATCAAAGGGCGACGCCAAAAATCTACGCTGTCGCCGAACAACTCCGCGATGCGACGAGCGACGATCAATCATGCTTTGAGTAGATTGCATTTCTATATGCACCACAACATGTATGAATACGCAAACAACATATAAAATAATTGTTCGTAATAGGTGCATGTCTTAGGTAATTATAATTATATTTTTTCTCGTACTATGGTAAGGCATGATGTTTTTGTATTATCCCACCGCAGAACCGTGGGCTCGTCCAAAGTCGAAGACTCAACTGATCAATAAACGCTAGGAATTTGCAATTATTGCTGTAAGCATCATAATGTACATGGAACAGGTGAACTTGGATAGATTCATTTACATATGTAGGTTCTTAAACGTTTCTTATCGCAGTGTAACATTAGCCGCATCTATGTACTTAGTCGATCATTTGTCAATAGAGCGACCATGCCTGTTATTTCGCTGCAACGGTCGTTGCCCTTCAACTAAGAGGACGTATACACGATCAAGGGTTTTTTAAAACGAATGCCGGGTTGTTACCCGTCTTCTGCGTCTGCTTGTTAGCAAACCGGCCAACTGATAGCCACCGCCGCTTCGGGGCTTCACCGACCGCATGCCGAACATGGAAGTGGTTAACGTAACGTAAACAAACAAACATTTCACGGTTAATTATAAGTAGGTAGTAGGTAAGCAAATAACTTGTACACTATCGACAATTGCTATAGAGGTTATGCGTTATGCTAGATGGTATAGAGTTCGACAGCTTCTGATATAAGGAAATTTTCGCAATGGTCTCCACTGCTTATCACCAGGATGCACGACCAGAAGAGGTCAACTTATACTCAAAGATGGAGCCCCTTATACCGTACAGGGTCATCAAACTACATTCGTCAAATACTCTCTGTTAATTAAAAATAGAAATCGGAGCTCTTTTCACATTTACAAACCCTAGAACTAAAGAAATAGGAGTCAATACCAACACGGTGCCGTTGCGTTGTTCAAAAATAAAGTATTCACTGACACGCGATATGCCCCTAAAACCGTCGTGTTATTCCCTTCACTACTAAAACATTAACAGATTAAATACGGCATTAGTATTAGGAACGAGCCTTGTTGTTTGACGAATTCAATGACCGTAATTATTAAATTATACAGAAATTTGTACGTAGCTTCCTGTTCACTTATAACGCTATTCAATTCTTTAGAAGCCGCCCCCTCCGCCTTCGAGTTCAATGGGTCGGAGTTCGGATTTAATCAATTATTTATACATGAGTATTCAAATTTTTTTATATTTTTTTCAATTACACATTATTAGGTTTATTGATATTTTATATAGCCTATCATTACGCAATCAAATGTTCTCATTACATACAAATTTTCATTAGGATTGACCAAGCCATTCTTGAGTTATAATGAGACATACAGACAGATAAAAATTTTCAAAATCTTGAAATTGATGTCAATGATTCTTAAAATAATTATTTATTATGTAATTTGACAAAAAAAAATTGAATGTACAGACAGGCAGTACAGATTTATATAGTATTATAGATTGAGGTATGTAATGTAATGAATTAATTTTATTTTTATTAATGTTGCTTAAGTTTTGCCTTTATCTCAGGTTCAATTCATTCCACTATTATAAGTAATTCAATGATCATGTTTAAAACTAGAAAGCCAGGCGGTCATACGAAATGACAGCTGTTCTAGATATCATAAATTGTAATTAAAATGATTTGTGCAAAGGTGTGCAAAGGTATCTTAAATACCATGATAATTTAATGAAAACAATGAGAACTGCATGGTATGGTATCAGTGTATATGGACCATTTGAATGCCGTGGCAACTTCATCCCATTGGCTAGTACAGTTACGCAAGCAACCAATAAGTTATTGGCGATAAACAAATACTTAAGCCGCATATAATAAAGATTCATCAGATAAAAAAAGAAAGTTAAATGAGAATTATACAACTTACATTACAATAAATGATATATTTTATGTATGTAGATAAAACTGTTATCATTTTTTACATGATAACAGTAAATAATAAATTTTAACTGTTTAACATTCATAACACAAAATTAATAATTGTGCAATATTAACTGGGCATTCTTAGGCTTCCTTCTCAACTGACTCTACAATATTTTTATGCATTTCACGTAAATTACTTCTACAAGCAGTAGTTCATCTGCTCAAGCGACAGCTATTGACTGAAAGGTTGGCTAGTATAATTTTAAGAAACCAATACAAAAATGGTTTCATTGGCACATTTTTGGATAAACAAAATTTTTCCCCACATAATATTAAATTTGAAGTGACTAAGAAGCAGTTAATAATATGTTACATCTAGTAGTTTATATATCCATAGATAATTCTGATGGTACGGTTGGCTACACCTTGTTATAAAATTTGCATATTTATTAATATTTTGTACATTGGTAAATAAGAAATATATTTACCATTAAGAACATGACTATGAAATAACTGTGTATGTTGAAATAAAAACTAAAAATCTATATCAAATGTTACTTATAACTCTTCCAATATACTAATAAATTACAATCTGCTATATTTTTAGTGCGAGCCATTTAGAGAAGAGTTTTGATTTGTTTTGAATATGAAACTTAAGCAGTATTAACACATTGGTTTAATTGTTGCACTCCGATAAACAGCGTGCTTTGAAATCACAAACCTATGTGTCTTTAACTTTTTTTAGTTATGTGTGTATAAAGACTAAATAATCACTGGTTTCAATGGGTTAAAAACTGAGAGTTCTCCTTAATATTCTGAAAGGCATGTTAAGTTTACTAATCAGCACTTAGTCAGTATAGTATTATGACTTAAAGACTTAAAAATTAAGTCTTTTGAATAGAATAGAACTAAAAACATTCAGTTCAAAAAGTGATCCATAAACTTGTTATTGATGCAATTAAGGGAACTTGGTGGATTAGTAAAAAGCACTCTTTCTCTATCAAGTACAACTTTTTGTCACGTCAAAGAATAGTGAAACTAACAACACGATTAGGATATTATGTTGTTATGATGATTGATGTTTAGGAGAAGCAGTATAACGTGTTTCATGTTAAGTATGTATAATAAGGATTATTTGCCACTTATACTCATTTCTTTGCTTCATTTAAAGTTAATAATGTTTCTTTATTATCACTCTCAATAAATCTGTTTTAAAAATGTAATTAATATGTATTTGCTTAATTGTGCAACAACGATGTGTAAGCCTGAAATTGTAACCATGCAATTTGGACAATATGAATTAATTGGTTAAGAGCAACATTTCGTCATATAAACACCTTGTTTCTGACCTTCTTTTAAGAATTATAGTAAGCAATAATTTTTGGATAAAATCATCGGAATTATTATGTTAATAGAAGATTTATGTATATCCAGAACTCAAATTATATAAAATAATATTCATACTTAAATTACTCAATGTGTTAACAGGAAAAGAAACATTACTTAGTCCAGCGGTACCCATTATTTATTGCGCATGGTGAACTAAAGACATAAAATTTCAAGACCTACATTACAATTTGAGTACGACTATAGAAACAAAAAAGGAAAAAAAAGGTAATTTTGCTCACCCTTGGCGTCACAATCAACACAATATTTATTGTCTTCATCCTTTAACATTTGCATTAATATGTTTTGACATCGATCCTGGATTTGTTTGGCCCGATCCTTTTCACTTTTAGAAGCCATTTCTGTGAATCAGCGAATGATTATGTGGAAAATGGGGTGGTTGAAATACTTTTGTTTGTGAAGGCTCGAGTTGAAGGAAAGACCATAGACTCAGAGGCATAAGTATGGATAGAACCGAAATGATATGACAATGACAGCTGTCTGCCAGTTCACGGTGATGAGGTGTATAGAGCACAGAATAACTATACTCTCTACCGAGAGATATAGAGATGTATGGTATAGAGTTATTGTCCATGAAAATGTTTATGTACGGTACGTAATAAAAAATACAGTCTATTTATTATATTTCGCTATTAATTGTTATTATTAATTTTATATAAGTTTGAAACTATACTAGTTTATATAATATTTCACTATGGATTATTAAGGAGTTAAAAATGATGTCGAGTAGTCTGAATAATTTGATAACCTCGCTGACATTTTGGGACTCGTAGTGATTGTGACTACCGTATTTTGATATTTTAGATTATTTTACTTATTTATCAAATGGACATTTTTTTATATAACTAATCGGTAATAAGCAGACGGTAAATGTTAAGTGTTCACCATCGACCATAGATTAGTACCATGGGATGTTATGGAGCATCGTAACCGTAACCGAAACTTTCAGATATCAGAAACCGTAACCGAATCTAATAAAAATGTTTCGAATAATTTCGATAGGCGCGGAGTCTATATAAAACCGGTTATGATAGGTTAACACTATTTTTCAGATTTTTTTCTATTATTATAATACCAAATAATACTTAGACAGAAAGTCCAAACATTACTTTGTAAATACATTATATGTTTTGTTTACAAGTTCAAAACCACCTCCTTAACCGAAATTATCTGAAATCATCGAATAATCCTAAATAATTTCATAGCCGTAACCGAAACCGGTAAAATATTTATTTTCTAATGTTAATAGCCGACAAACGAGCAGACGAGCCACCTGATGGTAAGTGATCACCGTCGCCCATGGTCATCAGCAAGACCAAAGATATCACTAATGCGTTGTCAGTCAGGAAATGATAAGAAGGTTAGAAGTAAGGTACTGGCTCTCCAGCTCCCAGCCGGAACATGACGAGAAGGGTGGCAGCTAGCCAGGCAGGCTTCACGGAAAGATAATAACCCTTACACGAATCACTACCACCAAGCAGTTTGGCTTCTGTCGCCTCTTACGATACCCTGTTCTGCCAGTATGGGATTGGAGGAGTATTCTAAGCAGTCCCAATACGGCTAATATTATTATTCATATATCCGCATCCATATCCAGATCTGAAATTTCATATCCATAATATCCCTATTAAGTACCACCAAGACCATCACCGAACTGTTGCCAACTGAAAAGGAAGCGGAGGACTAGCATTATTACTGGCTCTCGGGTATTGTGATGGAACTACGTGAAATGTATCCCGGTTGGTTTTAGAAGGAAGGTGGTAACTGAACAGTCGGGCAAAATACTTTATCACTATGCAACTACCGTCGAGATTAAACTAGGTGGTACAAAGTCCAGCGTTTGGCATAGCCTCGTCTGTTATTCAGCAGAGTGCAGGGGAGATTAGCTTGGATGGAGCCCCGTACACAACATTTGCGAAATGTGCGATTATGTCACCATACCCTGTTAATAACAATGAGTCCACTGGTTAGCCGCATTCCTGTATAATACCGGTATTTTAGCCACGGTTGCGAGTCATAATTTCCAGTCTGTAATACTCTCAGCTGATTCGCTGCCAGTGTCAAAAGAAAATGATGACTATGTCATCTGAATGTCAAAGTAATAACCAAAATCAAACTGTCGAATCAGTGTTTACGTTTTGTATTTTGCAATATTGCAATTAACTCCTATTCTGATTAATTTGTTTTAAAAAATATATGTATTCTATAAAACTTGTAATTATATATACAACGTATTGGTTAGTGTAAATAAGTGATGAAAGTGAATTATTTTTTACGTTTTCGTTGCTTTTGTTTAAGAATATTGCGTGTTTCAATACGTATGTAATTTATTTTTATTAGAAGAATGGGTAATCAACTAGTAGGGGTGGCGCCTTCGCAAATCTACCCTGTGGAGCATTATTTGAGTGACCATTCTGACCTCTCTTTTGATCAGAGGTATGTATCAAATATATGTCACGAATATTAAAAGAAATGCTTCTTTTATACCTTTGTGATTAGGGACCATTTTAACGTTCATGTACTTTTCTACTAAAATAATATTTGTTTCGGTTTGATTCATAATTTGGTAAGATAATGCATTAATATAAATAAATGGAATAATAAATATCTATCATGCAATTTTTTACTGTCATCATTTTAAGTTGATTGTATATTTCGTTGCCATATTGTTAAATACAATTTTAGGATTCTATGCTGTTAATAAAAGTCAATTTCCAAAACAAAAAAATATTAGACCTAATATGAATTTTTCATCATAGATATCTAACCTGCTTAAAATAATCGTGCAGTCTTGTGAAAATGCATAAATAGTTAAATAATATAGAAATATTAGCCATACCTAAATACATTGGCTGCTAATTTGGACGATACAAGGCTGATAAAGTTTACTCATATTAAATTAAACAATATATATTAATGCATACATAGATTAGTCCCCATAACAGTTCTAGTATTAGTATAGTCATTCTGATAGGTAGCGGCCCGTCTTGTCAAGCGGAGGTGTCTAGGGTTTGATTCCCAGCAGGCCAGACAGTTATGTGACAAATAAATGTTTTTTCTCGGGTCATGAGTGTTTTTGATGTCATATTTGTCTAAGACCATGCCACCTGCAACATAGGGAATCTTAGTAAGGGGGAGTGAGTACATGAACATTTACTTTAAAATTAGATATGATATATATATATGATATATATATATATATCATATATATATAAAGATGTAATTGGTTTTAGAAATCATGAAATTCTTAATGTTATGTCAAATGTTGAAATATAACTTAAGTTATTTTTGGTTCATATTATGGAAACATACATTGATTGTTTCAGCCTTGGTTCAACAAGATTCCTCAAAGTAGCTAGAGCACGATCCAGAGAGGGTCTGGTGGTGGTAAAAGTGTTTGCTGTTCACGATCCGTCATTACCATTGGCAGAACACAAGGAGAGGATTCTAAAGATCAAAGAACAGCTGGCATCTGCTTTCAACTGTTTGCCTTTTCAGAGAGTTATTGTGAGTAATAGGATAAGTCTATCTGCTAATCTGGTTTTAGAAGAAAAGTGTACTGAGAAAATTGCTCTTTCAATAGAATTCTAATCCATCCTAAGCAAATCTTCCTGGATATTGATACTTCTTTAGCTTTCATAATATCCTATTTTTTCTTATTTATTATTGTGTTCTTTTTTATGTCATTAAATTTTGTTTACTATTGGCTCACAGATATTGCAACTATAAACTGTTCATTGAAAAATATCCTGGCATTATTGCTTCCTTTGTTCCGCAGGATGCACCACCAGTAGGAGAGATTGCCCTTTTATTTTTTTTCAGCATCTTTTCTTTCTTATTTTTGCTGTATTTCAACCAGCACATGATTCTCGCGGTATTCGCGATTGTCCAAAGAATAACTACAGTTGATATACATTAATTTAAGAGCATTTTTTTGTATTTCAGTTAACTGATAAAGCTGGACTGCTTATGCGGGAGTACTGCAAATGTAGTGTATATGACAGGATGTCGACAAGGCCATTTCTGACCGTGCTGGAAAAGAAATGGATTACATTCCAAGTTCTTTATGCATTGCATAGGATGCATAAACTTGGAATCTGTCATGGAGACATCAAGGTTTCAAATTTAATTAATTTTCTCACAAGCAAAATACAATCCTAATTCAGGGCTAAAGCAACAGATAGAAATGATGGATTAGATGAAAAGCAGGGGTAGCTTAGGAGTTTGAACATTGTATCCTGCTCAAATAACCTGGGTTAGAATTTTACACATTTTTCTAAACTTTTTAAATTATGTGTATAAGTGCAATTAATTGTCACTTTCTATGGTGTGGGAAAATATCGTGAGGAAGCTGGCACATTTAATAGTTGTCTTTAATATACTCATAGAATTTTGTATGATATAGTTTATAATGTCATAAAAAACAGATATCAAATGCATTCTTGCATTCACTGGCTTCTTATCTTTGCTTTCAGCTAGAAAATATTATGGTGACCTCCTGGTTATGGGTGCTTCTAACAGATATAGCTTCGTTCAAGCCCACGTTTCTACCAGACGACAATCCAGCGGACTTTAGCTACTTCTTCGACACGTCTCGTCGAAGGTTGTGCTACGTCGCGCCGGAGAGATTTGTCAAAGCTCCTGACCCTAGCAGTAGATCAGCGGTAAGACTTGATGTTCTGGATCAAACTACATGTACCAGTGTTCGTGTAATAGTCGAAATTCGCCCATAATCGCCCATAATAACGTTCGGTTCCCAATTTTATTCCAAGTCAAGAAATTCTTGACAAACGGAGAAGAAAATGGGGTCCAAAGTGTTTAAACTAAAACTTCTTTAGTACCATAATGATTCGAAACTCGATGGTACGAAAAAGCGAAGGTAAAAAGAGACCAAACGCATACATCTATTGGATTAGACCTGCGCGAGAATGAGACAGAATACCTTATACAGTTTTCCATATTACTCCGTTTCCTCTTTGTGCGATACTTCGTAGCCTCCCCACTGTTGTATATTATGCGGTGTACATAATTATGTGTGCTTGCGTGCGCCTGTATATTGCCGAGTCGAACTGAGAGAGAAGGCGTCGTATAGTGAGTACAGTACACGAGTGTTCTACGTGTGTATGTTTGTGTGTTACTATATGTATGTGCGCGCCTGCTTATTACAAAGCCTGTTGTTTTTGTTGTATTGTACGTATGTATGTATGGTAGTTCATTTCATAAAAATACATTTAATGGATGAATTAATAAATTGTTCTTGCAGGTTGACGATCGTACCGGCCTACTTCTAAGCGAGTCGCCGTGTAAAGTGGGTGAATTGGTGCCTACTATGGACATATTTTCTACTGGGTAAGTTCTTTACTCATTCTGTAACTGCAATTTATAACAAATAAATTGTTTACTTGTGCGATGGTTCCATCGATAGTCTCGTGGAAGATTTCGTTGAAGTGTTATATAAATAAATTAATATAGTATCATGACGTAAAGTAGCTTTACAGAGTAACACAAATTTGGATTGAATAAACAAAGAAGAAAAGGGATTTTTGTATTCAAACAGATTTACGATCGTTAAGTCTAGTTTCTTTTTTGTGGACGTAAATACGGGAATTCAACTTCAACTGATTTTACACGTGGTCTCTGCTACATAAAATTTAAAATCAGTTTTCTAATATAATTGCAGTCCACGCTACAATCTGAAACGACATACAACTTAGTGATTACAAAACAAAATTGTGAGGATAATAAAATTATATATTTTGATTTACAAGTATATTATAACAGTTCGTAAACTTTTCTCCACATGAGTCGTTACGTCGCCCACATTGCATGCGAATTTGTCTGACGAACGCATACGTTACGGCTTCGACCCAGTTGCAGGTTTTTTTATTAGCATAGACCACCTTTTTTCCTTTTTTCGCTCTTTTTTTATGGTAATAGCCGACAAACGAGCAGACGAGCCACCTGACGATAAGTGGTCACCATCGCCCATGGACATCAGCAAGACCAAAGGTATCACTGATGCGTTGTCGGTCAGGAAATGAGAAGAAGGTAAAAAAGAAAGAAAGAACTGGCTCTCAAGCCCCCAGCCGGAACACGACGAGTCGTTTCGCGACGAGTCTTATTCTTAGTATGAATGTTGGGAACATCATTGTCATAGTATTTTTTCTATTAACTAAAATTGTTGCAAAGTATTTAAAATGTACTGTGACACAATAGTTAAAATACTGATATCTTTAACGAGTTTTCTAAGCGAGTTTCCGGGGTTGATTTTGTAAATGGCGCGTACTGCTTATTCAATATTAAAAATTACTGAATATCATCAGCTGAACCCCACAACAACAGACCACAGGACATTACACTGTGACATGAGGACATGATATTTTGTCTCTTTCTATATAGTTTAAATATATTGTTCGAGGAAATAATATATGTGTAACATATATCCGTATAAAATGTTACTGTCAAATTAATGTCTGCTTTCGAGCGGGAATTCCGGAATCAACGCTGACACTTGTGCCTATGTGCTCGAATGCCCGGTGACATACAAAAAAAATAAGTGTAAAAAACTTCCTGATAATCTTTCCTTCTAGCTGTGCACTTCTAGAACTCTGGAACGACGGCACCCCAGCGTTAGATTTGCCGGGTCTGCTCGCGTACCGCAACAGCGAGGACCGCCCGGTCACCATGACGCTTCCAGATGGCTGTGAACCAGAGCTGAGGAGTTTACTCCACTCCATGACCGAGAGGAATCCCAAGGATCGGAAGAGTGCTGAAATATACCTGGATGAAGCTCGTGGCAAGTGAGTCAAAACATTCGTTTTATGATTCACTGACATCAATTTTTGTGTGTATGTCTGTCTGTATTTGTGTGTATCCCGTTATAACACAAGAAGGGCTTGACCAACCTTAACTTAAACGGCATGTAATGAGAACACGTGATTGCGCAGATGACAGGCCATATAAAATATCAGTAAACCTAATGACGTCTAACCAAGGGAAAGAACATAAAATTTTGAACAATCATGTATATAATAATTAATTGTTCAACCATAACGTTGTCGGAGGGGGCCGCTAGTAATAAATATTGTATAATTATATATTTTGTATGCTACTAACATTGTGGATCTATTCAGAGCGAAGATTTTTAGATCATGTTGATTCGTCTCCATAAAATGAGACCAAATCGGTTTACGTATCATGACGCGACATGTGGGATCTTGCCCATGCAATGTAACCTGAGCTTTTCTGATTAGTATCTGCTCTTTCTTTCAGACTTTTCCCTGAATACTTCTACTCATTCCTCCAGTCCTACATGTTGATATTCTCCGCCCAACCGATCCTACCAGCGGATGAGAAGATCCTCCGAATCCATCAAGACATAAAAAACATTATCAAAATCTTCACCCAACCGTCCACCGCCAAGAATTATCAAGACTTGGTTGATGAAACCACTGACAACCAGAAGGTTGATATCGATGCCTTGGTTAAAGAGGGTTACAAGGTCTTGAATGTGAACGTCACTGATTACGAGGAAGACGCGGAGAAAACTCCGGAGAAGATAGAGATGGGGCCTGATGGCGAAGGACTGATACTTATCACGTCGTTAGTGACGTCCTGCATTAGGGGTCTGCATCATTGCACGTCAAAGTTGTACTGCTTGGAAATATTGCAGCTGTTGTGCGAGAATTCTAGTTCTGAAACTATTTTAGATAGAATATTACCGTTTATTGTAAGTATGATTTTATTCACTACCTCTTACTTGAACAGCCTTCACACATCATGATATACACGTTAATTCGCACACACACACACACAGTGGCAGAACGTACATACGTACGTACTTACGTGGACGTGATCCATTGCTTTTTGTGGTTGTCACATGATACAAAATAAATAATTATAATGCAGGTATCCTCATATAAATATAAATTATAAATTCCCTCAATTTATCTTCCCCAGACGCTGTTAGAGATTTGGTAAAGAATTTAATACTGTATACTAGGCATATCTCTGTCTAGATGTCTAATGTCGTCTGTAAAAGTTCCTTTGACTGAGATAGTTTAAACATTTGAAAAATACGTCTCGAATAGATCTACCTGTCCCACGCACCCGAAGCTCGAGTCCGTGCCGCGGCCGTGTGGTGTGTTGCGCGTTGCGTCGCATGCGTTAGGGCTCTGCCCCCTCAGGACTGCAACGTGTTCCCCGAGTACATTCTGCCCGAGCTGGCGCCCCGCGCCTCCGACCAGGCGCTGCCTGTGCGGATCGCGTATGCCAACAACATTGGTAAGGCCCTCCTATTAGATGCAACACTAGAGTTAGGTACTTATAATTATCATAAGCAATAAGCAAATGTTTATAAACTTATACTCCAGGAAATACTGTTTGGCATGAATTTACGAAATTAGGACATTAAAAATAATCATAATGAACGATTCATCCTGCAAATAGTGTCACTTCCAACTAGGCTATGGGATCGTCAAAACTACCAGAGTAATTAAAGTAGTGCTGTAATTGACCAAGTCAATTTGGTTGAACGTCTTAATCAGGCACGGTGTTGTCTACAGATGCAAATGAAACCTAATCTGTGTTTTTGCCCCATTAAATATCATCTCAGATACTCTCGGGGTTGAAGGAAGTAATTCCCTCATCTGCCGGTTAATCGGGTAATGCCAAACCTAACCCAGCGCAGGCATTTAAAACAATCATCTTAAACCCAGATTTAATCGCGAACGGATTACTACTCTCAGCATCCAGTTAATCAGTAAATTTTGTTTGGGGTGTCACAAGGCGAACTTTGTCACCATTGGTTTACTTCCGCTATGTTTAGAGGTTGGAATAAAATACAATTTTGCGTTCGTGATTATCGATGAAGTGTTTAAGTAATTTAATCGAAAAACAAAACCGACTTCAACAATGTGTGAACTACGTAGTACAATGTAAGATGATGTTGCAGCAAAACTAGCGGAGACCGCGGTGCGGTTTCTCGACCAGACGCAGAACATGGTCGATAAGGAAGCCGCTAATATTAACTACGAAACTGAATTATCGGCGCTCCATGAGATGGTAATGTAACATTTATAACATGTACATATATTGGTTGAATTAAAAAAAAAAAAACAAAATTTGTAGCAGAACTAAAAAAAAAAAGATTTTGTAAATATATGTTTATTGTAGTCGCTAATCTGGTTATTTTCGCAATTTTACATTCCACTCGACAAGGTGGCCAAGTGGTGGTAACTGTTATATACTATTAGAATTCAAGTTACTGTAATAAAATTTCAGTGATGGTTTTGAAATATATAACAATTATTATATTTTACATCATTCATTAAAATGATTATTAATATTATCTTTATTATAATCGCTTATAACATTTCCATAACGTACAATAAAAACACAGCTGCGATTTACAAAAAAAGCAAAAAAAAGGGGGCTATATCGAAGGAATCCTCTAGCAGGTACAATTTACAGGTACGCTCGACGGTGTCGTACTTGCTGACGGACTCTCAGGCTGTCGTCAAACGCGCGTTAGTCGAGAACGGCATCACCAAGTTGTGCATATTTTTTGGGAAACAGAAAGGTATCAATTTTCCATTATTAAAACAATCTTTCAATATTACTCGAATGCGGCTACTGTCCAGCCTTTCGTCATAGACGTTCCTGCGGTACGGACGACGCGTGTCGCTTCGACATGTTCTTCGGTGCTCCCAACAGTTAACGGGCTCTTGCTAAGTCAGCGCGCTTCACCACCTAACGGTGCGTCGCCGCCTGCCATCAGCTGGGGCTGTAGCATTGACTTGTAATAATTTAAATATAGATAATTGACCACTCGGCTACTTCATCGTATGATTGTGGTGGGTGAGTGGTGAAGCCAAGTGCGGGAAGGAAGGAAGTTTTCCAAATAAGGTTTAAAATTACTTATACATATATATTCTATCTGTACGCACGTTAATTTAACGCTTGATGATAATTATATGTATAATATAATAATGGTTAAATGATATCAGCCGCAAAGTTAGAAGTTAACTTTTGTATTATTTTCTAACAGCCAACGATGTGATCCTGTCGCACATGGTGACGTTTTTGAACGATAAGGAAGAAGTGGCGCTGAGGGGGTGTTTCTTCGAAAGAGTGGTGGGGGTTGCGTCGTACGTGGGCCAGCATGCCGCGCCGATCCTGCTGCCGTTGTTGCAACAGGTATGTTGCATTATTTTTTTATTGTTACAGTTGCAAACAGTTTTACAGTCCATCTGACCAACATTTGTCTGTGCCAAAAAGGTACTTGTAGTTAGTAACTGTGTTATCAAATTTTGGAAATATTTTTTCAATGATCCGTTTTTCATATCATTTGTTTGACTTTATATGTATGAAAATTATTAATTCTGGCACGTGCCAAATTTTATTCGTACCGTTGCTACTTAAAAAAACAAATGTGGTTCACCGATTGGCTCGAGAATTGTATTCTGGATCGAATTTTAATATAAAAATTTAAAAAAAAATAAAATGTACTAGCCGTCTAGAATTCCTGCTCAATTTAAATTAAGAAAAAAAAAATTGCCGCCAGTTTTAACCCGCATCGGGCACCAGGCTCACACAAAGTGAGGACTGAAATGTAGCCAAAAATACTTAGTTCAAAAAACTGTTATGTTTGTGAGAAAAAATAAATAATAATAATTATTATTATTATTGTTTTATTATAAATTTTGTTCTCCCAAATAATTGGAGTATAACTATATCTACGGGCTTTTGGCCAAGCTAGAAATGGTGGGGGGAGTATTATTATTATTAGTTTTTAGTTGCGTTCTGCTGTGTCACTGAAATAACAATGAAACGTGATCTCTCAGCGACGAAAACAAGGTCCTGTCTCTGGAATTGTTTCGTACCAAATCTAAACACTGGTGTTACAATAATTCGATGAAAGCATGAAACTCCACCTTCGCTTTGTTAACCCACACAAATCCACGTCCGTGCCCAGGGGCTGACGGACCAGTCCGAGTGGATCATCGCCAAGGCGCTGCGCGCAACCACCGGCCTGGCGGAGCTGGGCCTGCTGCCGAAACAGGCGCTATGCGATTTAGTCGCGGAGAGCGCTGTTTACTTGGCACACCCGAACCTGTGGGTAAGACTTTAAGAAAATATGTTTTCGTAAAATATTCTATTTATGTATTTAAATAAACGAATAAATAAACGTTTACACCCTCACCCCCGGACTAGGATTCCCTGTGTTGCTGGTGGCGTGGACATACACAAGTATGACATCACAAACACCCAGGAGTCGAGAAAAAACATTTATCTGTCACATAAATGTCCGCTCCGGCCGGGAATCGAACCCTGGACCCCCTCGTCCGGCAGGCAAGGTCACTGCCAACTGGGCTATAGGGTCATTATTTATTCATTTATTGTTTTCAAACTAAAAACTAACTCAAAATTAAAGAGATTCGCAATAAACATTACCTTTGTAATAACTTTGTTCTGCAACAATTTTTTTATAATTTTGAAATTTAGTTAAAATTTTTAAATACATAAAATAAAATATAATTAGCACAGTATAATAACTACATTGTTTTCTCGAGAGAAATAATTATCATATTATACTAGCGCCCCCGTCCGACTTCGATCGGGTTGGACTATTAGTTATATATACAATAAATGATTATTCAAAATTTAATATTTTTTGGCTTGACTAAACATCATTAGGTTTATTGTCATTTTATATGGCCTATCATCTGGCACGATCACGTGTTCTCAATACATACCAATTTTAATTCAGATCGATTCTCTCGACACAGATTTATATGGCAGTGTGTATTACATACAATTATTTATTATATCATTTTGTAACTAAATGTTTTATATGATATGGAGTTTGTTGCTCCTCTTCTTCCACATAACAGCTACGAAGCCCTATTAGTATTTATAAGAGAGTGCAACAAATGTTCGAAAAAAAAAACACCTTATGTCTACCTGGTCAACTTTGTTTTACAGTATACTGCAATATGGGCAAATTAAATTAATGAATGTGGAATACGTCAAGTACAGCGCCACCTGTCGGACTGAATTCGTTTCGAATTTAAATTGTTAAAATCGACCGAGAAAAGAAAAGTATTGCCGTGTATTTGTATTTATTTACTTTGTACATTACACAGAACAAAATATCTATGTATAGTTTGTACAAGGGCACCACTTATACGGAATAGGAAACTTCTGCTAGTAGGTTTGAAAAGTGAAATCCTTTTACGGTGAGGCAAACTTAGTGCGTACGTACCTAAACTCGTACCTACGTTACGGATAACGCCAACACAATACATTCCAGATCAGACACGAAGTGTGCGGGCTGGTCTCGTGCGTGGCGAGCCTGTTGAACCCGATCGACGTTAACTGCAAAATCCTGCCGCTGGTGTGGCCCCATCTCAAGCACAAGCTCATACAGGTGAGCCGCGTGCGTGCGATGGTCTTCACACACGCACCGTCCACGAACTTGACATTGTTTACGATTCGATTCAAAATCATTTTCATGATTATAATTATTCATATTCGAATTAATTCAATCGTTTAGGTGTTCTGTAAATAATACACTTGTGCACGTCATCTTTTGATTCTACTACCGTTTCGAAAAGGTGCTTTGAGGAGGAGAAAAAGCGGCGAAAGAAACTCCTCAGCGTATCATTTAAAACTAGGTATATTATGGCAATTACAAAGGAGTTTAACATAAAAGTTGTGCTTTAACACGTCCCTTAAGTTCCAATAGGTAAAGAAACAGAGATATGTTTTTTGTTTCAGGTAGAGAGAGCGGAGCTGCTACTAGAGAGCCTCGCGGAGCCGATACCGCGCAAGGTCCTGGACGCAGTGCTGAGACACGGCGACGTGGACCGGCTGGTGCAAACTCTGAGGGAGAGGAGGAGCGCGAGACTCAGGGTATGGATGCGTTTGCAATACTCTACGACACGACACGACACGTTTTATTACTACTCCTCCCTATATATCTATTTCTTTCGTGTGTGTCCCTCTATCCCTAGCTCTCTCATTTACATCTTCCTTTTCATTCTCTTCTTGGTAGGGATCTCTCCTGCCTCGCAAACTTTAAAACTATTACGAGTCCAGACACTATTTGCGTTATAAATCAAGGATGTTACGCAGCTCTGTAACCGTAACCGGAACTATCGGATATTCGAATTAACATTATATCCGAAACCGTAACCGAGTTCCGATAAAAAAGTTTTGAATAATTTCGGATAGGGGCAGAATCTAAATGAAACACGTTATGACAGGTTTTCGCCCGCCGAGCCGATACACTGGCCGCGTCGTTCTCATTTTAAATAGGTTTCATGTATGATTGTAATACTGAATAAATAATACTGAATAAAGTTAGAAAATAAAAATACCTACAAATAAAGTTGATCTGTTAACTGTTACTGTGTCAACACATTATATTCGTTTCAAAATCCTAAATCATCTTATATCTATAATTCAAATTATCCGAAACAATCGGATACACTGAAACAATTTCATATCCATAACCGTAACCGAAACCTGTAAAATATTATTCATATATATACACGTATCCGTATCCAGATTCAAAATTTTATGTCCAAAACATCCCTGTTATAATGAACAAAATAAAAATAATAAAAGATGTGCTGCGGAGTTCCTTTCGCTGTTTCTCGTTGATGTTAAAGCACCTTTTCGAAACGGTAGTAGAAGCAAAAATAGCTCGATTAAGTAAGTATATTTAAAAATGCCAAAATGATTAAATGATTTAGAATTTGAAAGATAATTTTTCCGGAAGTGAAGCAAGGGAGGAGTACAATTAATAAGGCAGAATAATTGGATATATATAAGAAAGTTATACAAAAATATCGCTTTGAAACAGTTTATCCGAAACGGCCGTGAACGCTCACGATTTGAAATTGTTATTTGATGCCATTTAAGTTCAGCTCGTATTGCAGGTGAAGCAAGGCATGGTGCCGGTTTACTCTGAAATGGGGCAGCAGCTGAAGAATCTCTTCCGGAGGCTGGCTTCGGATGGTAAATTATATGTTTTAACATTTAACAAGGGATTTAAAAAATAACTGACGATTTCGACATTTATAAGTTTGCTTTTGGAAAATATTGAAATATAACAGTAGATTCGATCGACCAGCTGTCATGCCGAGCCGTGACGTCACCTCCCACCGTCGCCTGGACCTACCGTGGTCGGAGGGGGCGTAGCCAGCCAGCCACTCGCCGATTTAGACATCGAGTTCTCGTGTCCGTTTTCAAGGAAAACTCTGTCTCACAACTATACGCAAGGATTGAAGTTGAACTTCCATTAGCGCCGTGTGGCTTTATGCATTGTCAAATGTAACAAACGGGCGTGTACCTACTGTACATTGACCATGAAAATTTCAATCCGAATGCCATTTTACTATGACACGGGTTCTCACGGTTTTGACATTGACATTGATGTAGACATAGACATTTTGACGGAGTCGCATACGTTACGACGTGATTATGATATAACTGAATGCCTTATCTTTACGCGACTGTATTCTATAGGTCGGCGTACAGCGTGAATGTCGCGGGAATCTATGGAGTAGTAAAGTTTGTTTGACATACGATGAGTTAATTTTCAAATCATATTAAAAAGCCATTTACGATTACACCACACTCTTTTTTGTCAGATGTAAATAATAACCGCTCCTGTGGACTGAGGTCAATTTTTATTTATTTATTTATTGCGCAAACCAATACCAATACACACGGTTCTCAGCGTGAGGTCATGCACGTGTATAACTATTTACGGCACGTGTGCATGCCGGTTATAGACGTGAACGACACCCGTAGACGATGTATCTGTCTTAAACTAATAAATAAGCTATATATAACTAAAAAATAATAAAGACTAGTAAATGAGCGTGGAAACAAATCATATGCATAAATAATATAACATCCGACATATACTATTTTAGCACAATTATACATTCTTTAAGGTCTCTGTGTATATTTATTAAATGACTTTTATTTACCGCTTACCGGCAGTAACACTATATATATATATATATATATATATATTTATTTTAGTCAAGTAATTATTTACAATTAATTAGACACTTGTTGGTGTCCCTGATGAGAATAAAAAATAATGTCGCCAGGCATGACGGAGCACGTGGAAAACCAGCTGTTGGCGATGAGCGCGCACCTCATCAAGATACAGAGTTCGGCGACGCAGGTATATCTTGATCCCTATTTTAAGTTGCACTTAAATAGCTCGGCTCTTTAGCGTGTTGATCAAACCGTCTTTTATTTTAGGGATGTTATGGATAACAAATTTCGGATCCGCGTGCGGATATGTGATAACTTTTAACCGGGTTCGGTTACGCGTACGGATATGAAATTATTTCGGATTATCCGATTTTTTCGGATAACTTCGGTTATGCATATTACATGAGTTACAGCTTGGAAATATAATGTATGTTTTTACGTACATGATATTATAATCGCAGAATAAAACAATAGCCTTAAAGTGTGTTAAAAAAATACAGTCGAAAACGGGAACGAAGCGGCCAGTGTACCAGCTCGGCCGGTGAAAACCTGGCACAACGTGTTTCATTTAAACTCTGCCTGTATCCGAGAATATTCGAATTTTTTTTATCAGATTCGGTTATGGTTTCGGATATTTTTTTATTTCGCATATCCGATACTTTCAGTTACGGAGCTCCATAACATCCCTATTTTATTCCATATGTCATAGACAGTCATAAATACGCTCACCAAACTGAACCCGAGCGGCGGCAGCACCGTCGCTACGACCGAACACCCGGCAACCTAGCTATGAAACAGGAGCGGGCCACGGGACGTCTCACTCGTGTTTCGCCCGCGCTGGACACTGGTGCCTTTGCTAGGGACCGTTGCACGTTTCGTTTTGTAATATCATTAAAGTAGGGAATTCTAGTTGAGACTTTAGTCTGTTCGAGTTACCAATTATCCGGCTGCCTGTCTGACCGTGTCGCCGGCTATGCTGTCCATCCGACACATACATATTGTTTTATCATTAATCTGTACAATTAAGTGCTTTATCGTTAATTCAATTTAATTATGAATCTGTATATTTAATAAATTAAGTTTTGTTTCTTTAAATTTCAATTTTTGGATTACTTATGATAATACGCTGTGATGTTTTTGTGATTAAACATATTTAACAAAGTAGATCTCGGTGACATAATTCTTTTGAGTCAGGTATGAACCTGATGGTCACATCGCGGTCGCCCTTGGACAGCATAATACCAAAATCATCGATCCATTGCCAGCGTAGAAGGAAGCGGGAAGTTCGCTGTGTAACTCTCTCTCTGACAATGCGACCAAAATACGTTACAAGTTATTGCACGATTAAATTTATAAGGGTGATAGATTACCATGTAGGTAAATAGCATTGGCATCATGCACGGGTACCGTGGGGTATTAATTAGGTAGTATTAATGCCAAAGGTCAGAGTACGCTGAAATGTTTTCAAGGACGGGAGCGATTAATGGGCTTACCATAGGAGTTCCACGGTTGTATGCGAAAGCTATCTGTGGCGCCCAACCAAGACGAGGTCGGAACGCTGTTTTAGTGGGTGTTAAGTCAAGTCCCGCAATCAGCGAGGTTTGCTTGGACTTAAAGATAGACCTCCTTGTACAAATAGAGATAATTGATGAGTAGATAAATACAATCGTGAAACCAGTGTTGCACCTTTAACAAAATGTTCAGTGTTCTTTTATGGGGCACAGTATTCATTTTGACAATATGGTTCCAAAGTTGATAAGTGATTTACCTATCGGAACTTATAAGCGAGTTGTTAGAGCACAGCTTGTAAAGGATATTATGGTTATAGATGAATGTGTAAATGTACCGGACGCCAGAAAATAACAGTGAAAATCGTGAACACCCGCTACAGTTAAAACGTAAGGCAACGTACAGTGTCCGCGATGATACAAGTTTGAAATCGTAAAACCGTTGCACCGCTAACGTTGTTGATATGCGAGGTGTGTTCCAGCAGCACATAACAGACGCGCCGGGCCGGCTGATACTGGCCGGGGGCGGGGTGTCCAGGTCGGTGCAGCTGGACGCCGGGACGGACGCCGTCGGTGTGGCGGACAAGATGTACATGTCTACGCAAAACAGGTACTAACTCGTTTAAATTTTGTAGCATATAGATTTTACTAATTATGTGTTAATGTCCCTTCCTAAAAAAGAAAGGTTTCAATATTTTTTTTAGCACAATATAGAAGGACATTGTACACAGTGGTGTAGTGATGTGATGTGTTGTGTTGTGTTGTGACAAGCACGTCAGGTCTGGTGTTTGTTGTTTTGTTGATCTGTTGACATTAGCAACAATAATAGTTCATTTCTCGTTCCAGAAGAACACATAAGACTTCGCTGTCCCACGAAACGCACATGAATACGGAATGGCAGCACATGTTCGGCCAGTCGCACGATCCCGTCACTGTTAAAGGTGATGCAGGTCATATATCATTGCGGACATTATACACTTCTGATGTAACGGGTACTCACGATTTTGTAGTCGAAATATATGTATTATCGATCAGAAATCGTGAGTACCCGTTACAGTAAAAAAAATTTGAATAAACTAATAATTAACATAAGAATCTGTTTTCAGTGTCTTCACAAAGGGATCCATTCAATTATGAATCAAAGTTCCCGTATTCGTAGTTGAACTCTGATGAACAACGAACGAGGCTAAGGCTCCTTCTTGATGGAGATTGTTGATCTCGTCACCATTCAGTGTGATTTGGATGGTACTCGACTATGATGTTTACAGTATGCCTGGCTAGCTATAACTGTACATTCGACAATGAAATGTTTTTATGTCCTTTGAATCCTCACCTAGAAGTCAGCCGCGTCAGCTTACCAGGAGTTTCTTGCCGCTTCTTCTTCTGAGATCACACACAGTAGGGATTTGTTAAAGCGAGGGCATAGTTCGACTTTCGAAAAGTGTTTGTGAACACCAACTTCGAATAAATTTTATTTGATTCTATTCATTCAAGCAACTTATTAAATGTCTGTTGTATGTTGTTGTCAGTGTTTGATGTATTCGGTCACATTATTCCTGTCCGTAAAATGTTTAAATATCTTCTAGATAGCTAAACTTTTGTACTATTGGCCAAATATTTTTATTAAGTAGAAGAAGAATGATGATATTTACCTACACTGTTTCGTCCTCACCCAAAGGTTGTCTAGAAAAAAGTTCATTCCTTTATTACCATGACGTTGTATATGTTTATTATCATTATATTATTGTAGCGTCAGAGTCGACATCTCAGGCAGCTTCTCCAGGTGGTAACGCGGCAAGTATAATGAATCCCACCGCAATGAACACTGGAGCCGTCTCGCACGCCGCCACCATGCCACCGGCGCATTCCCAACTGGGCCACAGCGCTAGCTACGTGCAATGTGAGTACAGGCTTGTGTGGCCACTTACTGAAACGTAGCTTAAAGAACGATTTCGTTTAGACTGCTAAATGTAAGCTCGGGTTGCGGGGCGGAGGGGAGATGTGTTCCCGAAACTCTGTTGGAGATTCGGGAAATGCATTGTAAAACGATACAAGCAGTATGATTTTTTTGTTATAACATTATTCTTATTTCACGTGAGAACCCTGATGATGATATGATGCAGTGTGTTAACGGCGTCAAGTTTTCTTTCGATTCCTAAATCATCTGATACCCATAACCGAAATTTCGTATCCATAATATCCCTAATAATTTTTAAACGAATGTGGATTCGATGACACCGTTACTTTTAAAATTTTACTTATTTAGTTTCGTACAAGGTCTATCTTGCGGCCGGCGTCACTGAAACGGATTAGTTTTGACCCTGGGGTGTTGTCCGCAGATAGCATGGCGCCGTGCCGGATCGAACTGAGGAACCTGACGGCGCGGATGCAACAGAAGTTCCAGAAATCGTTGAGGTGCTCCTCATTTGACCGTCGATAATGTTCATGTTTAATGTTCGTCCAGCGACAGCGCGACTTCGCGGTCAGCTTCATTTGGCGATTGATAGCCATTAGCGTAGACCCCGGTCCTCCCCTATGATTCTCCGCTGTTTGGTTATTTAAAATACATTAATAGTAAAAATATATTTTGTCCAGTGTTAAATTAACAGCCTATAAATTGACCCGCTGCTGGGTTCGGAACTTCTTTCGTGTTGAGAGAAGTTGAGGCCGTTAGCCCACCGTGCTGGTCATGTGGCGGTTGACAGAAATCACACACCTTTGGGGAACATTTCGAAGGAATCTCGGGTATGCAGAGGTTGCTTCACAATGTCATCTTACAGTAATAATAAATTTGTAATAATTAAAATTGTTTATTGAATATTACTAAAATGTTCACATTAAAAATTAAATTAAATTTTAATATCCTTTAAATTTTAATTACACTTTTATTTGCCATAATAAATCCTTGACCCATAGGATTGTATAATTATAAAATATACGTACACAATAGTAATATTTTATTATTTATTATTATTTTATAAAAATTGGCTCAAATAATTTTAATACATACAAAGTATTACATTGTCGCAGGAGTCACGATGATAATCTAGAGACGAGCGAAGATCTCCAGGCCCCCGTGTCATGGCGGCCCGGGAACCAGCTGCTGGCATACCTCCATGAGCATAAGTAACCTTTACACTCAATCACATCGTCAAACTACGGATACTATGATGAGTGATCATTTTATTGCCGTGAACGTGAACGTATTTTATACCGAAATTATTAGATTGATTTGACCTAAGCCTTAATCATCAACGCTAACAATATTTTGAAACGTTTTCTTTCTTTTATTTGTATTTGTCTTTTAATGTACTGATCGGCAAAAACCACTTGATCCTTCGAGCCGGATTTGGCACAGGAACCAACCGGCTTCAACATATTTTATTTAAATTGCAATAATGGTCCATTATGCAGAATTTCAATCAGGGATGTAATATAATTTATGTCATCTAAAAAAATCTGGTCCTTCGAGCAGAATTTTTACCAGATAGTAATTATTAAAAGTAATCACTCAGTGGTAATATCTTACAATGTCTTCAAACGTTTCACATTAAAACTTTGATGATAAACAAAGTTTTTCGCGAAATGAATCATACAATATCTTTATAAAATCAATCTTTTAATTAAGTAGAGGTGTTATTTTAACCCTTCAGTGTTTGAACTAATACCATTGTATGTTCTTGATAATTACTTTCATTCCCGCAGACGCAATTTGTACCGTGCGTCTGTCTGACTGTCGGTAGGTGTTGATGCGCGAGTCGCCTTTCATTCGCGCCTCGACCTCACTTAATGGGTTACAAGTTTCCATTCATAAATCGAACTTGTTTTTTCGGAACCCGCTGAATATCACAAAACTGCCAGCAAATCAATTCAATCCGTAGTATGTAAATAAACGCATATATCAAATTGAAATAAACAAACAAACGTCCGGGGTCCAGGGCTCGCGTGAACCAGCTGGTGCGGCTGCCGGCCCACAAGAGCCTGTTCGGCTCGTGTTCAGACGACGGCACCGTCCGACTGTGGGACGCGGCTCGACTCCAGGGACACGCGTACGTCAATAAGTATGTTTGTACACAGATTGTTTTACTTTGGACGTCCTGCACAGTGACATGGGGTGGGATGGGGACATCGAAGTGGGCGGTTTGTTCCGATCCTTCTTGTTTCACGTAGCGTGTTTTGTATAGATCTGATGTTGAGTGGTCACTACCGTTCTGCAAAGATATCCAGACTCTTAGAATCAATCCTAATATGATTTCCACGTGGTTTATGGTCTGCAACGTATCGGTGATGCCTTTATTACGGATGTCCGTAGCCGGAAGTGGTCACTCACCATCCGCTGGCCAGTTTGCTAGTCTGTCTGCTATTTACATAAAATTATTTAAAGAGAAAAAAAAACTACAAAGTATACTCCTTTGCACTGGCGTTGACGGAAAATATTACAATATGACAGAATATTTATAATAATTGTATTATACATATATCAATCAATTACACATCGGCAACCTGATAGCTCAGTTAGTTAGTAACCCTGTTTGCCGAGTGACGGGTCGTGGGTTCGATTCCATAGTCAGATATTTAAGTGGTAGATAAATGTTTGTTTGCGCACGCGTACGTCCGTGTCGCACGCAACACAACGAATCCTAGTGCGGGTGTGTGCGTGTGTGTACGTTTGTTTATCGACACGTTCGCAGGTCAAAGTCGATGTACAACAGGAGCGCCGGGCCGGTGGTGGCGCTGGCGGCGTGCGAGGGCGGCCAGTCGCTGGCGGCCGCGACGCAGGACGGCTCCGTGTTTGTACTGAGGTTGGTATTTGAATTGGCATGGCAGTTGTTGCTCTATTATCTTATTGACCATATTATCTAAATATTTGAAATATTATTGTTGACGACAGATAAACCCGTCTCGATGACCTGTAACAGATAACGAATTACTAAATAATTTACTTATACAAACATACATCTAAGTACTTACCTGCTCTGTGCTTTTCGTCGAATTTGTACCGGAAAGATAATAAAACCTAAAATGTAGTATTTAATAATTTTAATATTTAGCGAATTACCTGGGTGTGATTTATCTTAAAGTAAAATAAAATTCATCGGATATACTTGGAAACCGATAGGCACCTGTCGCGCGCATTAATCTATGTTTTTCTAGTCTATGGCTATCGTTTTTAAACGTGAAGTGTAAAAAAAGAATTTGTTCTCTCTGCAACGACGCGCGCTCGCATGATAAATTATACTAAAACGGTCGACCCAAATATATCCGAACCGGCTTCAACCAAGTATTTTTATCGTATTTTCTTTATCACCAATCCGGAGTTCCAGCATCCTCTACAATTACTGTGGAAGTTAACTTGAGTGCGATGCCACCTGTTGCGTTAGTATTGCCGTGTAGCATCGTATCTTACACAACTTACATATTGTAAGAATATGACCGCATTTTAACTGTCACTGCTGCTAGTGTTTTTTACCGATCATTCGACTCCACCATTACGGTCACCGCGATGCTGCTGGCGTGAAATCGTGAGTACCCGTTACAGATAAATTTGCGGAAATGAAAAAATTTTAAAATACCATCGCCGTGTATTGTTTGCACGATATATTCTGTACAATAAACGGTTGCATTGTATTTATTGTATTGTGCAGGTTAGACAGCAGTTCGTCCCGTATGACGTTGTCGCAGTGTCGCCAGTTGGACCCGGCAGAGGGCGGGTGTGCGGCGCTGGCGAGTGCGTCCGGCGTGCACGCGGGCGTTATCACGTACGCGACGCTCTCCACCGCGCTCGTGGGGTGGGATCTGCGCGCGCCAGGTGAGGCGGGGCGCGGCTGCGCGATGTTTTCGGAATCTTTTTATTGTTACGAGAATGCCTATCGCGTAATGGCGTTAAAATTCGTTAGATTAGAAATTTTATTTTATAAATTTTCCATTTTATGTTGAATGCGTTGCGTTACCATTCAACACAACACACTTATGTGTTGTATAAAAAATTTGTTTGTGACTGCGTGTTAACATTGGTAAAACCATTTGTTTCGTGTACCGTGCGTCAGGTGTCGGGCGTCATCTTATCTCCGATGGGATAATCTATGTGTAACAGAATAAATAATTTATTGTAGTAAATGTCATCGAATGAAAGGTATTTCATAGCGTGAGATTCCATTTTTAGCGGCTCTACTGGCTGACTTTTGCCGCACGTGTTTGAGGGATTATTAACCCATGAGCCTCTTAATGATAATTTAATCCTAGAGACGGACAAGGTAAATAGAATATAAACACCAAAAAATTTAATGTCTACAATCAAAAGAAAGTTATAAAACATGCTCCGTCTACATTTAATTTACAAAATGTATAAAAAATTGAAAGCGATCGATTCACAGTGGATTACACGATGGGCTGCAGCACCATCTACTGGCGAGTCATTACGAAGAAAACAGCGTAAAAATCTCCATGGGGAACATACTCGCATACGCGTGCTAATTTTTATGGAGATCGGCTCAAAAGTATGGAAGACTAATCGACTTCTCCCTAAACATTTTATGCATCCATTACACGCACGTCTATGACCTTTTATGTGATTACAATGTTCGTAATCACCTTGGTTTTTTATTTAAATTGCGTATGTGAGATACGAAAACAGACAGAAGTATCGATCGTTGAATGAATGA
Source organism: Megathymus violae (assembly GCA_003671415.1). Classification (NCBI taxonomy): domain Eukaryota; kingdom Metazoa; phylum Arthropoda; class Insecta; order Lepidoptera; family Hesperiidae; genus Megathymus; species Megathymus violae. Next base: position 233,410 of record PDGT01000059.1, on the reverse strand, counting down.
TCGTTCGTTAGGTAACGCGTGGAGACTGCAAGGCGACCTGAAGCTGGGCGTGTTCACGTGTCTGTACGCGAACGGCGCGGGCTACCTCGCGGCCGGCACGTCCAGCGGCGCGGTGTGCGCCTGGGACCTGCGCTTCCAGCTGCCCATCGCCACCCTGCGACATCCCAACTGTGAGTACTGCCCCCGCTGGTGTTTATATCAACTAGTGTCTGTCTGTATTTCCCGTTATCGACCGATCGTAATAAAAATTGGCATACAATGAAAATACGGGATTGCGCAAATTGACAGGCTATATAAAATATCAGTAAACCTAATGATCTGTAATTAAGGCAAAAAAAAAATTGAATAATTATATACATAATAATTAATCGTTCACCCGAAGTCGGAGGAGGGGGGGGGGGCGAGCTGTAGTCATTCAATAGTGTTCTAAAAATTTTATTTATGAAAATTTTTGTCAGTGATTGGACAAAATACAACAAGATAATTAGTGCACAGACAAGCACATAATGGCACTTACTACTTAGTCATCGACGATCGACGGATTTCCTTAATAATTGGTTCTGCCACGCTATAACAGCTGCTGGATCTCATAGGACGGTGGTAGTTAGCCAGACAGAAAAACACCCACTATCACGGACGACTTACTTGTACGAGTGATTGTTTACAAACAGGAGGGAACTGGTACCGTTGTCTCATCTTCTTACTTTACCGCTGTAGTATATAAAAAATGGGCAATCAAGTTGACGTGGAGTTTACAGTGGATGAAGCCCCGTACACCCCTAACAGAATGGGTGAGAAGTTAGACGGTATTGTAGTCCCGTTGTGTATAGTATATAGAATGCCAATAGGCATTCAATTCGCCCTTTGTATCCCTCAGTATAATCACAAAACTTTTGCTAACGGTATACAAAAAATATCCCTCAGTATAAGGTGAACGCAATGAAGAATAAATAAATAAATAGTGACTATTCGTCGCAGCGGAACGTGTCCGTCGCATCGTCGGCTGGGGCGGTGCTGAAGGGCGGGTGTGGGCGGTGGGCGGGCGCGATGCGGCGGCATGGTGCGTGGAGTCGACGCAGCGGACGCACGCGCTCTGGCCCGCCACCAACTCACAACAACCGCTCCAGTACACTGCGCCGGTGAGTCGGTCACGTGACCACCACCAGCTGGTGGCGCGGCTGGTTTGTAACATAATACTGTCGGTGTTTTTTTTCTATATCGAGAAAGAATTCTGCCGCGTATGGCATAGGGGCTTTCTGGACGAGTTGTTGATGAGTGGGCTGGTAGCCTCGCGTTCCAGGTTTCTGTTGAGCGCGTGGCCTCAGACTCACGCCCCATCCGTTTCGGTGTACCGCTGCGTATACGCACTATACGCACTCTACGCGAACGACAACAGAGTAGCTAATTACAGGGGGCGGCGATGAACGTTATGTTCGCGTACTACAGAGTATATAAGTATATTATGTTTGGTAGCCGTATTCATGATTGCCTGCAACACACTTCACCATAACATATCGTTCAGGCGTCCCACTACATTAGCGCCGCGTACTGCGGCACGCGCGAGGGCGCGCGCTTCCTGGTGACCGGCGGCTCCGACCAGCGGCTGCGCTACTGGGACCTGCAACACCCCGAGGACTCGTACGTGCTGCTGCAAGCACCCGCTGACCCGCTGCAGGGGGTTAAATACAGGTCGGCCAATGTTTATATCGCCATGACGGGTAGATATCGCTTTTTCAAAAACATCGATCGAAACCCGAGCTTGACACGTCCTCAGTAAATTATCTGATGATGACACGTACGGCGAGGTCACGCACGATGGCAACACGCATCATGACAACACATGATAAGAGGTACGCGGAATCCTTGGGGTTATTACAATTTTTTCACTCTGTCGCCATGGATTATAATTATATTATATAGCTTTAACATTAATATCATTTTCTAAATTTTAATTTTTTTCAATATTAGTACACCTACCTCGAATTTCTTTCCGTCTCACCGGGTTGGCTGGTAGAGAATGCCAATAGGCTGAATAGGCATTGAGTTCGCCCTTTGTATCCCTTAGTATAAGGTGAATGCAATGGAGAAATAAATAAATAAAAATAGGTAACTTTGAACGCCTACTGATTGTATTGTTATTTATTTCTTACAATGAAGTATTCTCATAATTTCAGAAGTAGAATAATAGACGGCACCACAGTAATCCAAGAGTGGTGCAAGCCGAGCCAGACCACACCTACCATCGAGGACAATGTATACCGTTTGGTAGAGTCCAGGAGCTTCTACCACACGGCGCCCATTACTGACGTCACTGTAGTGGAGGCTAATAGGTGTTACCTCGTCAGCTCATCCGCTGATGGTGTCATTAATGTTTGGAAGTAGAAATTGAATCGAAAGTGAGATGCCAAGAGATTTAATACTGATGGAAGTAAAACAAGCATTGAGGAAGGCTACAAAAGGGTGTGGATTTTGATGGAATTTAATGATAATAAATAGAGATGAACCGTAGCAGAGTTAAAAATGATTTGTGATTACATTTAACCAATTATAGGAAATATAGTGATTGGACTATTCAACTTATGATGTGATTAATATTTGTAAGCAAATAGTAAAATCATATTGTAAGAAAATAAAGAGAGATAATTAAATCAAGTTAACTTCCAATTTTGCAATTGGTTACGAGATTGTAGTTAGAATAATTTCATTAGAATTCCACTCTCCGAAGTGCATATTTCATAGATGGTTTAGATTGTCATAGTAAGTTTTGTTCCATGCATTGCCAAGTTATAGTAACTTATAACCTACGTGGCTATATATCAATGTATTATAATTGTTATAATTTGTTCAGTTATTATATAAATTTTAATTATATTTGCAGTGTGTCCTAATTCTGCTAAAACCTTTTTAAAAATCTATAATGGTTAATTTGTTACTGGGTTTATTTATTACAAATAAATTTACCAGTTCGATTATGCATGTTACACAAGCCCCAATATGTTTAATGTAACAAACAATTCAGTTTGTTTTGCAGTGCAATATCATGTGATATGGCTGTTGAGAAATTATGTAAATAAAATTGTATAATTTACTTTGTTCTTTATTTGAATAAACAAGTATGATAAGATGAATAATTACATAACATTAATAGTCAAACAATAAAAATTGCTCATTGAATATAAAATTTTCTTGTGATAAATATATTTTCTTAATAAAAGTATGTACAATGTCACTTCATTTTTTTATTTATGTCCAGCATTCCAATAGATTTTTTTATGTTTATAATAGAATAAATTCTTGATTCATATAAAAAAATTAAAAGTAAATGCACATTTATAGTCAAATGTGACATGACAAAATAGATTATATGATAACAGACGACACTAATAAAACCAAGACAGATATTATCACAAACATACTAAAATATCATATAAACTTATTTGGTATTAAAATAATATGGGCTAGAACAACTGTACAACTGTCATAACTTGATCTCGTATATTATAAATCACATCTATAAATAAATCATGATATTACTACCTACAACTATTATGTTATCATGAATCAACATTGTGTAATGGTTCAAATAATGTAGCAGTTCTTTATAAGATAGGAAAACTTCAATTGTAACAAGCAACAACAATCTATGATGATGTGCATGATGAATTTGGAGTTGTTTTCAGATAACGCTCACATCCTAGCTCTTGAACAAACGCCCAAACTATTTGAAAGTACAATAGATTCAATTGTTTAGTAAAAAAATTAAATGTAGTTCAAGATGATTCATTTGAATTATTTGAATGTTTTTTATTTATTCAATCATATTATACTGTACTTATCAGATATGTTTATGTGTATACTAATGCTTATACTAAATCTCCTCAAAGGAAAATTATTTAAAAATTAAATCTTGTATGATACAAACAATATTATCCTTATCTATCTATCTTCATTTTTAGTTTCAAGAGATATGACAATGGCCTTGAGATATTAATATAGCATTTGGTACCGTATCTAATTGATTTTCCATTCAAATAGAGTATGTGGATTCAAACACATATAATCTGATGTTTCATTACCAATAAACAAAACCTGTCTTGTTATAATCACAAATGAGCTAAGATTTAGAGCTAGCACTGTCCTTATCATCCTGAACATCTTCCAAAAGCTTCTCTAAGTCAATACCCTCGAATTTTGGATTCTGTGAGTTTGATGCATATTCCAGAAACAGATCTTTAAGGAACTGTAGATCTTTAGTCAGGGTTTTTACTTTTTCTTCCAACATTTGATTTTCTGATTTTAATTTATTCACTCTAGTGAATGTCTCCTGAGTCCGCTGCTTGGACTTGTATCTGCTTTTTTTGACTGCCTTAAACAACACAAATAATCTTAATCATTCTTAAGTTGATAAATGGGTCAAATTCAATTGTAAAACAGATAAACCAGCTTTTTATTTTCCAGTCTAAAAAATATAGTAATTTTTTAAATATCTTTGCTTTTGACATTTATCATTGAATAAACATATATACTTATAATTTATTACGTACAGCAATGTGACCAAATTCATTCACTAGGTATTCCTTTATTAGGGGCATTTACACATAATGGGTCAAAACATTTCTTTTTTATAACTCTTGACTGTCTATATGATATCATGCAAAAACAACTGAACAGATTAGATTAGAATGAAAACTTTATTTACAACTTATTTTCTGTAAATCAATAATTAATTTCTACCAAAGAGCAGATGAGTATGGGAAATTTTATGATTATAAAATGTTAATATTTCTTTTCTGGTCTAAATTACCATTGGGTTTCTTTTTACTTATATCTATTAAACCCACAAGAGAAGGAATCCTAATGCCCACACAAGAACTAGGATAAGGATTGAGAGTCTCAGCATTTATTTCAATACTTCAATTATGAGGAGGATACAATTTGTCACACACGAATCTCGTAATTGATCACCAAGGGTAACCAAATTGCATAGTGATGATGTAAAATCACATTACATAAGCTATTGAATCTTAAACTATTGCCAGAGTCAAAGCAACCGCAGCAATCCTGATATACAATATAAAAGAAATTCAAACTCCTTACTGTGTAAAAAAAACTATTTTATGACATCAACTTAACAACTGAAATATAAAAAAGTATGTCAGTTTAGTTATGGGCACATATTCCTAGCCATAATCAGTATCGGCTTGTTTATAGATCCGCAAAAGCTGGTTGTATTACTGTCAGTAGTTATTTATTGTTTCTAAGAGCATTCATAACGCAAAAGCTGGATATCTTAACTGTCAGTAGTTACCTATAGTTTCGAAGAACATTCATAATAATTTGTCGTAGTCACCTCATTGTTCCTGTCGCGCTTCTTCCGGTAATCATCGCTTTCATCATCAGCGTCACTGGGGCCTCGTCCGCCACGTTTAACGGGCGGCATCTCGGTTCCCTCGTTCAATATCATCAAACAACTAGAACTGTCGCACCTCTGCCATACACAGTAACGTTTATTTAAAAATAATTATATTCCAAAGTTGTACTTCGAACCGTAGTATATTACAGGAGATTATGAGATATTCTTCAAATCGATCAACTGAAATTCTACAAATAACGTTAAATTGTGACGCAATTTCGACACAACGCACAACATTAAAAACTTCGCACTACAAATATGTTGTCCGATTGTCCCAGGGATAATAATGTTGATACACTTCACAATACACTTTGCAGATAAACTTACAATTACTAAGACAATGTAATACGTAAATACATTTTATAATTACGTATGATTATTAAAATGTTAGTAAAATAAAATGACGCAATACTAACATTAAGACAATAACTAAGTACCTACGATATTAAAAAAAATATTATACTAATATGTCAATGTCAATTCGATGTCAACTGTCAAATCAAAATAATAAGTCTCAATTATACAGAAGCACTAATCCACAGAGTACATTTGTATATACCAAAATCACTACTCAGTCACCGGTGTCATACTCGTATAGAGTATTTTTGTCAAATCCATAAACATAATATACTAAGGTAATAGACGAACTTCTCATCATCGCATCACCAAAACTTAAACGTGCATGTTGTGAAAAAGACATTTGTTGAGTGACTTTTAGTTACTGGTGTTTTGCTATTTTTAATTAATTCTCTTAATTAACTATAACACATTAAATTAAATAATACCATGCTATTTCTTTACTTCGCTTCGGTAAAGTTAACCTCGCTGGACGGGATTTTTTATATTAATATATCTTTTTTATTTGTAAACTTATTGAAATAAAAGAAAATGTGATTAAAAGGTAGTAAAGAAACAAATAATAATAAAACTTATTGGTTTTAATTAATTGTTTGATGTAAATCGATATAATTTATTGCCCTTGGAAATTACTGCAAATTTTATGAGGAACCTAACCTATATGGTTCAACATTCTTATCCATTTTTCTTTTCGAACTGCATTTATACGAAACCTAGGAGTAGTAAAATTAGTCCATAAATATGGTATGACATTCACCGGTCATTGTCATATCATAATAATAACGGACATAAAAGCGCGAAATTTTATCAATCTCAGGAACTAATACTATTCAAGAGCCAAAGTTGCACTTTTAAAACAGTCTAATCTACTTACTGTCCAATGTGTTTACAAGTTGTATCTAAGTAGTCAAAATATAAACAAATCTAGATAAAAAAAAACCTTTATTTTTTCCTATTTATCCACATATCGATTTTGTACAAAATCCTATCGGTAAGGATATCATTTTCACGTACACAATATCTCTTTTATCTTGCACATAATTATGAAAAATAATTTATTATTCATAAAAAAGGGTATTTACTGCATATTATTAATCTTAATTTTGTATAATTTTAAGATCAATTTCTATAAAAATAAACATCATGAAAGTAGTATTGAGATATCGGTACTTACCTGAGGATTGTCTCCTTGTTTAGGTTATTGTTATAAGTAACTATGCAGTCTAACAGAGAACACGACATCATCGTGTTTACTGTTTTTGTCAGATAAAATATATTAAGATTGAAAAGGAATTAATAAAATAAAACAAAGCAATTTTTTGACAGGAGAATAATGGAGAGTAAATAATTTAAAATCAGTCCTTCGGTAAATTTTCTTGCGTCTCTTTCTCGAAAGCAGATTTTTCCGTTGAACTCGGAATCTCATTTGCACACTGTGTTCGAATATCACGCTAATATATAAGGTTTATGTTCAAATTATGGGTTGGGTGTCAAACTCAAAGAGCACGACACCATACGTAGTGACATGTTAGTCAGCATTATAAAACATATTTGTATTTAGTCATCACTCAAAAATTTACAAAATTCAGTTTCCTCACCGCGGATCACTCAGTGTTGTTTTAAATGTGGTCTCCACTTTATCGATTATTAAAAATCTGGTCAAATATTTCTTAAACGCAAGAATTACGTCAGATAAATTGGTTAAGATATCATTTTTTTTTTACTTATTGCCTAAGTTTTCGAGATAAACTGTAATTATAAAAACAGATAAGATCGTGTACTTTATTATTGAAAAGGTACTAAAGAAGTTAACTACATAAACACTTGTCTTTGACATCTAAATGTGAAAGTGGTTTTCGAAAATTTAAATTGGATGTATTTTTATGTGTTATAGTAAATATATTGTAGTGTCTTAAATCAAAGAACAATATTAAATCATTCGTATTATCCTTGTTATATATTAAGTAATCTCTCTGTACTATAACAATTATACACTTATTTATTATATTATAGATAAGGAATGTGCTAAGAAAATAAAAATACTATAACAAGAAATTTAAAGGATAAGAGGGTTTTAAATGAAACCACAAAAACTCATCAGACCACAATATATTTTTGTTTCACGATAAATCTCTAACAGTGTACGTAAATCTTATTTACACAATTAATGGAAGCATCGTATGCTAAACAATCTAATACTGTAACGCTAACTAGGTTATAATACAGAGTAGAGAAAAAAATTAAATGCTTTTCTTAAGAATTATGTGTGTACCTTAAAACAATTATAAAGGACTATAATAATGATAACATTTCTTTCAGCGATTTGGTTCACTTTCAGCCTCAATTATTTCGTTAGGCGTCAGCTGTTTCGAAATACATTCCATTAAATTAATAATTAAAAAAGTAACAAACCTACCATAGCATACAGTTATTTATTAATATGACTTGTATTTCACGTCAAGTACCACAATATACAGAATTACTGAAAATATATAAATTAAATAATAAAATGTATGTATTATTTTACTTGTATAGTAAAAGAAATTCAGAATATATGTCATTTATTTACAAACAAGACATTACATACAAATAACTCGAGTAACTGTCCATTCGTAATTAAAACATATGGTAAACATTATAAGTATGCTTTGTAAGTGAAGATTCTCATCGCAAGAAAACACAACGCGTCATCAATTTGATTAATATCACAGAACATATAATAAATTGGAAAATGAACAGCTGTATGTTAAATTAAACCAGACCGTTAAAACAGGACACATAAATCAATAGAAATGCATTGAAGTTCCACTATTTCAACAGAGCATAGTCATGGAACTGTCTAAGTTTTATAAGATTTTTGAAATACAAGTTAAAAGGAGTTATTTTTTATTCTTGGAAACCTTAATGATATATTTTGAGATCTATTCTACTATACCCAAGACCAAGAAAATCTGAGATTAGACCAAATCAACTATTTATATTAATCGTAATACCTACTAAAATAAATTTAATTGTTGCCTTATATTCAGTACCTAATTACATATTTAGGATAACTTTTTCCGATTTTGTAATATTGTCCTTAGGTTATTTAAATTTCTTGATTCGTGTATCTATTCTCTTCTCTATCGTCTTCTGTATTTTTGTTTTCAACTGATACTTTGACATTATAAGTTTATGGATAAGCTTAAAAAATAAACGAAGCATTCTAGCGATCGATGAACTTTCATCATAGTTAAACAAACTTACTAAGAGTTTGTGCTTTATCAAATCCCTTAATTTACTAATAAAATCGCACTTAACGTTTATATAAACCAACATTTATAAACACACTATTACGAAAATCACACTAAGATTATTTTTCATGAAGCCTACATAAAAAGCAACAATTGGCACTACGTAAAAAAGTATTACATGTACTTGAAAAGATTTGCTTTTCCTATTCTTCAACTTCGATTAATATATCGTGTACTTAAAATCACTAGCATCATTTTCTTATTTTAAAATATAATCATAGATAAATATAGTAATTACGCATATATTTAATGCTAGAGTTTTAACAAATCCTTCGAAGGAACATTTTTGAAAAATTTAAACGGATCAGTTTGCTGTTCAGCCTTAACCTAAACGGTGGTTGGCTGTATAAATGAAGTATTCAGTTTAAAAGATATTGTTCTACAGCCGCGTGCCGTGCTCATAGAGTTAATATATGTATGGCCGTGCTAATCTTTGCAATACATTTTAACATTTCTATATATCTAAGGTGCTCTGTGCCTAAACAAATTCGGTTAACCCACAGTGGTCTCAATAAATCGAAGTTTTGTGCGAACATTTTCAAAGAGTTTCATACTTTCTGCATCGCAAAAAGTCGGGGTGAATAAGTTATTTACAGACATATTACAATGATGTTTTATAAAGTAGCTAACCTTAATTGACGAGTCATGTATTGTTTTTGTGTAGTATTTATACTATACTCTGTGGCAGCTCGTCGGTGACTGTGATTTATTATTTACCTGTCGAGAATTAAGATTAAATCAAGTTCAAGTAGAGTCCCTATTGTCCCCGTGTTGGAATAGCAATAGGTTTCATAACCGAGTAATTTATACTCACAAATATTTATTTTTTGTTAAGCTCACGACTTGTTCTTAACGGCGAGAAAAATACATCTCCGACCTAATTGCAACTTTTTGCTTTCCTACGTAGTAAAAAATATACGTAAAACTCATACGAATTAACTTGAGACTCGGCTGGAATGCGACCCCCTTCCCGACTCCACGCGCCGCGTCCCGCGCTCGCCTTACGCGCTCAGTACCGATAGCATCTTCCTACGTTACGGATACGCGTCTTGTACTCTCGCTCTCGTTCGAACATTTAAAGTTGTTTCTTGTTTTTGTTATCCATATTTTGTTAAACGTGGACGTTATTTCTTCTGTTATTGTTAATTGCGTTGTTTTATTGTTAAGTTTGGACGTTGTGTTGTGGAGTTTAGGCGTACCTAACGCTGTCCGCTCCATTTTTAAAATGGGTGGAAAGACAATACACAGCCAAGCACGGACACTTGCTCTAAAAGTGTTAAAATTTTTCGAGGATGAAAAATCAAATAAGAAGTTTATCATTCCTGTGGACCAAGCTTTAAAGAGGGCTTCTGCAGCAACAGGAATGTCAAAGGCAACACTCCTGAGGATAAAAAACGAGGCGAAAAAAGTGCTGCCAATTTCTCAAAACCAAAGTGATGATGAGACAATAGCATCGGAAGCGGAACCAAGGCCAAGTTCTTCAGCAAGACCAGAACAAAAACTGTCAACACCTGGCAAAAAAAGGAAAAAGAGCTCAAAAAAAAATTGAACTTGACAATTTTGACCTGTGTGCTCTGAGAAACCTAGTGGACAGTTTCTACACAGTGCGCAAAGAAATTCCAACGTTGAAAAAGATTTTAGCGGCTGCAAAAGCAGATCTAAAGTTTCCAGGTAAATTGTATTCACATATTTATATGTATATAAATTTTATTACATTTTAATTTAAGTGAACAAGGTAAATTATCTTTTCACAGTAATTGGTATTGGTAAGAATCAAAAAGTTGCCTTACTGCACATCCTTTTTTGAATAAAAATTTTGACTAGGTAGGTAGGTAGGTCTGTACTACTCTGTTAAAATATTACACATCAAATCAAAAGGTCATATTATATAGTAAAATTTAAATATCTAAGTATTTCATTTTCTCACTATATTAGTAAAATCACTCGTATAATAATAATTTCTATTCGCAGGTGAAAAGACCACGTTGCGAGGAATACTCGTAAACTACTTGGGGTACAAATTCAAGAAATGTCAAGAAAAACAATAGACAAGTCCTAATCCAAAAACCGGATATTGCCGCCTGGAGAGCTCGTTATCTGCGTAGAAAAAAGAGAACAATGCTCTTGGGGCAGACAAAAAGCCTGACATTTATTTAGATGAAACGTGGATTCACTCCCACTACACCGTTCGCAAATGCTGGCAGAACAACAATGACGCAAGCATAAAAAGAAATGATAATCCCGGACAACGGTGGATTTTGGTGCATGCTGGCGGTGAAAATGGTTTTGTCCCCGGTACCGAATTGCTATACAAATGCAAAAGTAATACCGGGGACTACCATCAGGAAATGGATACTAAAAACTTTAAAAAGTGGTTGACAGAAAAATTAATCCCAAATATACCAGAAAACAGTCTCGTCGTAATAGACAATGCTCCGTACCATTCAACTCAGATCGAGAAACCCCCCGTGAGCTCGTCCCTGAAAGGTGAGATGCAGGATTGGCTCAAAAAAAACAATATTCCATATGGCGAAAATATGACAAAACCGGAACTGTACCACCTAATACTATTAAATAAACCACCAAAGAAATATATAGTGGATGAACTAATGAGGGAGCACGGACACGAAGTATTACGGCTGCCACCCTATCACTGCGATTTGAATCCTATCGAATATGTATGGAATTCAATAAAACAAAGGGTGGCGGCCAAAAATGTCAAACAGTCCGAAAGGGAGATAGAGCGATTAACAAAACACGCAATTCAATCTATTACGGCTTCCGACTGGAAAAAAGAAGTAAACCATATAGAAAGACTGGAAAATGAATATTGGGAAAAAGATAGACTGGGAGAAATCCAACAGAGGGAGCTAATCATATCCCTCGGAGGGGAAGAAACCAGCTCGGAGAGTGATAGTGAAGACGATGACGATAGAATGGACGGAATAGAAAGAATTGTTTACAGTGATAACGAATAATAAATAAATATTAAAAATAAATGTGCAGCATTTAATTGAATTATATTTATAGGACACCTTTTTCCAGTTTTCCTTACACCTACAGGGATTGCAAAATATTATTACCCAACCCAAAGTAAATAAAACTAGCACTTAGTTTGTATTACATTCCGTTATTTTTTTATTTTGGAAAGGTAACAATATTTATTATTATAACTTATTCAAAACATTCAAATAAGTAAAATGAGAAAGAAATACCACACTCGAATAGGCACACTTTTAGGCGACCGAAACTTTAGTTTGCGCACGGTACATTGAAAATGACGTCATCGGCTCAGGTCTCAAGTTAACTCGTACGGGTTGTATTTGCCAATGAATAATTAAATGTCATAAATATTTGAAGGTTTGCAAGCGTAGCAGTTCTATCCATGATGTACAAATGGTGATAATTTATTGAGTGTTAAGTCTGTAAATCTACCCAGGTGATCGGAATTAACATTTATTTATTGCTTTATTTAGTTGTACGGTACTTGAAAAAAAATGTTATTGTGAGAAATCTAGAAATAGTGAATTAAACATTCTAAAACTACTCTAGAGAATTTTTATCACATTTTCAAGTATGCTTTAGCAAGTTTCTTATTTACTACTTAATAATGTATTTTAACCTAATCTAATGAACAAGATACCAGCAGTCGGTACTTACCAATCTAAGACATTAAGATAGTAGAAAGCTTAACAATAATTAGAATTGTCAATTGTGAAGAACTATTGTTATTTTAGGCAGTAACGAGCTATAGGTTAAATTAAGGATCTTTAGTTCAGATAGCATGCATCACATGCATGTAACAGGCTTAACAGAACAGAATATATGTACTGATAATTTATTTCTTATACCTACACTATCATCTTTTAATTCAATCCCACAATACTTTGTTTAAATAAAATCAGGTAATTCAATATTTATCTTTTTCTGATATTAGTCACATTAATTAATAAATTTGGCTTAGACTGCATAGTGACTAATTAATTATGATATTAATACGCAACATAACCAATTTGACATGTTCTTAAAAAAGGGAACAAGATAGTGTAGGGAAATTGTTTCAATTTGAAACTTCAAATGTATAAGGAAAGTATTGTGATGATCGGTTCCTATAATTTATCTATGCTCTAGTGCTGGTGATAAACTACAGTATGCAGTACAGCAGTAGGAACTACAGTAAATAGAGTAGCTGCTGGTTGCTGCCGGTTAGGTGGTGCTGATGAGATTCATCTATATAGCTCTAGAAAGTTGAAGTGGTTGACGTGAGAGTGAATAGCCTTTATAAGTTAATGCGTTCAACATCTTAGACTTCATCACCGCTTACCATCAGATGGGATTGTTACAGAGCATTAACTTATTTTATGTGGAAAAAAAATCATACAAAAAAGAACCAGTAAGGAAGGAATAGATAGGTAATAGGAACCGGCCGTAAGGCTCTCTCAATTATTTTCTCATTTGTCTCACAAAATAAATTCATGTTCCCGTAATATCAGTGATAAATCACTCAAAGATATAGACATCATCAATACATATCCAACGATCTTGGTAATAATCATGTGATCAACAACGACAATAGTTATAAGATATTTAGAAATATTTAAAAGTTTTCACACACTGAAATAAAAATTTGCAAATTCACTTAATCACCTTAAAATCAAAGTAATTTATATTAATAAAAAATTTTCAAGTCTGAAATTTATAATTTACTTATAAGATTTCAATAACTATAATTTAATACGTTATTTTTAGATCCTTTGGAATAACAATTATTTTTAAAACAATTTAAATAACGTTCGTTAACAGGTCTGAGTTCGATACATTGACCTCTAATACACATACCTCTGTATATGTTAAAGTGATGAGAGATCAAGTTGAGATATGCATTAGAAATGAGAATTTCAAATTCTTTTTTTATCAACAGTACTACAAACGTATGATTAACTATTTAAAAACCTCACCTAATAACCTCAATCGCAATCAAACTATTATTTTACTGATCCATATTGACTAATTATATCAACTAAGTTCTTACAAGCTGTTCTAGCTGATCCTAACGTGTTACAGGCATGCCTGTCCAGTACAACATTGATTTTAAATACTAAATTTAGAATAATGAACCCTTTTTCATTTTAGACTTATACTGAGGTAGTTCACAATATGTTGCCATTTTAAGGCTTTAAATTTCTAACATTATTTTTTCCGAACTTATTCCACACGTTTAATATAAGTTAAATTACGTTTTTTTCAAATGCAGTACACTGTTTCTTGAATACATTTTTCGTGATTTATGTTTTGTCTTGTTTATAACACATTAAGAGACAAAATTTATGCGATATGTAATGGCGTCTGATGGCTGTCAAAACCATAAATACTAACACAATGTTATACTCGCACAGATAAAAATAATCACTTTGTGAAATAATGACTGTGACAACACTAATGATCTTATTTTATTGTATACATGTAGAAATCTGTAGAAACGAGAAACGAGAGTGTAGAAATCTGTTAGCAATGTGATAAAGCATGCCTCAAATAACTCATTAAAATGTCTCATTTCTCAAATGTACTTGGCGTTGTACTTGTAACAGTTATATTAAAAATAAACTTCATTCGTCCAATTATTGACACCATACGCAAAGGTGTTTTTAACGTTTAGCAGTGATAGCAGAATAAACGTCTGTAATTTGTAGCATTAAACTATGTGTTTGGAAATTTTAATAGCATATTATGAAAGCGAAACGAGGAGAGAAAATAACCTGTAATTGTTCCATGATTTGAAGTGATCCAAAGTTAAGAGTGGTTCTTGAGATTCTTCATTGTATTCGAAAACGATTAAGTAATACGAGTGAGAATCGATTAACTAATACGTTTTTTACCTACGTCACGTAAAATCTTATTGGGGTTGCTGCATCTGAGTCTTGCGGCACTGGCAAAGCCATTTGATGATGCGCGCATTGCGCTCGACGACGCTAGGTGGCTCTGTGTTGCGGTAGATTTGTTTCTGGATGCCGGGCCCTTGGACCTTAAGGAATAAAAAAACATACTAATTATAAAATTAAATCAATGTATTAATATATAAAATGTCAATCAGTGAATCCGTTAATAAGCGAGACTCAAAATTTTTGCAGAGCCAACATTAAAAAATAATATCCGTTTATTTTAAATACAGACTATGTATATGATTATTCTTTTTTTATGAACACTAGTTACGTCACTGATGACTGTTTGTTCTCTAGGCATGTATTTGTGATATCATATTTGTGTACATCCATGCCACATGCAACACAGGGAATGTTAGCGTGGGGTGTGAGTGTGTCAGCATTTATTATTTAAAAAAGAAACTATTTGCTATATAAATGTGACAGCAGCAACACAATACAGAATAACCAACTTACATATAAAAAACTAAAAAGTATACATCCTAGTGCGATAACAATAGCATGAAACAGAAAAATTCTGCATTGCAGCAGTAACAAAATACAACAAAATGGTCTGTACTCAGTATTGTTGTAGTGAACTGCAACACTGGTTTACTTATTTATTATATTATTTATACATATAATAATACAGGAAACAAAATATATCTGAAAAATTTGTACTACTTATTCTTTGTTAAAAATTTCGAAACCTGTTCGTAATAATCAATAAAATAAAGAATATTGTTAGTAATCTAATGGATAGAATAGGGTAGACCAGATATGCATATTTATTTATTTTTAATATTAATAAAACTGTAAACGTGGCTGCAATAAAAAAAGAATGTTGGAATATTTGTCAGGCGGTCTGTCTGTCTGTGTGTCTGATCACCAATAACATTGAAACCACTGACTAGATTTAGATGATTCTTGGCTTATTTGGAACTTACGTTACAGCTCAAAGTTTAGGACACTTCATCCCGGAAATGGAACTGTTCCCGCTGGATTTTCCGAAGTGTCAGGAGGTCGGCTTACTGGTCTATACTAATCAGGGATGTTATGGAGCTCCGTAACCGAATCCGATAAAAATATTTCGGATACAGGCAGAGTCTAAAGAGAAAGAAACAGTCGGATAATCCGAAATAATTTCACATCCGTAACAGTCACCGAAACCTGGAAAATATTATTCATATATCCATATCCGAAATTTCATATCCATCCCTAACATTTTGTGAGTTTTGTGAGTTCGTGTATATGCGGAAGGTAATCTGTGGAACCTCGGCAGTTATTTGAAAAAATGTTTTACCATTTGAAAGGTACATTATTCCGGATGATCTTAGACTATATATCAATTGGTAATGAATTGTTGCACCCAAATTAAGTCGGGACGGGCCGCTGTTATATTATAAAGAGTTATACGTAATAATACGTAATACGTTGAACCCGAACTAAGTTGTGCGTATCATCAATCATCGCGATAACAAGGATAAAAGAAAAAAATGTTACCGTATAATCAGCGGGGTTCGCCAACTGATTGGAATCCACAGTGGACGCCGAGGAAAAGAACACGGGGCTGTCGGAGGGCGCGTCCAGAATCAACGCATCGAACTGCCGAGGCTCGAGGCCCAGTCTCTCGAAGAAGTACTGCAGCCTCGAGGTCTCCTCCGACGGACTGTCCGGGCAGTCTTCGCCCTCGCACGGCGCCGACGCCGGGCTTCGACCGTCACTGCGTCTGTAACTAGGAAGCGATATTATTTTCACCTGATCAAAACTCCAATGCCAATATCAGTCCAACGCAATCCACGATAGATCACTGTCCGGATGTTCGACATGATTTAAACTTGAAAAAGTTCACGCCGACCAGCAGCCGTTGAACCCTGTAGACTGAACGGCGGGACAATGACGTCATAATCCTTCTAGAATCTCCCATTGAAAGTTATTGGACTCCTAATCCTAACAGTACTTCTTCTTCTTAATGCGAAAAATAGTAAAAAAAATATGAAATGCGTGCCGTATCGAACGGGGCACACCAACTAATACGCCACCAGGCACAAACTGCTTATCCGTGTGCCGGCTATTCATTAACCTGCAAAGGGACACCCAGTTGAATGTTTGAATCACAAACCGGTCAGATATATCGGACTTGGAGCGCAGTATGGGCCGCGGCCGCCGCTGCTTGTAACGCAAACACCGCTGCCGCTTGAACGTACCCAACGGTGACGTCACTTCCTCCGGCGGACAGATCTACGACAAGCAATGGACATACATACATTCTTAGTTCCAATTGTATAATATACTTTGATTGGTTATAATGGATACGTATAAATTATTTAATTTATTTAGTAGCAATTAAACTCTAGTGTATATTTTAAACCAAAACAACATTTTTTGGTTGATTTTGATCAACCAAACTAACTGCGGGATGAGGAACCGCTAATGGCGAAATTTATTGAGTGTTTCCTTAGCCTGAGCCGGTTTCCGGAGCGCTTTGGAAGGCACGTTAAGACCTCGGTCCCGGTTGTTATGTGCCGGAGGCCTTCGGGCGGTGTAAGCAAATTCGATACACAGGTTGACCCCTTCCACTTTCACAAATTTGCACTCGAGCAGTGTGGCTGAGCACTAAAATGAAACTTTTAAGATAAATTTACCGTTGACTCTGTTTTCCCTCACCTGCGTAGTATTAACATATTCCTGCGTTTCGTCTATGCGCTGTCGCATTCTAATCTCTTGGTACTGAGGCTGCTTGTTGATCAGTTCCGTGCTAGGCTCATGGTATCTGGTGATGAAATAAATATATTATTATTAAATCTTGACCGGTTTCCACCAACATCTTTCTTTTCTGTCTGTCCCGCTACGCCTATTTCTCTCACGCGCAACCCCCATCAGACAGCGATCCGAACTCAGGGGCGATCTTACGGCATTAGCGTCCGATTTTCCGCCATGAACAGTCGATTTTACTGTCTGCTAAATTTCACAACAACCTATGAGTTTCAGTTCAGTCTAGTTCCAATAAGGTAAGTATTTAATATGCGTTTTACGGTAAGCTAAAACGCTGCTATTATCTTTCGACGATGAAAATGTACTAATAACTCATATGGGAGTAACACATAATATTATTTCATTAAAAACTAGAATGGAATAATTAAATAACAATACTTAAATTATGTTCGCCAACAACGAGTCCTACTAAGATTTATTGAGATAAATTAAAATTATTCATGTTTTTACCAACTCCTTCATACATCACGTAAATATTATTTCTATTCTTTAAAGTGTATTATAAATGTAATAATATAAAGTGTTAGCATTAAATTAAAACAATCGGAATAAACGAGTCCGATTGATCGGATAGGATCGGAAGGTGGATACCCCACCGTATATACATATGTACCTGGTATACTCTCTGGGGTTGCCATAATCCTTTCTGCCGACATTGAGACATTTCAGCGGCGTCTTGTAAGAGCAGTCGTAGTCTCTGTAGTCGTACAGAGGGGGCTCGTCTTGAAACTGCGGTGGAGGAGCGCTAGCCTGCGGATGGAATTAACGGGAATGTACTTATGTGATCTGTAGGATATCTTAAGTTATTAGAAAAAATTATACAGCGAGACTTTTTCAGGATAAAGATTAGTGATTACACACAGAACGTAAGAGTTCAAATTAACATAATATAAATATTTACTTAATAATTTAATATGTATTATTCATTTTAGTGCACATCTATTCACATACACTGACGGAAACGGAAGGACAACTTCGGCGAGTGACGAAACAAGACTGAACGCAACCCGTACACTCGAAGTGGCTCGAACGACCAGCGACTTTGTCTAAGCAGTACATGAACGCCTGCCGTTTCATATGTACATCATGGTGCGACTATGACCGAATGTTATAACACCCTTGAGATCATTATGAAGACATTAAGGTATGCAGGTATCGGCACAATGTTTTCTGTCAGCATTTTATACAATACATGTATTGAAGTATCAGCAGTCACCTGAAAATGTATCCCGACGCGCGGCAACGGCGCGTAGTGCGCGGGCGCGGGAGGTAGAGCGTGCGGGGGCGACGGGGCGCCGTCCTGGAACTGCGGCGGCGCCGACACGTAGCACTCCAGCGCGCCCGACACGCAGCGTGGACCGTAACGACTGATACGGGAGACGGTAAGTTTATTTCGCCACTGCTCGTAGCCAATTGGTAGTCACCCTACAGAGCGAGGAGTCTCGGGTGCGAAGCACGGGACGGATAAATTTTTGTTCTTCCGACATGGATGTTTGTTGTCTCATATTTATGAATGTCCAGACCATAACAAAGGTATCCTAGTTTAAGAACGTGTGTGAATGTTTAAAAAACATCCCGAACTGTACCAACTGGATCTAGGCCTAGGCGTAGGCGTAGGCTTAGTTAGCCAGATAAACACAATCTGTACGTAAGATCTAGGAATTTGTGCAAACACAAATTTCCCATACAGGCGTAACACCCTTACTTTTTTGTCTTCCTGCGGGGTCTAGGTTTATCCCACAGTTAGTTAACATATTCTTCGTGTAAATATGTTGTGGTAGTCATCGATATGGGTATATTGGTATGGTAATATGGTAGTAATTAGCCAGTCGGGCGAAACACTTTACCACCATGCAAGTACCATAGGAATTAAACTGTGTAGTACAGAGCCCAGCGACCTCCAACAGGAGGGACCTGATGCCACAGCCTAGTCTGTTGTTCAGCAGGATGCACCACCAGCAGGGAAGATTGGCTTGTACCCAAAGTATTAGAAGATTCACGGAAGAGACCTACCTGGTTTTAAAAAACATATCCCTAATCTCCTTAGATTTGGGGCACACTATGGGGGTGTCTCACTACGGTAACTTGGGTTATCTTACCTGAGCCGGTCATGGTGTGAAGGCTGCATGTCTCTGGCGTGGGGCGGAGCGCTGCGTTGCGTGTAATGCCCACTGGAGCCTCCCGAGTCCCGGGCGAACGAGGATCCGCATCGACTGCACGGGAAACAGATCAAATAGCTTTGGGTGTTTTGTTGATATCGAAGTAGCAAAGAAGCTTGCAATGGTCCGGTGCTAGGTGGCCTGTTAAGAATAAGGTTAACTACAAAATTTACTGACAGTTTATTGAAAGTCCCATCTATTGTCATTGATCGGACTAATGATATTTGTAAAATAAAAATTATAATATGGTTAAATCCAAGCTAAATTTACTGGTCCCTTTGTGAATTGATTTGATTTTTTAATTGAGTTTTTCTTCAACCAGAAATTCGTCATAAATAAGGGCGATAGAAGCGTTTCACCGTTCGAAGCGGTTGGCGAAATGGTTCTTTCCATCTGCATTGGTAATATTTAAACAATAGCCGTGATCAATAAGCTCACCAATAAAAGTTCTTTGTTAATTGAAGTGTACTGAGTCATATAATATTATGTAAATTGTTATAAGTGTGGAAGGCAGATTTTGATCCACTATCGGTGAGTGGCGAGAGAACCACACGGGGACCGGACGGTTTAACGAATGACTCGCATACAATTTTTTGCTGTTAAATCATAAACTAATTTCTAGAAGTGTCCTGTGTTAATAATGGTGATAAAAATGTAATTTGTTCTGTAAATACCGATACTGCAGATACCGAAAAGCTCTGGTGCAATAGTTATGTGTTATGTAATAGATATACGTACAAATACTCACTTTATTTGATACCGGGACAAAATATTGAAGATAGGTACTCGATTTTCTTTTATTCTAATTGATTCACTAAACTTGACTTGACGTGTTATGTCCACGCCCAAATGCATTATTTAGACGTCTTTTTGCAACGCGGTGTTATGTTACACAGTAATTTACCTTCGGGACCAATATATCACGTTGAAAATTTCGTACAAATGAACTGGTCTATCTTGCGTCGTTTTATCTCTGGTGTCCTTACTATTTCCCATGGTTCGTGTTCCCGCAATGTGTGAGTTAAGACCACAGCTAGCATATCATTCTTGTTGTAAATGGAACTTCTTTGTCAGTCACCAATTGTACGTTTCACTAAATAGATCCATTTCCGATTGGAGCTCACGTGTAGTCATCTTATACATAAACACTCACCTAGTATAGGACTGATAATTTTCTTCACCAGGAGACGGATGCTCTGAGAAAGCGTCGCACGAAGACATCAGGGAGGAATGATTCGATCTGAAACAATAAATTCTTTTTTGACCTTCTTATTCCTGATTCAATGCAGTCCTTGGACACTTTTAACCCACAGCAACTTCGGTCCAGCCAACTCAGATATCACTATCATTACAACACATTTGTAATAAAGATTTTTTCTTTGCTTATGTATATATAGTTCTCCCTCCTCCATCTCCATTTTTGGGTTCAAAACTCAAAACTCCGAGAGCACTTAAAGCTTTTCCACTGCGTTGGCCAAATTGATAGAAAACTTCACTCATCAATAATAACCAGAGATTTGTCGAGGGAGGTTCAACAAAATTATTTCTATTATGCACATACTGTGCAAAAAAAAAAGCGTCCACGATTCAAACTTCAGGACATTCGTGCGGGGAACTGGCTTTCAAACTACTATATCTTAGCTAAAGAGTAGCAAGTGTATGAAAATATTGCCCTTGGAGCTCCTCGCCGCTTCCACTCTGGACACATACATAACTACGCACCGAAGCGATGATATAGTTTGAGGTACGAATCATTACGAAACCGAAGACGCACCTGGTCCCTTTAGAAGAACACGAGGCAGTGCGGTGGTGAGCCGAGTGACGTCGTCTGCGAGGCGAACGACCTACGGTGTCGGCGTTGGGCACCGTCCCACTGGAAGATACAAAACATTGAAATACGATTCATCAAGATCAAGGCCACTTGCTCATTGGCAATTTACACGTTATTAGCGCCGGCCTAGCCCTTGATCAGGGTGCAGGAGGATTGTATTCCAGCGTCCTTTGGTCGATGCTTTCACTTTATGTGAATTGTTTATTTATTTAGAAAAATAACTTGTTACAGATAAAATCATCGTAGTTCTCACACGTGGATACCCTGTGTTGTGGCTAACTACAGTCTTGCACGTGTTTCCTTTGTATTTCGTTTATACCATATCATCAAAAATCACCATTTAATACAAATATTAACACTTATTGAGCGTAAAATTAATTACGTAGCTGTAATCATTATACTGTAGCTTTTTTAATGTTAAGATTTAATTTTACGTTGGAAATTATTTTCGGGATTTGACTTTTTGTCGCACCTTGCCTGCTACCGTCTCGATCGTCCGCTCCTTTCGCTCTAGCCCGGAGCCGGTCTGCGCGATATTATTATGCCTTACATGCTGATCACCGAAAACGAGCAGGCGGGCCACCTGATGACAGGTGGTTATTGCTACCCATATTGAGAATGTGTCCTTAATACTAAAGGAATCACCACTTACCCTCCATTGAACCGTGGAATTGGAATCTAAATTTGATTTTCTCACGAATACCCCTAGGATGTTCATTTGAATTATTTACGTATAGGGTAACTGAACATCTGCACCCAATTAAGAACATTTATAGGACAGAATAAGTTTATAAAACATATGATTTTTCATCTAACAAACTAGGTACAAATAACGAACTATACAGATATTTCAATGACATATAATTTCTTATATTTCAATTTTGTTTGTTGATGAAGTCTTAACTATTGTTAATGGCACTCGGAAATTAGAGAATCCTAGAATTGTAGTGTGACTGTGTGAGTTATATACATATATCATCATACATTCAATGTTACAAGTTGTAAAGAAAGAGAGAGAAGGATAGAAAATAACACAAACTGTTCAATGTAGCAGTGAGCCTGGGCGTGGAGATCCGGTAAGGACTTGTGGCTGTTGATGTTGGTGCAGCCGTCTTCCTCGCGCATGCTCGGCTGCGAATGCGAGTTGGACCTGCAACAATCATTCGAATATTGCACTGTGAACTATCATTCGAATATTGCACTACCGAACAATCTTTCGAATATTGCACTGTTGCACTATCTATATCTATGAATATTGCAGATTATTAATAATATATAGTCCAAGTAACGTAGAGTCATTATCATAACCAACGGTCCCACTGCTTCGACTGTAACAACGTAAGGAAAAATATTCTTGTCAACGCCGGCTAATTGCGGATTGAGTTCACCCCTTTGAAAACGTGATGAAGAGCTGTCCAGTAAACAGCTTTCCTCACGTAGCTTTCCTTCACCAAAGTAAGTGACGATTATTGAACCATTTGTTAGGATTACTTTTACACAACAGTCTAAACGTGGAAGCGGCTGTTGATCTGTGATATAAAGAATAGTATGATACGTATTTATTCTACTCGTCCGTTACTAAGTATCTCGTCAATCTTTTAGTTTGGAACGCCTTTTGTTTTTTTATTTTTATTTACGCCATAGACATATTATTACTGATATTATTTATTATTGATTACTTATTTAATTTCTATTATACTTAACGTAACATTGCTTTATATTGTGTGTATAAATTTATAAATATATTATATAGTACCAGACTAGATGAAACATCGGTAAATGGATTAGGCACATAATTGTCAACACAGTGACATGTGCCCCGTGACTAAGCACGAGAATGACAGCTCGGTTCGCGAGATTTTGTTGTATTTATAGAAGTTACGTTTCATAAATAAAGTCTGTTTACGTTTAACAAACGAGTTTAAACGTGCTTTTAATTAGTAAGCGTTTATAAAATTGTTGTGTTGATAACACAAAGGTTTTTTTATAATAAATCCGTTATGTCATTATCACGGTGTTTGATTGCTCGCCGTCCTTATTTTATTATTTAAATGTTAAACTTATAGTCTTTTATACGATACTTGTGGTTTTTTAGCCTTGTTACATGACATTGACATTTAGACGTATTGCACGTTACAATTACCGTATGTATCTTGGAGCGGAGTGCGCGTACTGCGCGGGCGGGCTGATGGCGGCTAGGTGCTCCGCGGAGCCCGCGTCGTGCTCCGCTGCCGGCTCCGGCAGCTGCATGCGCTCCACTCGGTCCAGTCGCTCGGGGCTCGAGTGAGGGCTCGCTGTGAACAATGCAAATATCTTTAATGAGCTGAACTGAGATTATTGTTGAAAATATTTATTGTACGAACATTTTTAAAGTAAGGCCAAGGATCCATATAAATGGATCCTTACGCTAGTTAATGCCTAATAGTAAATATACCAGTCTGGCTTAAATGATGATAAAATTGTGGTGCGCGCGAGCGCGTTTGTGGGTGTGTATGTGTGTGTGTAGTTACGTGTTACATCTTCGGAGCCACGGCACCTACATATATAAAAAATTACCATTTGAAATATATTTTATTCCGGATATTATGATGATATTCCCTTTGCTTTATACAATTTAGAGATTGGTGTGGATTACAGTACATAATAATTGTTAAACCCGAACGAAATATATATCACAATAGCAACCAGAGTGTAGTTCACTTGATGTAAACTGGCCACTACAAACAGAATATACTTACGTATCGAGTACGCGTTCTTAATGACAATCTCACTAGGCCTCTGTCTCGGTATCACGAAAGACTCCGGGAAGAAGACTCTCGCGTCTCCGAAGCTCAGGGGTCTGTTCATCTTGTCTCTATGGTCAGGGTCGGATTTGTGCTTGGATCCTGATGTTCCAGAAGATGAGGTGCCGGAGAAGGTGCCTGAGGTGTGCTGGGAGCGCGGCATCGTCTCTCGTTCCGCGTACGAATCTTTTATTCGCCTTGTATCATTGAACACTTTGTGTGCTGAAAGAAGATTATTTTGATTTATCTGCACCAACCCATTTTAACCACTTTATCTGAAAAAACTTTATACTTTATATACAGGATAATTTTGTGACATTTTCTAAATATCAACGTGTGAAGCTCGACAATGGCTTGACTGTGCAGTTCTCATGTATCTATTCATTTAAAACACTTTAGTTTGATGAAATTACAGGACAGTTATTTACCGTAAAACAGACCAAGACTGTAAGTAGTTGGTCCTTTGAGTCAAGAGACAATATATTCAAATATTGATGGATAGTCGCAATTTCTTTGACTTCCATGCTAAGGTGTATAACTCAAAGACCACATTTTCAGAACAGAATGCGTTATGCATATAACTTATAGATTTATATATCTGTATATATCTTTCCTTTTTTCTTATATAGATATCTATTGAAATCGATTGTAAACGACCTCTGTAGCCCGTGGTCAAATAAACAATATCTCCATAAATCAACATAATTATCGTACAGTACTTACAAACGTAAGCAGGTGAATAAACATTTTCCCTGCTGTCAGCGTGCTCCAATAGTCTTCGTAAAGTATTCTGCAGCCCCTCCCCCGCGCTCACCGCGCGCCGTGCGTTAACCGTGCTCCTGGTTGTTGCATCTAAAAACATTTATCGATAGCTTGAGCTGAAAAAGGCTTCGGTCTTATCTTATTCAAAGACTTATTTCGGCTAAACCTATGAAAATTAAATTCAAACACAAAATAGGTACGTTGCTTTTGCTGTAAAGACGTTTAAGGAATACGAATTAAGAAGTAAAAATTCATTTATTCGCTTATATTTTTTTAAACATTATAGCATAAATAGTAAAGTGAAGACTTATAAAGAAATAGAATATCAACATTGTCCTTCAGAAGTTAATGAACTCTCCATTAAGATTGGGTTTCGTATTAAATGTGTTACGCTAAGTACTTACAAGGGTTACAGCAGGCGTCATTATTGAGCGTCGCCCCGGAACTGACTAGATGACAGCCGCCCGACGCGAGCGCCTGACCGATGCCGCTGCTCATCTGATGAACAAACCGAATAGCACGTTCCGTTCAAGAGTTTCAGACACTTCTGATAATTTAGCAAATACTAATAAATAAACGAATTTCGTTCACCCTGAATTTTCGCTGAACCCTGCAGTTGGACTACCTGAACCCTGGTCTAGGATTCGCTGAACCCTGCAGTGGGACTACCTGAACCTTGGTCTAGGATTCGCTGAACCCTGCAGTGGGACTACCTGAACCCTGGTCTAGGATACACTGAACCCTGCAGTGGGATTACCTGAACCCTGGTCTAGGATTCGCTGAAACCTGCAGTGGGATTACCTGAACCCTGGTCTAGGATTCGCTGAACCCTGCAGTGGGACTACCTGAACCCTGGTCTAGGATTCCCTGAACCCAGGTCTAGGATTCGCTGAACCCTGTGCCAGGGCTCTCTGTATTGTAGGTGATTTGAACGTTTATTTTCAATTACAAAGAACCCAGACAATTTGTCAAATAAACGTCGGCAAGGAATTCAACCTAAGAATTTAACCTACATTTCGTAAACAAAGGGCCACCACTACAACTGATGATGACTACAAAGATGATCAACAGATAAGACATACACACTAATAGCAGTCTCGCTCTAGTTTGTCCATAGCTGATGAAATAGACATGAAAAGGAGAAGAAAACTTCTTGCTTTTTTTTCGAACTTAAATAGTATAAACTAGAACTCCTTCGAAAACATTTGTTGCATAAACTAAATACACTAGGATTTTAATAATAGATTCCCTATGTAATGTATATTGCTATCTCGAACAGAAACTCTAAAAGGCCATTAGTATCTGCTCCATCTGGTTCTTGAGCTATAATCTGATTGGCCATCACATCAAAGATATGAAGCTAAACGAACATTTATCTCAGACCAACTTTCTGGTTCATCAAAGTCTCACCCTAATAGGTAACTCCTGCTTCCTGTCCAGCACGGTTTCGGATTTGACATAGAAGGCTTTGGACTCCGCGAGCAGTTCCACCGCAGACTTCCGTTTCTGCTGCGGCTGGGGTGCTACGGACCTCGGCGCGGCCATCTCCTTTTTACGTGGTAGCTTGAAGCTTGCGAACAGGGAATCTGCTAGCCTTCGTCTGGAATAATAATGAAGTATAATTTTATAGTAGTTTGGTAGTCGGCGGTACACATGGGAAAGTCGAGTTCGAATGCACGCAGTTTTTTTTAATTATCAGCTGTTTTGGTAGAGGAAAACGGCTTGAAGAAACCTGGATACCTAAGAGTTGTTCATAATATTCTCAAAGGTGTGTGAATTATGCCAATTATCATTTGGCCAGTGTGGATTTGACTTCTCTCGTTGTGAGAAAATACCTATATTAGCAGTGGGACATTTACAGGTTGTAATGGTGACGATGGTATTTTATATATTTTTAATATTCTACGGAAAAAGTAATGGCATTCGACGACCCCACGTCCCAGTTGGTAGTGACCCTGTCTGCCGAGCGAGGGATCTGGGGTTTGATCCTAGCCAAGGCAGATTTTTATGTGACAGATTAATGTTTGTTTTCGGGTCATGGGTGATTGTAATGTCGTTTTTGTGTATGTCCGTGCCACCCGCAACACAGGGAATCCTAGTTGGGGGGTGTGAGTTGTAAACGTTTATTTATTTATTCTCTACCAGTAAATTTTTGCTGTTGGTGAAAAATTTTGATGGTAAATAAATAAATTACTTGTATTTAAACCTTGTATCTACTATTATTCAATAACTTTTTACTCGGTATTGTTCTGGAATGCCTTGCCTGTGAATGTCAATAAAAGCTCCGTGAATAAAATAAAGAACTCCTTTAGGAGATTAATCTGTGCACGCTATTTGACGTCTGCTATTAAGTAGACTTACCCCAGTTCTCATTTTAACACTAGTATGTATGTTAAATACGTATTAGTGAATTCATTTATTTATTATTATATAGTTCCTATATAGTAAACATACATGTTTAGGTATAAAATTAATTGTATAAAATATGCACATAAGTATACGTATTACAGTGTAGTATTTATAAATTACATATTCCTTAAAAATACTATTATCCTTATTTTTATCGATCCATATTATTTTTGACATCTGTCACAAATTTCTCATACCCTAGGTTGACGGTATGTAGAATGTTTCAAAGCATTAAGTTCACCTATCATAATGACCTAATTTCAAGTTTATGCCATAATACATGTTTTGAAAAGGTTTCGATGGAGATTCTAAAACGATAAAATCGTGCGACGAATAAAGCTGCAGATATATATATATACCTGTTACAATTCAAATGTAAAATTTCTGCCATGATGTGAATTTAAAAACACAATTGAAAAACCAAGCTGACGGTGAATGCAAAGATTAGACTGCTAAAAGTCACAAACAAAGAAAAGAAGTAAGTTTATTTTGAACATTGTGATTAGGAATGTTACCTCGGCGGAGACTCAAACGACCTAGAGTACGACGCAGCCGCTGCCACCCCCTCGAACTTCTTCCTCACTTCCTCGACCTTCGACCAGCCCGACTCGACATTGAGCCTGCGCGTCAACTGTGCGTTTTGTGCCGCATGTTTGGCTAGCTCCTCGCGCGTTCGCTTCACCGACACCTCAGGGAGCGCGTCGCGGTGTCGTCCCGTCCTCGCTTCGTGACATCTCTCGATGAACTGCCGCCGCCGTAGCGATAGCGTCGCCGAAGACTGGTGGCCCTCGGCCTCGTCGAGACACCTGCAATGTATCATTGGTTGACCGTTTTATCTCTGACTACGTTTGGGTTTTTATTGTATGAGTTAAACCAATTATTGTTACGGTCTTCGGTGAAACAAAACCTGGCAACGAAATCTGTATACATCGAAATCAATACAACGAAATCTATTGATTTCTGATGATTGATTGTTTGTTATATTAACAAACAAAGGTTTGTGAAGTCAAATCCGAATTTGGTTTACTTGACCCGGGGGCAACAGTGGCATAATTATGGGTTGTAATATTGAGTCTAAGAGTTTAAACGTGTTTCTCTTCACGACTTCTTCTTCTTTTTGATCGAATTAGAGCTATAAGCGGTGCCTACATTAGTATCAGTGTTCCATTCGATGAAAATCCTAACACACGCGAATTTGGTTCGGGCTTGACTAGCTTATTTCATGTTTAGCCGACGTATTAACACACAGCTTTTAGATATCATGTACTCTTATAAATTAATATGTCAATAACGAGGACGCCTATATAAGACGTAACCGATTTTCAAACTGCCATGTGCACGTTTAAAAGACGTGCTGAGGAGTTTCTTTCGCAGTTCATTCTTTTTGATACTAATGCACCTTTTCTACGACAGTATAAGCAGAGTATGACGTGCATAATTGTATTTATAAATTAACTAATGGTATTCAATTTGAATTATTTATTTGACTGACAAAAAAAAGAGCCGAAGAGCGGGCTCATTGGCGTGTCTTCGGAGAGGCCGACGTCCAGGAGAGGACTGCTATAGGCAAACAATGATGATGGCTGGCTGATTTGACCGGCCTTAACTGCTGTCACTGACACTTATTGATTGTGTCATGAACATGTGAGTTTAAAATAATTATGTTTGCTTTGATTTGTATTGGAGGTCATTACGTTAGTTATCTACGCGTAAGAACTACTCTGTAAATATAATTTATGTTCTGTAACAATAACTTGTGTTCATACTTGGGAATTTACAAAAGAAAAAAAAATTGTATTTGAACATAGTTCGTGTATAATCAATTAAATTTTGCAATTTAATTGTTAATTTTATTATGTTTGTAATAGTGATGGTTAGATGCAGAACACATTTTTTTATATCAATAGCCGTCTAATAAGCTGAAGGGCCATCTGATGGTATGTGGTCACCGCCGTCCATAACATAACATAACATTTATAACACCAAAGCTATCACACACGTGGCCGGTCAAGATGGAAGTCGGGGACCTATGTACTTATATTGGCTCTCTCCGACAATGCAATCCAAGCACGTAAAACTTTTCTATATTTTACTTTTAATGTGCTAAGAGTATAAAAAACAAATAAATATTAATAACATTCATTATTAATTATTATTAATTAGAAAGTTTATATCTACTAATAATATAAATAGAGAGTGGGAATTTTGTAAGTTTGTGTGTACGCGAAGGGTAATTTCTCGGACCACGGCATCAATTATTTTTGGAATTTTTTTAAATATTTGAAAGATGTATTATTCCAATGGACATATTATACAGTACACGTACTTTTTATATGTAAATTGTTAGAGGCATTGCGATATTTACTTTGTTCGGTACTATTTAGAGATTAGCGTGGACTAGCAGCCCGGCCGACTTCGTTCGGGTTGGATTATTGTGTGTGTGTGTGTGTGTGTTTGTGTGTGATTATTAAAAATTTCATATTATTTGCCTTCATTAGACATAATTACGTTTACTGATATTTTATACAGCCTATCATCTGCGCAATCGTGTGTTCTAACTACACACTAATTTCCATCAAAATCTGTTAAGCCGTTTTTGCATTGTCCCGAGACATACACGAAAATCTCAACAGATTTATATAGTAGTATAGATTATTCTTACGTAATATGTAATAAAATAGATAATAATCCAATCCGAACGAAATCCGGCGAGAACGCTAGTAATGAATACTTTACTTGTTTTACTTTTAAACTATAGAGTAGTTTTTCTATACGAACACACCGTCACACGTAGATGTAACAATGCCTTTAAAAGCCAGTGACATCAGTAGGTCGGATCAAACGAAATAGAACACCTTTTCCTGCAAAGGGCAAGCTCTTATCGGGTCACTGATTCGCAAACCTGTAATACTGGAGTTGCCAGGGCATTCATTGCGTTGGTTATACATTTGTATGTGCGTTCTACTTTATATTAAATTGCATATACATTTGTCTTAAGTAGTAATTAAAGTGGCATATATTATCCTACTCATGTGTATGGCTTCGCCCAACTTTGAGTTGCCGCTCTACCTTGCTCGTGGTGCACCCTGCTGAATGAGTGATACTAAGTAACATGGCCTCTCCTGTTGGAATTTGCTGGGCTCTATGCCACCTAGTTTAATCAACTCTACTCTTACTGAATGTGCTCTCTACTTACAATTTACTTACGGTACTTTATCGACATTCACCCACAAAATCACAAATTCACAAACTTCGCACTCCCTTTTATTTATTTATATTAGACTTTATATAACAGTTTATGGATTATATAATAGTTTAACCCGATCCAAGTCGATGTGGGCCGCTAGTGAGTGAGTGTATGAGTGAGTGTATGAGTGAATGATGAGGAAGTCGTCACCTAGCTGGTTGAGCGAGGTGCGATCGACAGGGCTGGTAACAGGAGAGGGCGGCCATGTTGCCGCGCGCTGTCACTGCGCCCGTTCATCATTTGCACCCCGTGCTCACTGGCACGCGTGGTCACTCTGCAACAACAATAGCACCGGTGAAAAAATGTGTCTGCTAAAGGCGAAAAGACATAAAAATAATTGTGTATTTTAATGATCAGG
The DNA here is from genome assembly GCA_003671415.1 of Megathymus violae. Lineage (NCBI taxonomy): Eukaryota > Metazoa > Arthropoda > Insecta > Lepidoptera > Hesperiidae > Megathymus > Megathymus violae. The sequence goes on along the minus strand of PDGT01000059.1, from coordinate 202,105 downwards.
TTGTAGCTTAGTTCAATTCATTTATTTGGCAAACAAAGGATTTTGAGTTTACTTTTCACAATGAATTTTATCTATATTATAATGCCAAAGTTACTTACTTCAACGTAGAACCTAGTCATCAACATAAACAACCACATGTACTAATTACAAATCCTCAAAACAATGTAAGAAATTGTAAAGGATGTAATAGATTTTAAGCGATGTTACAGTGACGAAGGGTATCAGGCTACTGTACCAGTTGAAATACTCTGTGGTATCAACGGCGGAGAGCAGAATAATTAATGATGGCGCGCGGACACAAAGTAAAAAGTTTGATGTGTTCATCTATAATTTAAGATATGTATAATAAAGAAAAGTGTATTAAATTAAAGATGTTTTTTATTAAAACAAAATCACAAAGGGTTACATTAGAACATGTGTTCTTAGAATCCCAATGCCCATGAAAACAATCAAATATTTATTACGACAAGAATTACAAATCAGCCCCATATAAAGAAGCGCACAATTATCGGGAATGACGTGCATTTCCTAGTAGAAAACTACACTCAACAGTATAAATCATAGAAGAGAGAGCTGCGAGGCATAACAATGAGACTGGATATTTTTATTCTAAATAGTAACGAAACATACGCGAATGTCGACACTAATATACATACTTTTTCACAGCAACAAACCAATTTTACCAATTTAAGGCATCAATAATCTAAAAGTTAATAAACTACATACGAATCAATTAACAACGCCACAGTAGTTTTGATGAGGTTATTAAATAAGTTTTTTTGCGAAGATTTGAATTATAGTTAACTGATTAAATATACATTACTGTGGTGAACTTTGTTTATCTGTTGTAACATCTAACCGAAAGAAGTTTGATTATACTCTATATTCGAAACGCCGTTTCCCATCAACATCCATTGAAATAAGTTGAAATTGATAATTTAAGATTTGTTTCGTCTATTTTTCAATCAATCAATCAATCAATATAATGCAGTTAAAGATATTTTACACAAAATTATACTTTACTAAAAGATATAATGGTTGTGAAAGTAGCATAACTGATTGTTATGCACAATTTGTAAAAAGTACCTACCCACATGTTTAAAAGTGAATAGGGCAACAGAAAAAAATACTTTTGAAAATTCTTTTTAGATTTCAATCGTTGTTTGGAAACTTAATTTTCAAATACATAAATAAGAATTCTTCATAATGCTCTCGACGGACGTGGAGTCTGTCGATTACCACCAGTGGGATAGTTAAGGTGTGCCAGTGACTGATGTTTTAAAACATATTAGAACAGTAAACACAAACTCAGTTATCAACAATCAAAGAAATTGTTCAATATCTCCAAAGACAGTCCGGTTTCTATGTAAGATTTCTATCTTTCCAAGAACCCGAAGCAATAGTCTTACGTCTTCTTGTTACTGAAGAATGTTTTGATCGAACGAATTACGTGACAATATACTGGTATCTGGTGAGATGAGTTTTTACTGTAGGTACTTGTACCTCCGTTATTGAGTAATCGCTTTCACATCAACAAGATACGCACGTTCGCTAGTGAACGGCGCTAGGTTTATTGTATGATATGGAAGAAGTTGGTAGCTGTGAAACTCAGCAATCAAACCTTCATATATAAAAATAATATGCCTATATTTATAACACACTAAAGTTGTCTGGACTTAATCACTTTTAAACATTAACACCGTCCAATTTTAAATCACACTGTCTTTTTGACCATGCCCGTGCTTTATAGTGTACCATAAAGAATCATATCATTACTCTATTTATATCGATAGCTATAGTCTATATACATTCAAATTAAAAGAACACAGATTTAGCGCCGTTAGTTTTATAATTGGTACATATGTCTGTAAAATTATATTAAAGCCCCAATAGCTTTTTTTACCGTGTTTTAGACACTTAGACAAGTGATAATTAATTTTAAAACTTAAAAACACAGCGGCACTGAAACTCATAAAACCTAGTTTAACTAAACACATCCCCAAGCCATGTTCAATAAATGGGGGTCAATGAATCCGTTTGCCACGAAACGAACCATAAACAGGTGTTAATTCTTATAACCTCGATTAAAATGACGTGTCGGACCCATTGTCCGCTCTATATGACCACACGTAGTCACAAACATGGTTTACAGCCCAAACTAATGTTTGAAATGCGAGTCTATTTAGGACACCTGTTTGTGTCAATTAGTGCTGGTTTAAATTTCACTTAATTAAAACGAATTTTAGCGTTAATTAATGTGAGTGACGTGACGTGGCGGCAAATGCATGAACAAACACGTCCCGGAGCCGCTGCGAAGTTGTGCATGACACTTACGGATGATACATATGCCAGGACTTTTATACTTACTTTAAAGCATCGTGTATATTATGGTAATTAACGACTTCATTTGCAATTTTTCACCGTAGACTGAAAATTGGATGAGCCTAGGTCAGTTTCGTGTCACGTAGTGTCTTTAGGAGTTTTTTTATCAATTATAGTTTCGTAATTAATTAAAAAATCCGCATCACAAATGAAAGTTGCGCGATAATGCTGTGATCCCACGAATCAAAGTCACGTCTAATTCACGATTAATAGCATAATCGATATTTTCGTGCCCTACCTAGTATAGATCCGATTTTAAGAACTATTCGATGATATTTTTTATAATATTTATAATAATAATGCGATATAAAACCACTCTTTTCCGATCTTAGCTTTTAAATCCTATCTGTACTTGCTTAGAATCCAATAAAATGGACCATTTTTCTTTAATTGATACATTATTATAAAAAAGACGATTGAATAGATTTTTCTATTTATATTACGAATATAAGTAAATGCTTAACTACATATTTTAAGTTAACTTATGTTACATTACTTTTCTACTGTATACTGACATATTTTATTCTCCATTCAAATAGCGAAGCACGAGTAGAGAATGTCAGGTTAATTTGAACAACTGTCATTCCGCGCACCTGTCAACGGCGTGTCAGTGTGATCTATTCAAAGCCGGCGCCCTGATTGTATTGTAATCACTTCTCATTGTATCTAATAATTAGCTTCAAAGCTATGATTGGTTAAAAAGCCGCGATCGTCGGGTACTTTCGTTTTCCTGCGAAACTTTCTATGCCGCGCTCTCGCGATTAAGATAAGCGTGTACTTACAGATAATTAAGTTAATGATTAATTTAATTAAAGGTATATTATACTTGATATGAGTAACTCCTGCTTAATAAAATGTTCACTGGTAAACAGCACAGATTGAAGCTTAACTTAAATGGATAAATGTGTTTAACTTAAAAATAAATCAAATAATCTATACTGATATTATAAAGAGATATGCCGAGAGCAATCTCAGGAACCACGGCATCTAATTCTATTTGAATTTATACATTTTATTATGTAACGGGCACTTACGATACGTTTTTATTTGTTGCCAATATTCCGACCCAGATGCGTGGATCGTGGTCACAGCGAAACTGCGGTGGCGGGGAAAGACCGTCGAACTTAGTGGTAGATTAATCTATCTACCCTACGTCTAGTTTGTTTTTCTTTTTTAGTTACCGTATCAAATATTAATTCAAAATGGCCAATGACCCGCGGGATTACGTTCGCTATAACGAATTCCTCATCAGTTAATCGGTTGTTACTTACATACTCGTCTATAAAATAAAAGACTTGTGATAAATGTAATTTAAAACTGTTTTACAGTCTGCTGAATACGAAATTAAACGTTGAAACTCGATGTGTAGGTGTTGCTTAAATTATTCTCTGGGCCCTCTCAGTAAATATATATTCCTGTCAACGTAAAATAATTTAATGCCAAGTGAAGAAGTGGCCGCCATTACGCCCAAGAGGCGCCTACGCAAGAAAATTAGCAAAAAAGGTCATCGACTCTTGCCCTGGTTACGTAATAATACGTTATTTATTACAACATTAAATTTGGTGTCCCAAATTAATGTACAATATACCAATAAATGTAACTGTATTTTTGTTTTATAATTTTGTATAGTACACGTTTTTACGTTTTGAAACGCGATCTCCTTTTTACTTTCCTAACATTTACCTACTAACTACCTATTCTTATATATAGGACATTAACGTCTCATTTTAGAAAACATTCGACTATCTTTAATTTAATATTAATAAATCAATAAAAGGAAGATTGTCGACTTTATTTTATTATTATGCAAGGAATGGACAGGACTGAAAAATTGAGATCGTAAAATACTTTTACTATCTAGGTACTATTATCATGCGTATTTATGAAAAGATGGTCAAAAAGCATAGGATATAGGATAGAAACACGGAGATGGCGGTCATGTAAGAGTTTTTTTAAAACTTTAACATATATTTTGACCTTAATCTTTTATTTTCAACCAGTAGTTTTGTTGCCATAATTGAATACTTATTTAATTTTTATTTATTTGGAAAAATAGAACAGCCAGTACCAACTATAAAATCCGTAAAAAATACAAACATCGCGACTACATGTTATAGTTAAAATGTATAATGTTCACGAAAAAGCGTAAAACCTTTTCTAACAGCTTTTATATCAGATATAATATAATGGCCCTTTTGCCGCGCAATTGGTAAAAAAAATAAGACGAAAATTGTCACGAGTTTAGTAATTCGATTGTTTTTCATATAGCTGTTACAATATATAAATATGTTTATAATGTGTAAGGATAGCAAAAGCAGACTTGTAAAATAATAAAATGGGGTTAAAATTAAAATTACAAATAAATCTATAAATATTGAGTGCAGGTTGAAACTACTGGTAAATGTAATTGTTGTTCTTTGAAGTGAATAAAACCGTGAGCGGATTATTGGGAAATAAATTCGTTGTAGAGTACTACTATAGTTATTTTTTTGCACTACTACGAAGTAAATCACTCAGATATACAATACGAAGTTCGTTATCGACCGACAAGGATTCTATACGGAAACCACGTCAGCGTTTTAATTGCAAACAATGATGTAACGTATGAGATATCCAATTGTATTGTACTTGTTACGACCCTACATTTGTACATTGATTGCAAATAAGCAATCCTATTTGTTGACCATTATAAATAACAGCATTCATCTTTTTTACGCCTTTGTATATTATCGCTATTAAACATTTTCATCATATTTGGAGTACTACGTACTATTCGCATAAGCTGTACAATAAATTGTTTTTGTTACTGGCCAGTTGTTCTGGGTCCAAGAAATGCATCATCACGCGTCGTAGGCGACGTTAGAAATTCAGAAACAAGAAGAAACTGAGCAGCACGGTCAAACTAACCCCACAAGTTCAATTCATACTTAATCGCTTAGAACTATCTATTACTTGAGGTGTAAGGTGCTCCACACATTTAGAATCGAAGCAACTTGCCATACTCGTGGTGCAACCTGCTGAACAACGGTCGTGGACTACCCAGTTTAACCTGACCATATAGCTACCATTTTCCTAAAAGAATCAACCGTGAATGTCTTTATTTGCGGTGTCGAAGAACCGGAAACTAGCAGGGTCCCCAGCTTCCACCTAGATCGGTTATGCGTTGTTGATGTCTTTGGTGGCGCCATTGGACGGCGGTGATAACTTATCACTATATATAATTAATATTATAAAAAGATAAATCGATTGTTACCTAAAATCACACTTAGATGAGTAAAGCACAGATTGCTAATATACCTGTTAAAAGTAGAAGAAACATACTTCGAAAAAAAAACAATTTTAAGTAGCTTTAAACCTAAATAACAATAAATGTTCTGGAATTGTTAATACCAAAGAAATAATGATATTTCTTTAAATGCATGATTATATGATCTAAAAACCTAGTTAGTTATCAACACTATATTTGTTACCCAGCTAATTGAAAATTGTCTGTATAAAAGGGCTTTTGTAATTGTTTATATTAATTACTTCACTCAAGTGTTATCTTCGTTACTAAGAATGTACTTTTGAGTTTCATTGAAATTCTACGTTTGAGGGAAGTGGCTAAAACATAATTAATTTCCTTTTTATCTGTCATCCGTCTATACTTTTATTAGCAGAGAGTGACATTGCATGACAAAGAAAGGTCGAGCCAAACGGAGGGGTCAACAAAGAGTGGCGTCATAATTGTAACAATGGCGCGCGGGGGGATAAGTCATTACTACGGGACGACATTTGCATAAATTGAAAGTATTCAAACTTACATTCAACTGTCAATTTTCATTAATTTTATAATTTTCATTAAATTTTATTCTAATACCTATATATCTATATATATATATATATATTCCTATTAAAAATATTACTACACTGCACAATCAATTTTTTGTATTTTTTTTTCTTAATACACAGTGCTAAAAGTCCGGCCGACCTTAAAGAAATAAAGTTATACATTTCTTCTTCACATATCTGCATTTCATTTAATTTTTCTTTACAAATAATTATTGCCAACACCAAAAATATATTTTTTTAATTGCATCACTGCTAACACTGTGTATGTTGCACCTTTAGAGTGCCAAAGAAATCGTGGAACGAAAGGTAACGGGGACATTGATGAAATGACATGACTGGCAGATCAGAACCGATGTACCGACGCCGCATTCACCGCAAGTCGTAGATGATACGTGAACATAAGGTGCTTGTACCAGTAATGGACACGTTGAAATAAAATCTGACAACGCCGTTTTTCATTACTACTTTTTGTAATATAAACTTGTAAAATGGACCGTCAGAAGTAAGTTTTTGTTCGGTGGATTAATAATAGTTTTTATGTGTTACTACAAATTCAAATTAATTAAGTCATCCCTTGGTACAGTGAGCGAGTTATACATGACTAGATCGATCCATATCAAGTTTGATAAATATGTTGAAAAATATTATAGTGTGATATTTTCGTGGAGCTTGGAGTTTTCGCAAAATTATAAAATGTGTAGGCCATCTATAATTATTTTTAGTTAAACAAACTTTAAAGAACTAAATGATAAGTCTAAACGACAGTTTACAAGTACCTGTACTATCGGTAGACGATTAACGTGTCCTTATTTTTGTGAGTGAGTTGCCATCACTGGACCAGGTACCTGGTTTTATTGGAATAGTTACACCGGATCAGCTATCGACATTTAAAAAGATTTTTGTAGACGACTTTTTCCACTTGAAGCCTTATATTAGAAATAGGATTCTTTTTATTTATAAACTAAAGGTGAAATGAAATTTCATTTCATTTCATTTCATAAACTAAAGGTCTCGTTTTGTTCTGGGGAACAGAATGGACTTGTTTGTATGCGCCATGGAACCTATTCTGTGACATTTCAACGAAGACACACTATTATTATTAACTATTGTTACACATATAATGTCATATGTTTTTAAGCAATAAATGTTAATATATTTTTACGCATTACAAGTTATTAGTTAACAGTTATGCCGCTTGATGGCGTTGTATGTCAGGGAGAAATCCACAAAAAAAGGTGTGATCGCGCCATACGTCAGAATCTTATTTGATATTGAATATGTTCTCATTTTTCTTATCCCTAAAGCATATCTAGATACAGAAGTTTATGAGTAAATTGTATATGAACGTTTATTTAAGGGGTTCCGGTGTTTTAAGTACATACTCTGCTATACTAGGGCCTCATGAAAGATATATTAGTCATCCTATTTTTTAACCATCAGTTAACTTTGACAACTAATGTCAAGATGTCAACTAATGTTAAAAATTTATGTAATGTTAAATATTTAGAACGCCTTGGCTGTGATCCAACCAATTAGAAAACACGTTAATGAAACTGTCAGTTTCAAACAAATGTAATTGTGTGGCTGCACAACTTAATTTATAATCAGATTTAATCATCAACAATTCCTCGACATATTATGATATGTGGCACTGACGGACGGTCATTAAATAATGTAACAGTCAAAATTAAGCTTTAAAATTAATAGGAATAGGTTACAACATGTTACATGACCCATCGGCTATAATATGTCTTTTAAGTTTTGTCACGAGTTCGGTTTCGTCACCATACTTATATACGTGATTAAATCAGTCCAACACAGACCGTCAACAAACAGGCCGCTAACTGTAAACAATATAAATATTGCGAATTGGCGCGCGCATCGCCCTGGGTTGCCAGATGTCAATAGATACATTACCCATAATATATTCACGCACTTAGTTTTCTATTGTCAAATAACAAAATATGACCGCTATGAGTTGCCTCGACGAGAATCTCACTAGGTATTAATTGCGCTTTTTGTTGAAACTTAAATGTAAGTCAAAAAACAAAGTAAAAAATTAATTAATTAAGGCACAAAAAAAGGTAAAACTGTGCCTTAAAAATATATAGGGAAAACTTACATACTTAGTTCAATATTTTTTTTAAACAATGGTATTTTACAGCCTGTAATTGTTTACAAGTAGGTACATATAAATAGAGTTAAAATATTATAATCTTCATTTAAGTATGTTTTAATAACTCCCCTTCAATTATGATTTCAAATTTTTAACACTGCTCAAAATTATAATCCAAAAAAACGACGAAAAAAAGCATAATTCGTTCGCAAATAACATGCAATCGTATCATTTAATATAATTATTAACTAGTGTATAGAGTTGCCAGAAACCCCAGATGCTGTGAACTTGGCACTCGTCTTTGTTCAGGGTAATAAAATTTAAAACGTGGGGTTGCCAGATGTGAATAAAGGTTCACTGACACTTGGCACGCTCAGCACAGTTCCAGAATTGAATTAAAGATCTTGGAACATATTACATGGTTAACATTATCCAAAGATTTCTTGTAATACAGCATTGTGTCTTACAGTTGGGTATTACAAAGATTTACTAGAAACTAAACAAGCAAGAAATTTTTCTCTTTTTTTTCGTCGCGGGACAATAAAGTACGTAGAATTTTAAGAATAGATTTAACTATATTTATAATATATTATTTATATATATTATATATTGTAGGTCATATAACAACAAGACAAAAATCGTTATTAAAACTATTCATAACAATTAACTATTTATATACAAAATATAACTTGGGAGTATAAAAATTTCTTAAGTTATTAACAATGTAAACAATTTCGTAATTATATTCGATATAATTATAACATGCATAATTGTAATAAATATTTATAATGCATGTATGTATATTTTCTATTATTATTATTCGTACTTAACGATTATTTCATTCTTCATTCCACTTCACTATTGCACTCGTCCGAGCGAATCAACATAATTATTATTGCATATGCAGATAATTTATGGCCTATGAATAACATCAGCAACGAGAATAATAAAGCCGTCTATAAATAAACCGATATCGGCTAGATAACTGTTTCCTGCAGGGCACTGATAGTCGGAATGTTATTGATTGCCTTAGCTCGTCGCACAGATTGCTTGTTGCAGCTCGACTACACTAAACAGCTTCTATTGTCATTTCTGTTGCATCTATATTTCTTGCAAGCGTTCTAAAAATATTTTGAAGAATACGCTGTTATTAAATTGTAGTGAGAATATGTTAAATTGTATATTTTATCTGTAGAGATCATCTGCTAATACTAGAAGAACTCTGTCATACATACATTACATCATTATGCCAAAATCGGGAAGCACTTAGCTACTTCCCAACCTATTCAAGTTTGCTTAAATCCTAATTCATAATTACTTAGCAATTGCTTGGTTGTTAAAAATTTGCAAAACAGCTATCAATCAACCTTGAGATTCGGTTTAAATGGTGTCTGAGATACTAAAGAGACGTTCCATCAAAAACTAAAGACCAATAAAACATTTGTACCTAACTCGATACTACACTGTACTTACCAATATTAATTTAATTTGGATTGATCACAAGTAACCTGTAACCAAAATCAAGTGGCGTGCAACTGTATTTTTCACTGTCATATAACAAAAAGATACTGATATAACAAACATTGTGAACAATGCAGTTTTATTCTGTATACCACCTAGACCCACATGCCGATAAGCACCTCTCGTCACGGCAATACCTGCCGTACTTTCATCACGTTGCATTCTACCTATTAGTGTAACACTTATATGTATGTAGGTATACCATTGTACATGTGCATCGTTCTTAGTTTTATCAATGTGATTTCTGGCTATTTGGAACGCTATCTGTGACGACCCTATAGCCCAGTTGATGGTGACCCTGCCTGCCGAGCAAGGGGTCTCGGTTTTGAATCCCGGCCGCGCAAACCTTTATTTGACTTATAAATGTTTGTTTTATGGTCATGGGTGATTGTAATGTAGTTTTTGTGTATGTGCATGCCACCCGCAACACAGGGAATCCTAGTGCGGGGGTGTGAGTGTGTGAACGTTTATTTATTTATTTGTTTTTTTAAACTTAAAAAGGGCTAGTTTACTCACTTATGTAAAAGTGTACGTACGTAATTAGTGATGCTACTGATATCTGATTTGCATTTAAACAAATAATTGTTTTAAGAATGAAAAGAATCTATTAGATTACGTGTACGAAACTTTCACCATCATTGGAATTATTTTTATACAAAGGGCGGCCTTAATGCGTTGTAGCATTCCCTATCAGTTAGACGAATTACTTATGCACATACATCAATAAAGATTGATACAGAAACAATAAAATAAATGTATAAATAGTTTAATGTATTTGTAACACAAGTAATATCAGAATTTGAAATGAAATGAAATGAAATTGAGCTTACTTAAAAACTGTTTAAAACTTTAACTTGACATATTAAAAAAAATACTTTAAAAAATTGCCGCCAAATTTAACCATGCCATAGACAATTCGATTTACTGTAAAATTTTCAATAACTCATGCATGCTCTATACGGCCAATAGTTCAAAATATAATTTTACCGTTATACGTGTACGATGATGAATTAGTTAAGGTTATTAAATATCAATTTTCCGCGCGATTTTGCTTCTAGGTTATAGGCTTCAAATTGGTGTATAACTAATCATTTATAACGGTGTGCAATGGCGGTCATGGTCACGATATATAATGGTAACATTGCATTACCATTGATTACAGTTTGTGATTTTTTCATTACATTATGATTATTGATTAGAAAACTCTGGCAGAATAAAGTTTTTATTTTTGTAAGAGAATTTTTAATTCTCACCTAATTTAATATACTCAAGCGATAAATAGTTTGTAATCATCATCATTATTACAACAAATAACTATTCCGTTGCTCGGGACTCCTCTGATGGGACAATGAGAGATGTCTATGTACGCAGATAACTCAAAAAAAACAGCTGATTTCTATAGTGAAACTTAATCTGTGTCATTCATTCCATTAACCCTTTCAGGCTCAAGGGAAATATTTTTCCCTTTTATAAAATTCGTAATCTATTGTTCAATTATTACCTAATCTATATTTTTTTAAATGAATGTCATAATAGAACATATGTCAGAGGCCGTAGATGTATTCCTGAATGTTTAAAAAACAAAGAACTGTGCGATTTTCTTTGCGCAGGGACTGCTCAAAACATAAACGTTACCTGTCCGGACGTGGTTATGTGGTATATAACCTGTTATAAGATTGATCGTAAAGCCAAAATAAAATATTATTTACGCCTCTCTTTTGATATTCTTGATATAGCCACGAATGACGCGTACTTAGTATACGGAAAGTTGCATGAAACACACCACGTGGAAGGGCCTCTTTTGACCAGTCTAGGGTATCGCCAACACGTAGCACGAGGCCTAACGAATAATTTTACTGTAGACAGTGATTAAGCCCAACTCTAGTCACCTCCGAAAAGCTGCGTGTTGGCAACAAACGCAACTTCCCAGCTCACAACACGCAAAGAGCGGAGAAAATGAAAATATGTGTAAATTGTGCTAAACGGCGTATAGAAAATAGGACACATAATATATGTGCTATGTGCAATATCTACTTATGCTTCACAAGCAAGCGAAATTCTTTCGCAGAATATCATAATTAACACTTCTTTATTATTTTTTTAACATTTTTATTTCAATTTTTATGTTAGAAAGCAATAAATAAAAAAAAAACATAAAATAAACCTAACTGTTCCTTTAATTACCCTTATGACCCACAGGGAAACATATTTCCCATAAAATATCAAAAAAACCTGTATGCCTTGTTTAGTTTTTCTAGTAATATTTTCTTATTTTACATGCAAAACAATTAAAAAAAATGTCGCGCACTCACAATTAGTCTAGGATATCTTATGGTCATGTAAGGGTTAAACGTCACTGTCAAATTCACGGGGTCGAAACAATTATTTTTGTCATGTACTCTGTACACGGGACCGTGATGCCTTATCGAGTTATTTGACCGAGCCGCCGTTATAAGTGGTTACCGCCGCCCATGGACGTCCATAACATAATAACTATAACTGACGCATCGTCGATTGAAACTGAAACCGAGGTCCCGCTTACTACTTCACACGGAAAACGTTGAATTCCATGGTATGTTTTAAATTATGTATGAGTTTATATTCACGTACCTATTATATACATTGATATATGACTTTATTTTATTTAGCATGTACGTGTGCACATACTAAATCGCTTAATCTAACTCTCGGTATTAATTCTCCAGACCGCGCAGCTCTTACGGGTGTACAGAAGACATTTCTCAAGAAATAACCATTATAACTTGTATAGCTATTTGTAATTGTTTTGTGTATATAAACTATTAAAAAAATAAAAAAAAAATAAGTTGATGCTTCACAACAATAATATACTTATTAAACGAACAATGTACTTCATGTAACCTGTTTATATTTCGCAACGATGCAAAGTTATTTCAATACCAATAAATAATTGTACTTGTTATCGAATTATCATTAACGGTACTTCATATTGTAACAATATGGAAGTGCCCACGTTAAATCGCAGCTGGGCTGATTATACAGTTGTAACGAAAATCAAACATACATTAATAATTTGATGAATTATCGATCGGGCCACCTACACGCGTACTATTAAGTAACTAACGCCTACTTTGTACAACGCTTTAGCCAGTACGATTCGCGTGTGATCTGTAAACAGTTATTTCGAAGTTGGTAAACAATAATAAGGCTTAATAAGCGAGCTGTGATTTATTACATTCTACTCATATAGACACCATTGCGCACATTACTTGGTCTGATTTCCTAGTTTCAATTTCGTCTATCTGGACTTAGGTACTATATACAAATACATTTTTAGGTATGCATTTGTATGTACAATTATCTATGTATTGTATTGTAGTCAAACTCATTTTGTATTTGTACGTCTATCTGCCTTTGCATTGCCGTCATCTTTTTTAGGTCCCAAAGGTTGTTTGGAATAAATCTCTTCAAAGCGATATGATCGCCTTTTATTTACATACATATAACTCGTTCTGTATCTGCTTTGCTTTATGTCTGTATACGATAAAGTGTATTAAGGTTATACTCTGTTGGTGGGTACATGAATGAAGCGTCTACAAATTTTATTGTTGAGACTATTCACAAATAACTATATATTATCTCCATGCGTCTTTCACTCACATTTTCCTTTTGACATTTGTATTATACTACCGTTACCCATACCTATCCTTACTCGACTTTTATAAACATAAATAAATCACTGATGAACTCTAGATCATTATTGCAAAGACATGTAGTACATGGACCTCAATCAAAGATCATTGCAGAGAAAAAATGTCTCAAGGCAAACGCTGATAATTAGGCAGCTTATTTTATTTATCCTTGTACAACTACAATGTCAATATGCATTCAAAGATCTATTTGATTTAATAAATATATTCTTTCTTATCAATTTTATGTATGCAGGACACAGGTCTACGGCATACTCCATGTTGTTTCAAAGCGGATTGGCGGAGTGAATATATCAGTGGCTAATCTGCAAGTCAGAATTTCTTATGGCGCCTGAAACCTTAGCACCTGACCATATGGGTATCAAACAATAACAAACGCGGCTGAAGGTATAACGTGCCCTCCGAAGTCCGAAGTTGCTTAACTCAGAGTTATTGGAGATTTATTAATCCATTCGTAAAATACTACTTAAGTCTCGCGATTAAGTGTTCGGGATAGACATAGAATACAATCTATTGCATCGTCATTTCATTACAGAGACATGTACAATCTCGAGAGTGGTTCGTGTTTATCGATATATACCTAGGTATGCATGAATATATTAGCGACACAGAGTACTGTATGTTTTGTAGCGCTTGCTCTAATTTAAACATGTTCGACGACTTCTCCATTACAGTATTCATGTATTGTATCTATAGTACCTACGGACCGCCGCTTCACTTCCATCGTCGCATCGTTCGATGCTAACATTTGTTTTTTTTATATCTGTTCAATGTAAGGAAATAATCTTCAATCTCACTTCATAAATTAAGCGCTGTTAAGTTAATTTATAAGTAAATTGAAGAAAACATGTGAATCATTTGCGAAGCTTTTACGTCAAAAACAACAAAATAAACTGTCAAGAATTAAAAAAAAAGAGATAAGTTACGACATAGTTCAATTATTATTTTTTCAATACGGCCCGGCTTTTCTTTCTACTGATCGGTGATTGGAAGAAAAATTATCAAATATATACATTTTTTCACACTTAATTCATATTTAAAGTCCTAAATAAGTCAAGTTCTTTAAACCTAAACAAATATAATTTTACATCAATTTTTTTTTGTGAATCATTCATCTATTTCAGTATTTTGCGGATCAATCGTATACAGGAGGGATAAATATTTTTTAAACTATTTGGTAATCCATATTACGTATAGATACATTATAATACTCACTGACATCTACTGTCATAATAACGATGCTTCAATCCAAATGCATAGATTGCAATCACGTGTACACAATAAATAATTATCGTGAGTGCCCGCTTTTAAATTGTATTGACGAAGAATACCTTAAAGAATATGTCATGAATTAATTATGATTATCAATGAAGTCATAAGGAAGCAAACGACAAATCGTTGCTGTAACGAAACGTACAGTTCCTCGATTTTATAGTTTCCGTCCGCCTTAAAAGCACGAGCAGATTGAATAACTTGTACTAACGTTACCAAAATTATATTACCTAATGTTACTGAGCAATTACCTCCGTTTTTAATATCTCCCTTTCGTAAGTAGGTACCGTGCCGAGTAACACTATGACCCATGGCATTTTTCACTTCTTTCATAGACTGTCTCGAAAAGGAAATCGAAAAACCAGCTTGTTAATTTTTCATGACATAGGGGAAAAAATATGAAAAAAAGAAGTTTTTTTTTGTCTATGATACTTTTCTACCTGTATATGAGTGATAATTCTGTGTGTAAACCGAATATTATTTGTAATTTTGACTCTGTTTACCGAGCGACGGATCCCAGAGCAGTCGTTTATGTGTAGATAAATATTTGTCCACTAATCGTGGGTGATTGCCTTATTTGTGTGTGTCCACGTCAACAGGGCATCCTAGTGCAGGGATGTGTTTGTAAATAAACAGTCATGTTTATTTTACTTGTATAAATTATTATTAATCTACTAGCTTTGGCAACATTTTGACAGCCATCATCTTTCAGAATAAAACGAGAAAGGAGTCTTACGTTCGATTTGTATTTTATTGCTTAACTGTGTCAAATATATTATTCCTTGTTTATTTTTAATACAAAATTTACAAGTTTAAATAAAGGTACTTCAACGCGAACCTTATGCGCACGATTTTAAATAATATTAGAATACCTTTATTGTTATTTTAATAATACTTAATAAAGGTATTTTCCAATCGTATCCTATCGAATGGAATGGAATCCTATTCCATCCTTGCTTAATATTTCCATAAAGTTTACAATATTAATTTGTCCCTGAAATTGAATACGTTGAGGGTTAAATATCGCGCTTACATACAGACAGGTAACATTGCATTATCGTTATAAATGTGGTCATAATCAAGAACTCTTTACACGACCACCCTGAGACCACCTCCATAAAAAAAAGATATTAAATATTGATTCTTGGTCCGCGCTACTCTAGCTTTATCTAACTTTTCTAAACATTATGTACAGAGGAGACAAAGGCACGCATTATGAATTCAACACACGCACGCGTCAGCTCGCATCACGCGACAAACATCTTGTACACTGTACATTTACATTTACAGTAAGTACACACGAGACGTTACGACACGTCAGTGGCGCACAAATTACAAAACAAGTACTCAACACAGGTTTCGTATGAAAAATACATATTAGATATTAATGAGATGTAATTGAGCGGCATAAAGTCGCAAATCTCGTTTTGTTAGTAAGCTATTAGTAAGTTTAATAAGCTTCATAAGCTCATGTTTCTAACGACCTCGAGAAGAAATTGCCGTGAGCGTGTTGTTCCTTACGTGGAAAGCAAATAGAGCCAATTTTTGAGTTCTCTTAGCGTCTGGTCGCGATAGAGGCATACATTTATATAACAAGTAAATGTTTGGTCTTGACTCTGGGGTGTTTGTTTATTAATTTGACCATTTGTGGTGTTTTATATGTACATGCTAGTGTGTGTACGTTTTTAAAAAAAAGCACCCAATTCGTTTACAATTTGCATAAATTCGACCGGAAGTTCGTCCGGTTTGCAGACACGTTTCACTAGGAGAAAATTACAATCGTATACCATTCCGTCGTCCCATGTCAATAAGGATTTTTTGTGTTTCCTGATATCCTGGTATCTCTGCCGATCGGGATTTAGATATGAATATGCAAGCATAGAATAAAGTGCTCAAAGCCCAAGCTTTACAATGGCTTAGTTAATATCAATCAAGAATTGTGTCAGTTTTATTATTATTAAAAAAATATATCTTGATTCAGAGTGTCAGTTTCAAGTCAATTTTTTTAATGATATTTTTCATTTGTTTAAAAACAAAAAAACAATTACACAAATCGATCCACAAATATCGAAGATATATAAGTAATCGTACAGCCAAAAAAAATTTCACACACCCACGTACATCTTTTGGGAAGTGCGTTCAAAAAGGTCAGCGCACCCGTTACGAATTGTAAATTTATATCTAATAGGGTACCGGTAATGGCTCACGTTCTTACGATACAGTTTACATTATGGATTACGGTACGGAAACGGAAATCATTTTCGATGGATATTCGACGTAACTAAAATTAACCGTCACTTAAAAAAGAAGTAAAAAGAAACTGAAAATCAATGTCTGATAGATGTCGTAGGTGTCTCAACAATCAAGGACATTTAAATATTGGCAGTGGCTTTATATTTATACATATAATTTTTGAAAATGGAATTTGATAGTTTTCTGTACATAAAGGATTTATGAGAAAAACTATTATTTAACGCAATAGAACCCAAAGTAAAATAAAGTAGCGAACTCTGTTAAATATACGCGAATACACACATGCGCGCAAATTACGTTTATTTATATATATATCTAATAAAAAAAATTAACTGATCGCTTTCTATACATGAAGGATACACGAGAAAAAAAAAGTATGTAATTAGGTATCTTAGTTAATGCAATGACACCCGAAACAATAGTTGTTAGAATTTCTTTTCTGTTTGTCTGCGCGTCTGTTCGCGCTAATCTCAGAAACGGCTTAACCGATTTCGTTATGGTTTTCGCAAATGTATTGCAGGAAGAATCACTGTTATTTAAAGTTCGTTTCATTGCAATCCGTTCACAAATAAAAAGTTATAAGTTAGTCTATTTCTAATTCATGGAACGAGAAAACCTAATTTTTCTAAAGCGAAGTGAGGGCGGTCTGTTGGTAATTTATATAGATAAATAAAGGCTCAAAAGAAAGAAATACATAAAATATTGTTTTTATTATAAACAATATTTTTCAGGCTATTGAAGTTCAAATAATCATGAAAATAACACCGTAAAATATCAAACGGCTCCTTTTGATTTAATTCTTAATTATTTTCAATTACCCAATGAAGATTTATGCGACAAAACTTTGAAACTGAGAAACTATATTTAAATTAATTTCATTTCAATAATATATATCTTCAATTATATTATTTTCAATTAGCTGTATTCAAATGTAGCACAAATTTCTATATCGTTGTATCATTACCATAGCCTAAAGACCTGCAAAAGAAACAGGTCCATAACAGCTAGGATGATTATAAATAATACCCAGATTGCAGCTTGGTAGTGTAAAAAATTGTACCTGTAACAAAACAAGAAAAAAATGAATCAATGCATAACTGTTATGCCCTCTTCTTATTGGATTTTTCCCGTTTTTTCACTGATAATACAGAGATAATAATGTAGAGAGCCAGATGCAGATTAATAATAGCCACACCTAAAAACTATTAGTTCTAAATATTTTCATAATTATTTTCCTTATACGTTATGTAACAACAATTGTCTGATAATAAATTTGGCTTTTTTTATGAATAAAAATTGGTTTATGATACGAATAAATGTTTATCCACGTGAACAAATATTATATTTAAAAGTACGACTCGGGAAGCGACTCGGCTTCTTGTCTAGGATACCGATATGGACAGCGTGGGCAGAGACATTGGCAATCGAGTGACTCATTAGCTCTATGAAAACCGATCTATCGACAGGTTGCACCAGGAACCGGTAGCGTTTCCGCTCGTATATCGTATCCGATCATTACTAGACTAGTGTTGTCTTGTGACCAATAGTGCGCTGACCTTTAACCAGGAGAGTTTATGTAGTTTTTTTTTTATCGAATGTCCATTTCGCAGAGTCGAATTGGCGTCATCCCGAACTTTTTTTTTAATAAATAAATCATAAAAATATAATTATTTCTCAATAAAACTAAAGGAATGGGGCAGAATGAAAAAAAAAAAACTAGAAAAGAAACAAATTTCTTTTAATAATAAATTTATTATTTTTTGTTTAATGAGAAGTTGGGTAAATGCAATATAATGCAATAAGAGTCGAAATCTTCCTATGTATCAAGCGATTCGAATATTGTTTTGTTTTCTCTACGAAAAACAATAACAAATTCCATATGTTTTTCCTATTTTATAACAAGTAACTATCCAACAAAAATGTCTTATTTTCATCAAGGCATTCCATCTAAATAGTGTCAAGATGATGAAACCAATTCAAAATTCCCAACCAAAAGTGAATCATCCATTATATTCAGGGGAATAGGGTGTGCCTCTTAAACAATATACCATTTCACAAAAAACACAAAATTCACAGAAATTGTATGTGTGTTTGTAACACATAAAAAATATCATCCTTTTTCACGTCGTCAGTCACAAAACTGGGGCTTTAACTCCGAATATAACCTGATATCACATTACATATACGATATACGTACAAGTATTGATGTATTTTATCTCTTACAAGGCTTCGGGGGCAACCGCCAGCCTGAGAAACGTCCCCACAACCGTAACAAGTTGATTGAAACTGGATAACGGCAGGTTACGGAAGACGTCATCCGACCACACGACGCGGCTCGGTGTCGCACGCCGGGACAAAAATAAAACACATTATATCATTCTACGGTCACAGATTACTATTCTATCGATGGTTGCTTCAAGTTGATGGTTGAATTATGTATGTTATTCTAATCTGTTCAATTGTAACCTCTAAGGTAAGTCTTTGTTTTTACATCTACGAGCATGTCTTGCTTGCATTAGACATCTTAAGGTCTAAGCATTGCTGTAGCACTAAGACTATATGTATATTGCGTACACAATAAGCGCTTGATTTACTTATAAATCTGTAATGTCTGTCTGTCGTTCATTCGAATTGTGTCAAATTTTATAATAAATATTCGTTTTATGACTCAGTGACATCAGTTTGTCTGTGCCTCGTTATAATTCAAGAACGGCTTGACCGATCTTAATGAAAATTAGTATGGAGTGAGAACACGTGATTGCACAGATGATAGGCTGTATCAGTAAACCTAAATATGTCTAATGGAGGCAACAAACATAAAATTGTAAATAATCATGCGTATATAATTAATTGTTCAACCAGAGAGAAATCAGAGGAGGTCGCTAGTAATGCGTATAAAGTTATTACTTGAATATGTGTAAACAATAATTCAATGTAATCGTCAAATTAAGATGTAACTAGTACCAATAATGGAGACCGTTAGATTACATTACATTAATGCATGTATGTTTGTAGGTATACGTACGGTGATGCAAACATCACTTATATACATATACAAATCATAGTTACACTTGTCATTCTGCACGTTGTTCGCAGTATCGAAAAATGCTTGCGTATCAAACGCAAACTGTTTCACGGTATGAATAAGAATATCTATACTTTATTGTTCACCTTATTTATAAATTACATAGTCAATGTGTAGAATGTTATTTTTCATCCGAGTAAATGGATCTGTTGTTGTGGAATAAGAAAAACGGAACGGAGGATGAAAGTATTAGGAGGGTAGTAAGTTAAGTTTTGATCGCTTTTCTCAAACTGCTGCAATAAATTAATGTTTCCAATCCGCAGAATTGGGAAAGTCGTTTTCTAAAATAAAATGGGTTTAAAATGATATTTGTTAAATGGCTGATATAATAAACAAGAAATGTTTTAGGTTGAGGTTCCATTTTTTACCGTATGGCATGGGTATTCAGTAGTGAGAGCTGGTTACCAAGAAACCATAGCTACATATAAACAATTCGGAAGAAAAATGTTCGCCGTTTAAAAAAAAACATCTACATACATACATTGAACTCTATGCTGACGAGTAGTATTTGAAAGATATCAATTTCACCTTTCTTGAAAACCGCCTAAGCATCGTAAATATCCTAGCAAACAACTTGTAAATATAGATGAATGTGATTGCACGACCCGCAGTCCGCGGTGCGTGTCGAATTTCAGCGCATGTGGGTGTCACATGAGTGGCAGTACCCTTGACGACGTCGCCACAAACCGCGACACAGGACACCACTGACAGTCGATAAAAACTTTTAAAACACCACATTTATAATAATTATTACTGTATAAACTCTCACACACCCACATCCCAGGATTTTCAGCGCTGTATGTGGCATCGACTACACAATAAAGATGCCATTAATAGGTTTATTGATGTTTACATTAGGAACGATATCCTAGAGCAGCGATTCCCAGCCTGTGGTACGCGTACCACGTACCCCCGTACGCGAAAATTATATTGGTAATGACGGAAATACTGAGATGTTAAAACAGTTCATTTATATAAACATTACTATAATTTATTATGTGTATAGTATGTAGTTTAAAATGAACCTTATAACTAATAACTTGCAAGGTGCTAGACCTTAACATAAACGAGACACATTTCTAGGAGTAGGTATGGAGTTATCAAGGGAGGGGACTCATAAATGAAAAGTTTTATCAAGGGGTACGAGAACAAAAATGGTTGCACTGTAAAAGGGTAATCGTTTTTGGTTTCGAACATAATATACTTAAGTTTACGATGGTACAAAATGTATATACAGACTTTTATTTCAACGACCTTTTACTTACGGAGGCTAAAGTCCATACAACCCTGTTGAAATATCTACGGTATTCTTGCACAGTACAAAGATCATTTAACTTTTTTTCTGATTAAACTTCTACCATCCTTCTAAAATAATGTCGAAGAGTCCCGTAATAAGTGAGTTCCACGCTTTTCTTTCGAACTACAAAAAGTCTGTGAAGTCTTTGTCGTGGACATCTATGAACAGGGACTCTTATCATCAGATGCCCTGATGTTCATTTGTGAGCTTTGTATGTGACAAAACGGACAAACCCGTTGATTAACTGGCATTATAATCGAACTTTTTTAGATATATTTTAAGAGCCCGGCTTATATCCGTAGTAGCTGGATAAGCCTGGCAAGCAAAAAACCAAGATCATCGTATTGAGATAAATTTGGCAATGTGGAGAAAAAAGCCTTCAAGAGAAGGGACCAAAAAGTTGTACCACAGAGAAAAGTTGGCATACGCTCTAGAATAAGTTGACCCCTACACCGGTGAACCACTTCTCCAATAAAAGGTTATACCAGATTCATGTATTTGCACATACTGTTAGAGAGCGTGTGAACTATTGTATTGTTAGAGCAAATTAGAACAGGCCTTTTTGTTATTCACAAAACAAATCATGGACCATTGAGGAACAACGTAGCTCTTTGACGAAGCTAAAGGTTTTGACACGATTTGTTCGGCCCCCGTGGGCGTGAGTGGGCTGCTTTATTCCCAGTCACAAGATAGATTAATTTCTGTAAGGCAAGTATTCCGACACTTGCTGCAACGTTTGCCTTTCTAACAAATTCATGTGTGGGCGGTCCAGATTGTTCAGTTCGATCATTTGCGCTGTCAGTACTTAGAAACAATGCAACAGTAACAGCCTTGATTAAAACACGGGTCTGCCGCACCAAAGATTCGGGCAAATCAACAGCTTTTATATGTATAATAAAAAACTTATAAACAAATTTTTTAAGGTTAGGTTAAGATAGATTTACAGTAGGTTATATTTATAAATAAAACTTTTTAGGTACCCCACATATCTTTCTTGTCCGTTTGTCATACAATCGGAAAGAGTTGAAATTTAAGACTTGGAAAACACACATCACACTGGTAAGAGTTTGCTGATCATATAATAGAAACATAACGTAAGTATGTGAATTTTGAATATGGATTTAGTTTAGGAGGTTAATTGAAACATTAAAAATAAACTTCGTCTGCTATAACATAATGCATTATACAACACATTTAAAACATTTATGTATCGATATAAGTGATGACATACGAAAGCGAAACATGGCCACTAACTATGGGTCTCATAAGAAGGCTCACGGTCACCCAGCGGGCAATGGAGAGAGCAATGCTCGGTATTTCCTTACGTGATCGAATCAGAAACGATGAGATCCGTAGGCGAACTAAAGTTACCGACATTGCTCGAAGGATTGCCCAGCTGAAGTGGCAGTGGGCGGGACACATAGTTAGGAGAACCGATGGCCGTTGGGGCGGAAAGGTTCTCGAATGGCGACCACGCACCGGGCGACGCTCAGTGGGTAGATCCTCAACGAGATGGACCGACGATCTGATGGTGGTCGCGGGTAGCGACTGGCTGAGGGCAGCGCAGGACCGATCGTTGTGGAGATCCTTGGGGGAGGCATATGCCCAGCAGTGGGCGTTGTCCGGCTGAGATGATGATGATGTATCGCTACGGCTCCAGCGTTAATTATTTACCATTGTTTTTTGTTTCAAATGTCCCTTAAAGATTCCATTTAGACAAAATGAATCCAGCGTATATTAGCCTTGATATTACCGCCATTATTTCTGATTATTATGTGCGCATTTGAAATGTTTAACCATTGATTACTACGGAGAAAAAATTGTAAGACAACCTACATATATGACAGCACTGGCTCATAATGTTTTTAAGCATATATAAACTTTGCCAATCGGCATCTTATTAGTGTGTTGGTAGTGGTGGTAGTAGTGGTATTACAACCTTAAACTCTTACATTCTACATGTAAGGAGACTGGACTATAACACACTGGGTGTTGCTGTGATGATAATTTACACTTATACCTACAAACATTTTGAAAATAAATAACTGCTTGCTGTAGTCGGACAACACACCAATTTTTAACACAAAATTACAAAAATACTCACAGTAATAAATGTTCAGTATCTTTTATGATGTCAACATTGATTTATAAACCGAATACCTATAAACCGAACTGATTATAGCTCAATCTGTGACTTTGTTGCAAAAAGGCGGGAAGCTGAAAACTTGTTATTATGTACACAATTTTCGATAGTCCGAATAATTCATTTTAGTCAGTACTCTTCTTTGATTTGATATTTTAGTTTGTACAAGATAATATTAACAGATAACTTCTGAAGACATATTTTTAAATACGTATTGCATACAAAATCAGCTGTTTGTGTTTTGAAATTATTTAATATATTTAATGGCAGACCTTGCATGTTTGTTCGCAGTCATAACTATGTCGTTTTTTCACGATATGTCAGATGTGTTTCGCGCGAATATAATATATATCGAAAATATTCGATTATCATTTATGTATTTGGCTGAATGCACTTGCGCCAATATAACTATATATTTTTTAATAAAACAATAAAAAATAATCAATAGAAGATAGTGGACTTTATTCGATTATTATAAAGAACGATTTGAAAGTTAAAATCGGGAAGTACTTTAGTGTGTGTAGGAAGATCTCCTTTGCCACAAACCTATTTCTAACGCTTTATCTGCCTCTCGATATCAACTTCCAAGTTGCAGATCTGCTGGAAGAAATTTCTTAAGAAATAAGCAATACCTTTCTATATTTCAAGCTCTTTAATATTGCAATTTGTAAAAAAATTGTGTGTACATTAATAATTAATTAAATAAAAATAAATAATGATCAGTTTAATTGAATAGGTATTGAATTGTGAGGCTAATGCATTTCAAAACTTACTCTTAATGTCCTTTACTGGTACAAAATACAAATACTATATAAAGTTGTAACCTTCTCAAAAGTCTCATAACAAATATGAAGCAGTATTTAACGGCTGCACAAGTTTGATGGGAGTGAAAGTTCAATAAACGGTATCAGTGTGATACACTTATTTGAAGTAAAATATATGATTTACTGCGACACGCGTCTCGATATCATATCATACAACAGGACTGGAGTTCTGGTGTCGTTATCTCGACGTCCACCGTGTCACTGCCGGCCTATATATTATAATAGCCAACATTCTGAGATCTTCCTCGTTTCAAAGGGCAAACATAAAGTAATGAGTCGTACTGAATGATTGAATAGTAGAAGCGAAAAATGACATAAGAAGTGTATTTACAAAATATTAAAATTATGGAACGAATTTGAATTTTTCGAAATTTGAATCTTAACCAGATTCAAATGTACGCGTCTTTCAAAAGTTTTAGATTCTTGTAGATGCCAGCTAATTTTACCTATTGATATCCAAATCCTATAAAAATTAACAGGAGATCGGAGTTCAGTACTTTTTCCGTGTAATACTAGGTCGTTCATATAAGATCCTAGACCATCCCAGTTTACGCCTGATGGCTGCTGTAGGGGTTTCAGTGGGTAGAAATCCTACGTAACCCGAAACCTTTCCCCGGTGGGCCAGGTATCTGTTAGAACAAAGAAAGGTTACCTCGGTCGGTACGTCAATGCATTGTATACGCGGCAGAGAATTCCGGTGCATATTTGTATTTAACATAACAACAAACAGTTTTAAACGCCTCAAATAAAATTCTAACTGTACATTTAAGAAGTTACAAATGCTCGATATTTAAATTTGAAATTCAACTTTCTGTATAGACGTCATCATTGGTATTTATTTAAATTTTTATAAAAAAAAATATTCTTCGCTCACAAAGAAAATATCTATGGATAAATTATTAGTGAAATTCCAAATATGAAATGAAATATAAGTAGTAAATGATTGCAATAACAGTATTTTCAAAACATAGATATACCGGTAGTTACAGACCATATAATGTAACGCCTTAACTTAACCGTAGGTAATAAACTGATATTTGGAAAAAAAAACTTGAAAAAATATATTTTATGGTCACTTGACATATTATACATAAATAGTAATTTTCATTTAACATACTGTGTTACTAGTGTAGGTCAGGTCAAATAATTTGGGGGGAAAGGTAATTTTTTGGTCGACTTTACACACCTTTCAAAATATTTTTACGTTACATAAAAGTTTCCTCATGAAAGCAAATGATAATTAATTTCTAATATCCACTTTGAAAAATGACACAGACATTGTTTTACTGTATGTAGTAATATCAGCTAGCCGTATAAATAAAATACCATCTAATAACACTCTTTATTGCCGTCTATTATCTGAAATAGGTATTCACTCATCTGAACATTTACCACATTTGCTCATTTTTCCTTCAAAACCATCTCCTTCCCTATTTTTGACAACAATGCCAATCCCCTTTTCTTTTTTTCTTTCGTATTCACCAATTTTAAAATAACACTAAGACAAACTTATTTTACATAACAACAAGTAGTTACTTGTACACATCTTCGAGGTAAGTTCAATATGCATGATTATATTTATTTTATTAATATTATGATATTTTATTAACGCTAACATTAGAAGATGACAATATTCAAGTTATAAAACAATAAAGCCTTTCTGGTATTTGTCTGTGTCTGTAAGTGCTTTATGAAATCTTTCTGAATTATTAGAGCAACTTGGAACTATATCCTTTACGCTTGTGCTTGTGTTAAAATGTTTAAGAAATAGGCTCCATCTTTTTAAACATTTACGTTAGATTATGGACATACATAGGCAATGAAACTAATCTTTCAAAAAGAGACACACCAAAGCTAAGCTGGGTTCCTTCGATTTCGCGCGACGGATACTTCATTAAATATATAAATTCAAGCCATAAAACATGCGAACAAATTGAATCTACAATTCATTGTAAAGTCTGTTAAAATTTGACGGAGCGCATCGACCGATACAAATTGCTAGCAAAGAGCACGCCATCACTGAGCGCCCAAATCCAATTACCTATCGATCTACTTACTTAACTTCCATTACAGATTCACACGCTATGTCGAATTTACGCGAAAAATGTGTCGTGAAATGGTGGAATTTAAGGCCACATTATCTAGTCTGTGGTAAATGAATCGAGATTTAAAAAAATATTCGTTTTGAATTTCGATCAGCCAAATACTAGTACTAGATGGCGATGTACTGAAATACATATTTTTACCGCCTGTAAACAGTGATGATCGATTTAACAGCAGACAGGCGAGGTCCGAGGAGAGCGCGGACAATGGGGTCATGACTCCCAAAAATCATACATTTTAATTTACTCAACTAAGTTACAATTCATAAAATAGATGCATTCATTTATACATATAATAAAATTCTAACAGGTCGCTTTCTGTACATCAAGGATATATGATCGTATGAGAAAAACTATTATTTTAAGGCTTTATTAACGCAATAGAACCCAAAAAATCGTTGTTAGAATTTTTGTCTGTCTGTCCATGCATTTGTGCACGCTAATCTCAGAAACGGCATAACCGATTTCGTTATGGTTTTCACCAATGTATTGCAGTGAGCATCATTTAATATTTTAAGTTCGTTTCATTGTAATCCGTCCGTAGATAAAAAACTTATAAATCAATTTAAAATAATGCAGGTGCTATTTCTAAGCGTTAGGCGTTTTTCTGAAGCGTATCGAGGGCGGTGTGCTAGCGAAAACTATGAGCGCCCTTAAAAGCCTCTCGACTGCCAGTCTACCGTTCAGGAGTCTTGAGTGCAAGACCTGCATGCACCACGCATACTTAAAATCAAGTGCGTTCTTGAACTTAATTAGCTTTTGCTTCACCGAAGAAAACATACGAAACCTGCATACTTGGGAATTCGCCACAATGTTGAATTCTACTAACCAGCGCTTGGGTAGAGCGGTACGGATAATGTGTATAAATCTCGGCACCGGAGACTACTATAGGTTGTATTGATTTTTTTTTGTATTAGAAGAAACAATATTTTATCTCTTTCCTCTAGCCGATTCCTTACTATTTCTATCCTTGTTTTCTAAATAAATGTTGCCTGGAATAGACCGCTTTCTTCAACAAAAGCTCCTGGTGACCACTATCTTTTTTTGGTGTACAGTAGAAAGATTTTTTATTGTATCTTATGAAATTGTTTAGTTGTCGAGAACTGTCAAGAACATAATTAGAGTCCAATCGAGAATCACTATGAAACGTGCCAATTAGGACAAGGCTACAAGCAAAAGTTAAAGCGTTTGGAAACCGCTAGTTCTGTGGTGACGTTTTATTTCACATTACGTTGATCAAGTATCAATGAGACTTACCCAATATTCGGGTCAAAAACCGGAAAGTGTTCCCTTTTGGCGACCATCCAAGAATCTCTTAAGAGTATGTAGAGAATCTTAGTTTAGTCAGATTTAACTTGAGATCAACGACTTACAGACGCGTCTGTTAAATATTATGGAATACAAATGTAGTTGTTTTAATCAAACGTCGCATACAATCCACTTTGTTCACTTATTTTATTATTAAAACATGTATGTAATAAAAAGAAAACATGAAAGTTAAGTGATTGAATCTATAATGTATTTTTTTAATTAGTAATAGTTTAGGTTACTTTTCAAATTTGTCTTTTTAATATGTAACTAGTGGCCTCTTCGGATTTAGTTTGGGTTCAACAATTCATTATTATACATACACACTTGGTATATAGTCTACGAAAATCCCAAATAGTGGACCTTTCAAATGATAAAAGAATTTTTCAAATGGTTCTGAAGATTACTTTCCGCATATGTAGACACAAACTCAAACAAAATTTGCACTGTCTCTTTTTTATGTGAATAGCCGCCAAACGAGCAGACGAGCCACCTGATGGTAAGTGGTGACCGTCGCCCATGGACATGAGCAACACCAGTGTCGTTATTAATGCTGTATCGGCCGAGAAAGAAGAAGAAAGTACTGAATCTCAAGCCAAACGATGAGTCGTTTGGCATCTGACTCAAACAGAAAAGTGATAGCTAGCCAGACAGGCTTCACGAAAAGATAACAATACCAGTAATGAGATTAATGGCTTAATAATAACATTGATAATGTGACGTGTCAGGATCCGCAGGTTCGTGAAATGCCACAATAGTTTCGCAGACTTTATTTCCCTTCCACAATCTCTGTTTCACTCGTACATCGCAGGTTGATGTTGCTTCGTAGGGAGAGAACTCTTTGGTTTCGTATTCGCGAACCGAATGCTCTGTGGGCGACCCTGCCCGCTATTTATATCAACTCTTCCAGACTTTTCTACGCCTTTCGTGGATCAATAGCGGATCAGGGTAACACGGCCATATTCGCCCCTTTAACAAAATACATAAGGGTGAGAGTGGTTTGAAGTGTTTCAGGATTTTTTTATTATTACCTGGGTTTTTTATGGCCTGTACTATTTCTGGCCGACCCTTACAGAAACTTCATAAGATGGACGCCCTCCTCTTTTCGGCCGGCCTTTCGAGAAGCTTCGTAACAATAATATAATCCTTACGCGATGTACTACCACCAAGTGCAGGCATGCGATTGGGGACAGTATTCTACGCTGCCCCAATAAGGCACGAAATAATATTAGTATAGATTTCAAAACAATTTGGTAATTTTTTTTTCAAAACAATTTGTATTACAATATAGATGTTTTACAGACAATGGTAAGGATCGAATAGTTAAAGCTTTAGCCATATTATTAACAAATTGTTTATTTAATAACCGCAATAACTTTTATTTCAAATATTGAAGAATGTCTGCCGTAAATTACGCCATATATTATTGTCAATCCAATTATAGTATATGTACCGCCGAAGTTGTATAAACAGACCAATTATCATTGATTTGGACTTAGATATGATTTTGCGTCTAGATATACTCGTAGCATCGTTGAAGAAGATAATTGTAACGCTGTAGAAAAAAACTTAACAATACTGTCTCGGAAACAGTAGCGCACGTGGTCATGATTCCACTTCTGATGATACAGCGACACCTCCTTATGTCCATTAATTTTGATATGGGACATTTCTTTTGCTGTTTATAAGTTTTTTATTATTGTCTTTTTAGTATTTTGAAGCTATTTATTTTTTGTTGATTTTTGTGGAAATAAATGTATTTTATTGCTATTATTGTTAACAACATGAACACTCGAAACACGCAAGGGCCGGTGGTGTGACTACGAAAATATTAACACCTACGTACATCCACTATAACAACGTCGTCTTCCAGGATATTATCGACCACTTACCTTTATGAGCTAATTGCTAATGCTTAGTACTGCCTCCGCAGCTTGAGAATTCCAGTCCAATATTAAAAATTCATTGTTTTGTGTTTGGCTTTTGTGTATATGTTATTACTTTATAAAAATACAAATTATTAAAAAACGAATAATTAGCATACAAACGTCGAGAACTTTTAGTGCAATATCTGATAAGAATCCACTATGGAAATTTGCTGAAATAATCTTATTCGCGAATATTTAAATTAGCTATTTAATCATATAATAAAACTAAATTAATTTATTCACGGTCGCGTGCCATTATTCAAATCAGTATATCAGAGTACATTAAAATGAACAAAACCCAAATGTTGCCAGCTATTCAATATTCATCGTCGATTTAAAAACGCCAAACGAGCTTGTATCGCAAACGGTTCGATAGGCCGACTCGATATTGTCCAATGACTGGACGCCCACTTAATTGGCAGTAACAGAACAATTGTCTCTAAACATCTACAATATTGAGTATTACACCATCAATCCGCAGTAGCTATAGTATGTAAAATCTGACATAATACTACTGTGCCCAGAAATTAAGTGAAACTGCGGGATTTTTTTAAGGTATCGATTATTAAAACGTCAGAAATCATATATGTACATAGATGTCAGGAATAATGTTGATTAAACTGGAGTCTTCATTGAACTCCAATATCTTAATGAATATGTCTATTCTATTTGTTTCAACTTTACTACACCTGATACGGTGTGGAATAAAAAGCGAACTTAACGCTAAAAGCATTCTCTACCAGTCAACCTTTGGGTTATGCAG
Source organism: Megathymus violae (assembly GCA_003671415.1). Classification (NCBI taxonomy): domain Eukaryota; kingdom Metazoa; phylum Arthropoda; class Insecta; order Lepidoptera; family Hesperiidae; genus Megathymus; species Megathymus violae. The sequence goes on along the minus strand of PDGT01000059.1, from coordinate 171,591 downwards.
GTATTGGCGAGGGCGGCATTAATAAATAAATGTAATAAAACTCATATTATATTATACAATATAATGCTGTTATTGTAAGTAAAAACTATAATAATATATTTAAATAAACTCGAAAGTGTGCGTCAGCTAATAAAATTCGCTTAGATTGATTACAATTCATACACCTACTGCGGATGTGAAACCAACTCACCACTTGGTTTTCGGTAGTGGGCAGTAACTTTGTTCTAAAATATTGTCAGCTACCAACGTTTCTTATCTCATCTGAGAGGTCTATCAACTGTTCGATTGTAAACTGAGCTTAAATCATCAAACGCTAGTAAATTATGGTTCAGAACAATATGTTTATAACATCGAAAGAAAACCGGCGTAATCCGAGAGTTTTCTATTTCATAATCATGAGCGTTTGATCATATATATTATATTATAATCATGGGAAAACATAGCTGTAGTATCCTATAACCAAAGTGGTAAAAATTACTATATTACAAAATTTAAAGCGTGGTCTATTTATCAAAAAATTGTTTTCTAGGATAGAGGAATTACTCGCATTAAGGGCTTACGTTGAGCACATTATGCTACTCTATTATGTAACTAATCCTCTACGGTTTAGAAAGACAACGATCCCATCTATATTTTTTCACAACTATGTATGTGTTTTATCGCCCTAAATTAATTCAGCAGTGTATATTTAGACCCTCTCAGTCTACGAGGAGAGCTAAATCGATATCAAAGATAGATGACATACGAAAAGGCTCGTACACTCGACGATAGGACGATTATAAGGCTTACACTTGTAAACTAATGGTATTGTACAGTGTAAATATTGAATAAAACTCAGATTATGATTACTTTATTTATTAACAGATAATGCACATCCTAAATCGGTGAGTCTAGATCATGAAATTTTTGTAAAGGAATTCCTCGATGATCAATGTTATTTATGAGAAAGTGAATACTAATTAGAATTTGAGAAATACCGAATTATTTTTGAGATACTATCGGAATTACAGGGACATTAAAATTAAACAATGAATTAAAATTTACTCAAAAAACATTTTAAAATTCGAATTTTATTTAGTTAGATAAATAGACATTTCACAATACAACAGAATTATCGCATCAATAGTCCGACGTCGCGGCCGTGCCCTACTTGCGTGAAAGATGCCTACTCTTTGACATTTTTTCTATAGGTCAATTTTTTTTAATTAGACGCTCCTTTTTTGGGCTATTATGCTAAATTTATCTTTAAGCACTAATATAATTTTAATATTAAAAATGTGTGTAATTTTAAAGTTACCCATTAAAGCATGATTGCTTTGCGAATTGGTCAACTACATAGGCTAAAAAGCCATTCGTATCATTCAAATCGTAGCTAACCTGTGGGGTTTCATATGTACTCATATACGAAATGAACTCAGTAAGTTTGTCCACTATTGAGGCGGTAAACGGCCCGATAAGACAAAAGGATTATTCGGTAATAAAAACTGAGATCAACTGTTTAGGGCATTTAGAGAGTGGAGTTAAATCGCTCTGTCGCCGTGTAGATAGCATAAAAAGAATAATAAATAGTGTGACACTTAATAGCACGTCTATTTTATTCATGCCCATCGGCAATAGATTTTCGTGTTTGTTTTGTTTCTATCGTTGACTTTCGATTTCGATGTTCTCGTCATTCATTCGTTATTGTATACGGCAAATACGAAAATAGTCGAAAGACATAAAATAAAAACCCATTAAACAACATAATATTGTGTCATGAACATGTAATATAATAAATTTAAAAAATTATAGTCTGTAAGTCTTAAATTAAAAAAATTATTAATTAATTTAAAATATAAATATATTTTTTTAATTAAATCTAGCAACTCTTGTTAAAATCACAAACAGTTACAGACCCTATCCTACATTTTGGTCCTTCGAGCAACAGTTGGTTGTAAAAAGGGCAGTTTTGGTAGCTACATTTAATACAACGATATTCCGGTATCTGCAGCAGATCCTCCGTCTACATCGAGGAGTAGCCTGTGTATGTTGCACATTCAAAAGTATTGTCTTTCAGTAAAGCAATTCAGTTACTTTACGCCGTCACAATCACGGTCATACTACTACTAATATTACTAGACAAGTGCTTTCCAACCATTTTTCGTTCCTTTAACAAAACTTTTCATTTACCTACCCTGGTTACTCTATACCGACTTCTAAAAATTTGTCTTGTTTCTTTTAAGATATAGCACCTGACTAAGTTATTAGTTATAAGGTTTATTTTAAACTACATGTTGTAGACATATTACATTACAATAATGTTTGTACAAGTTAACTGTTTTAACTTCTCAATGTTTTCACGTCCCCCAATGGGACCCCGCGTACCACAGGTTAGGAAACGCTGATCTAAATAAAAAATTACTTCCATTTTGTTTGCTTCCTTTCTCGTGTCATTTTATATAATGTCTATGTCGGTAAGTCACGAGTGAATGAGATTTTAATAACTCAGTATGCTCTACCTTCCTACATTAGAAACAGCATTAACTTTAAACCATAGAGCTCAATCGATTTAACTGATTTATCGTGTGATTAATTGTCAGGTCGAGGTTGGCATGAAATAAACTTTTTATTAAATCCACTGTAAAAGCAAGCAATTTGAGTAGTATATTTGTATGTAAATTTTAATAAATAAATGTAACATTTACATCAATGATAGAATCAGTCGCATAAATAAATCCCTTCTCGTCGAATAGATTGACCAGTGTGAAGTTGGGGCGAGTCGCTAGTAATGGGTTATGGTCATTGGAAATCATACACAATATCATCATTCAATTATTCCACTATTTATTACACTTTGTCCATTATTATTATTATTATGTTTCAACCCTTAATGCTCAACCAAGATTGACATTTATGCCTGCTGCCATAACAACGTTCCGTCGAGATTCCGAGGACTCTCATTGGTCGGCTTCTCAGATTGGTTCACTTAAAGTTAGAGTCCGTTGAGAATCTTATAATTGTAGATTAATGTATCGGTAGAAAAATTAAAAAAATATGAATTAGAAGTAATAAAATAAGTTTATATATTTATTTAATTGTTACTTTTCTGACATAAACTGTACTTTCAACGACTATAATATATTCAAATCTAACACTAGTAAGTCAAACATCTACTAAAATATTATTGTATTTCGTCTGTTCATTTTTTGTCGTGAACAAAAAAGAATTACCACCGCATCGTCGTACGGTAAGGTCATTGACCTTTTGTAGATACCGTTAAAGTCTGTTAGATAACTTGAATATTACATCATAATCAATATCATAAATCATAATCATAAAGTTTTATATTTTAAAATTGTGGAAAATGAAGTGGAGATTTTATTTATAAATTTAAATTATCACAAAAAGTTTGGCTTGCTCGGCTCCAATTCCAAGCACCATTACAAAATGGAAGAGGCTATGGCGAACGATCTCTCGACTTGAACGTTACGGGGTCCTGTACCATCCGGATTGGTCCCGATGGTGCTCGTGTGTTTCTGGTAGGTTTTTTATCTGACTGGCTAACTACCACCCTTCGAGAGCCAAGCGTAAAATGTTTTTAAATGTTTAGACTCAGTGCCAGAGAGCCAGTGGTATGTCTTGTCAGGAACCTGTATGGGCGGCGGTGACCACTTACCAAAAAATGGCCTGTTTGTTCGTTTGTCTGATATAACCATAAAAAAGTTTCCATTTGGTAAAACATTAAACATTCAGTCCCCCTTATTTTGAAAGGAGATAAAAACTATGCAGTAGTCATTAGCTATGGTTATGAAATGCGGCATACTGAATTTACATAATTATTTGTTAATGAAACTGGCCGAAATTTAAGACTCTGAATGTGGTCCACGTAAAAGTTAGTATCATTAAACAACCGAAAGGTTCCAGTGGAAAAAACCAATGTGTAACAGATAAGTAACAATAATGATTCTTAGTAACCATACGATACGTTACTACTAAGTGATCGTCGAGATTAGTTTATGACGTGATTCACTCCCCAGTGCAGCCACTGTGCAGTAGAGCGCTCGAAATAACACGACGTCGTACATAAAAATATCTACTCTACTTCTACCTTATACGTACTAAATTTGCTTGAATTTTTACGCTTTTGTAATGTATCTTAAAATGGCGGGCACTTTCATTTTATTCACAGACGACGCTTTGTTGACTTACGTTGAGTTTTAAATGTGAATCTTAAACATAGTCACAGTTGCTTGTAGATATCTGTAACTTGGATAATGCCTTATCTTCCCGTGCATTAAAAGCGCGCCGGTATTTGACAACAAAGAAGTCATAGATAAATCTTTTTTAAACAAAATTTAACCCATAGACTAATTAGACTTAACATTAATCGGTTTGGATGTCATCCTTTCAGCCTAAATATTGTTTTCTTGTGTATAACAAGTCAAAGTTTATAGATATGAAAATCCACAGTTTATTTATATTGTTCTGTAGTGGATTCACTGTATTCGTACGTCTATACGTCATGTCTATTACATGACGGTAAAGTAGGTTGGCAGGGTATATAAATTATATACACATCAAATCTCCCATTTAATAACCATAAAACGCAGGCTTTCTACTGACATAAAATAAAAAAATATTTCCTGAGTTTTCGCTCGCTGAAGTGTAATCCTCATTTGCATAATACTCGACGCAAACTATATAATAAGCAAAGCATACACACAAATGTTGTGTCTTTTGAAAGGGAACTGTACTTTTAAAAATATAATGGAAGCTTTAAAGCAACAATGTTTCATAGTTGAAAGGAATGTTTATTTTAAAGAAGTCAAAGAGTCAGGTAAATAAATGCCTGTACTATTTTGTGTAGTATCAAAAAACTTTTTTTGAATTCAAATCAATTCGAAAAACATTAAATTACAGTACGAACAAAATATATAAACTACAATACAAGAACATGAGATCAAAAATACCATTTGGAGTCGTCGAACGTTATAAAAAGCCTGTGTGAAGTGAGACGCATTCCCAGATTTCTAAGTGTTTGGGGATGACCATTGAGAGTAAGAAGATTGGAAAATTTAACAACTTTGTCAACCGCACTATAAATATACATTTTGCTGTAAAATTATTTTGTATCCTTGGTATCGGTTTGTAACAGTGTTTATATATACTCACGTCGTCTACATAGACAGGGGCCAAAGATTCTATTACTTGTCATTTGTCACATGAAGACTTCGTGCGCCTAGCTAATGATCGATTGTCTCCGTCGATGGAAGTATTTAAAACAATTATCAGACTCCCCTACTACTACGACTGAATGCACACAGACGTGCGGAAGTAATTATATTTTCCCTAACGCTTCAGCCTGGTACTTGGGAGTTCATTACCGCAGTACTCCAAAGCGCACGGCGCCGCGGTTTAAGTACCGCCAGTAGATCATATAGACATAACCGACATGGAGGGAGAAATAAGAAGGAGCGATAACCATCAGTTTATGGTTCAAACGGGATTATTTATGACAGCATGGAAGTAGAAATAGGAAATAGGCAGGTCACCTGATGATTTTGAGTGGTTGGTTACAACCAATGAAAATTTACCAATTAAGAAAGAAAGACCTTTATTTCGGAAAAGGTTTTCGGCGTTTATATTGCTTTCCGGCCTTTCCCGGTGTTCCGGTCAACTCTAAGCAAAGAATTAGAACTGTAATATTAAGATTGATAACTGAGATAGTCATAAATCTTCCGATGCTCTGATCTTCGTAGGCTTTTTAAATACACGTGGAAATAAAATGAATATATAAATACTGAATATATTGTCTCGACGCAAAAAACACATATTTTGCGGAATTCTTAAAATTGTCCATGCCACCTTCAACACAGAGAATCCTAATATGAGTGTAATACTTTTATTTAACATTTATTTTAATACATAAAATAATACAAAAGGAAATTTAAATTATAATCAAACAAGCAATATACTAAAAGTATATTTTGTGTAAACGTTATGAATAACTTTCAAATGTTAATTTTATTCTATTGCATATGTATTTTCAAAAATTTTTCTTTTCACCGAAGCAATCGCTTTAATTTGTGTTTATAGGCACTAGTTCACGTACATAGCTTCAAAAAATTGCACATGCATACCAATTGGAACCCAAATTGCTCGTACTGAAGGCAGCATTTCAAACTGTGAGGTTACTGCTGCTTTTAATTGCTCGCTGCGGATTAAAAAGCATTTTTTTCCACTACGGACATCATTACTGCGTCTCTCTAATAACCTTTACACTGACTGCACACAACGTTAACCGACTTAAACGTTGTAAGCTGCGAACCATAAAGTCTTATAACTATCGTAGGTGCAATAAACTTATATTCAGTTCGTCTATTTTTCTAATAGATTACGGTAGTCTTTGTTTTCTGACTATCCTCGTGATCTTTATTAATTTTTTAAATCGATGTTCACGGGAGCATACAAAATCTTCAAAATCAAAAAGCACAGCGATAAACACGCGATTTGAATTTGTCCGGTAAAATATTAGCTTTTTCATCTTCTGCACTAATAAATCAATTACCGAAGAACAGACAGAGCAGAAGAATAGTAAAACTTCTTAGTAGCAGATGGTGTGAAATAATACAAAATATATTGCAGCCGTTCCTACTTCATGTCGTAATAATAAGAGTTTTTCATTGCCATTCAGTTGTAGGAAATGTCGTTAACACATGTTTTGAGCACGTGACCACAAGCTGCGAGCTATTGTTGCAATAATACCTCACCCGTCTCACCAGCTGACAACCCCTGTGGAACTTGGTTGGCTCACGGGCTACGTGCATAATAATATAATCTGTAGACACGCTCAATCAGACTGGAAATAATTTCACTATCAAATAATATTTAGAAATTCATAAAACTTTGAACTCAGTTATTTCGAAACTAATGAGGTCTGATCAATGGTCGTTTATATTTTGATTGCATTTTAAGCTATTGATATATGAAAGTTACAACATGGTTCCGGCCCTGCATTTGTGTTTGTTAATATTTGTTTCTTATTTTCTAATTTACAAACTCTAAAGTTCAATCCTAAATCAGTGTTAGTATATTTCCTGCCCACAGCACTAATTTAATAATTTATTTGTTATGTGTCCCAAATTTCTTCTGTTTCCGTTCATATAGTACCTACTCCTAGATGGACAGATGGAAGGGCTCACTTTTTCTTTGCATAGGTACACGGAATTCTAAACAAGCAACAGTAAAAATATGGATAACATCTGGTACGCATATTTTTATTTATTTGGCCCTAAAATTACTAACACAAAATATGGATAGATATGGTATGTATTTTGGCCAATTTATTAGTCCTTCGAGTGTTGGAACTCAGTGAAAACACCAATATTAATGGCAAGGACGCCTGGAAATAACAGTGTCGAAACCAGTACCGCGCAGGTTTGAACTTACTTTGTAATTATCATGTGTTGTTTTAAAAGATGTGCTGAGGAGACTCTGTCGCCGTTTCTTTCTCCTCAATGTCAAAGCACCTTTTCGAAACGGTAGTAGAAGCAAAAAACGACGTGCATAAATGTATTTACAGTGTACCTATATGACTAAATGATTTTGAATTTGATATGACTCCTTTAACAAAGAATGTGAGAGTACCAGTTCATACTATAAACAACTAAATATTTTATAATTCAGTTATTGATAAAGTAACGCGAAACCTCCTTTGTTACGTCTATAAATAGGATATGAAAAAACCGATTACAAATCATCCTACTTCTGATTGGCGTCTTGTGAAGTTAAATAGTAACGTCTTTGCACAACTTGGCTTCTTTGACGCCAGCCAGACCGTCGGCCGTCACGGTGCTTAGCCATGTGGCAGACACGCGACAGGGCACAACAATGGAGCATTAAACTCAACATATATCGGTAGCTTATTGTTACTTGAATATTGCGTTACTTCGTGTGATGTTTGATATTTCCATACAGTTTTCTACTTGATAATAATGTTAGATTGATGTATTTTTTCTGATCATCCCTAGAGCTTGATCGTTTTCTGGCGTTTGTATTTTAAGGTTTTTGGAAGGCTCATTAAACTCATGTTACTCAAGCCCCTGAATAGTTATTTCGTGGCTTAGAAGAGAAAATATAAGTTCCATGAAATTAAAAAATTGTAAGTATATTCCGACTTTTTTATGGACAAATTATACGTGGACTTAGTATTTTGGTATATAATGTCTTGATTAATTCAATCTCAAATTTTATTTCACTATTGAATTTCTTTCAGTGTCGATTATGTACATAAATTTAGTATAGCCACGTATGTGTAGAATACAATTAAAACCCATTACAGACTACTTTACCTCTAGGCATTAGGTGAGATTAAACTGAAGCATGCATTAACAATAACAAAAAAATATACATAACATTCTGCTCATCCACCTTAATGAGTTTTTACGTACCTAAATGTAAGTTAAAATCATCATCTAAACAATAGCTTTCGTTAGAGTTTTGTTCTCAAATATTACTTAACTTTTGTTAAAATAAGCATTGTGCAGTTCTCGTTTTTTCCAAAGTGGCCAATTACAAGAGACACACGTGCAACACATAATAGGCAGTTTGCAGCATTACTACTTGGCATTATGTCTTGAGAAAAAGAATAGAACATTTCGCGCCAAAAATGGTTTTCTACTTTTTTGGTACTAACATTGAACAAGCAAAATCATCGCTCTCATATGAGCCTTTAGTTTGTGTAGGTATGGCAATGAGAAATGTGTTAGTAATTAAGTAATTTAGGTAAAAAACATTAATATCATACTTGATATTTTTAAGTGTTTTGTTACAACGTCGGAGAAGCGGGTCCTCCGCTTCCATTTTGGCCAACAACTAGTTGTTGATATCTTTGGTGTTACTTAGGTGCATGGGCAACGGTGACCACTAAATCCGTCTGTTCGTTTGTCGAAATTTCTTTATAAAACGGAAAATGAAATTTTAACTTACTGATGAATTCACACTAAAGTAATTTCTGCCGCCGCCGCACCGGTACAATATTTTAAATGCTAAATGTAATGAGTCTACCATGTACTTACTATCCACTACTTAAAGGGTTGTGTTGTAGTGAAAAAAATATAACAGTAACCTTTTAGAAAAAACCTCTAAAATGGGTAGAAGGTGAACCAAACTAATTGCACACTTCATAAGTAAATGCAAAGAGATACGAATAGTTTATATGTATATTAGTAGAACTACAAAGTTTCTGACGAAATATGTTTGTGATATGTCTCAACTTATTCATTATTAAACAGGGTTCGCAAATATCCGATATTTATTATAAATATCAAAAAATCGGATATTTATGATATATATCCGATATATATCAAAAGTTTGATATATATCCATTTTGTATGAAAGCAATATTATTATTTTATTGTATTATTTATATATACTATTTGCATATATGTTAAAAAACAGAAAATTTTCTAACACGACAGACGGTATTTATGCCGGCAGAAGTGTTGCCATTTATGAATTAGAACTTATATTAGGCAGTATGTTTTAACTCTACCCCAACGTCATCTACATTTGGAAAGTAGAAATACAGTAACAAACGCCAAAAATTACTCAATAATATAAAATGTGATATATATCATAAAAAAACATTTGATATGTAGTATCGGATATATATCATGATATATATCCGTTGATATATATCCTCGAACCCTGTTATTAAATAGACATTATTTAATTAGACATCGTTAGTAATCAGTAAAATACCTCACTGGCTGTGTAACTAATAACAAAAAGATGCGTAAGTCGTCCAACTTGATTTGCAACAGTCCACGTATACAAACAAACTGTCTACATATTACATTCACAGGGTCACCGTTATTCGTTTGCGCGAATTCATGTATCATCTATTTTTAGTCAAATTTTTCTTTCGATTTTAAGTTTGATTTTAGAACACTAACCACTTCATTCGATATAGTAATAATGTCGCTATACCTTATTACTATAAATAATTTACTTACCTTCGAATCGAATCTTTGTTTTTTAACAATCAAACCAAGACTACAATAATCATTAATTTGCTTGTTTTATTTCAAAAATGAATCTCCCAATGTTCTTATTACCAAAAAGAGGATTCGAAGATATAACTTGCGTTTAAGCATAAATTACAAAATGTAGTTAATGATAAAGTCTGTTTCATTTTTACAATTATTAATATGCTATATTATCTCATTATGCTTTCGGCTTCACTGGACTTCCTTTCATTTTTTAGCATAGTTAAAATAATTAAATGTCGAAACCGTACCATTTCACGATTAACAACAATACTATATAAACTTTACAAGTAGGCAACCCTGTCGCATAGGTAATGATTTTAGGTAACATTTATTACTATTTAGAATTTACACTTAATAATGATCAATCGAATTATTTGCAGATTGATAAGATCGATAATTAATACCGACACGTTAAAAATACGTAACATATTTTGCACATACATTAAGTGTTCGTGACAAAATTAAAGTAATCTTCGAGTTTTACCTTACTTAAATTCTATTTCAATTATTTTACAGTTGCCAACCTTACACGTATGCAACCTACATTATGCATATCAAATGGACAACGCTATGAATAGCCATGTTTCCTCTTATAATTACGTTGTCTTGGGAATATTCGCGTTCGTTGTCAAATTGGGATACAGAAATCTAAGCAGTCGTAAGAGCATTACACGAAAACAAATTACTTTAAGTCTGCACGAGAAAATATTTTTAGTTCTCGGTACTTTGTATCAAAAAGGTAGCGAAGACGGAACATAAATTCACATACGAAACTAGACTTAAATACGCTAAAGATATTTAAGTCTGCATATCGTATGCATTAAAAAAACTCATTTCGACTTGAAACTGAATCAAAATTACAAGACCTAGAGGGAACTTTACTACAGATAGAAGTTACAGGTAGATAAGCGAATGTTTGTTATAGATTCTATCTCTTATTCCACATACAAGAACAACGTTAAGAATCATAAACAATGACATTATTAAAACACAATATCAACTTAGATCAAATGCTTTTCTGTTTACTTTTAAAAATCGATACAGATTGGAATTTATAAGCGTTTTCTACACGAAACAGTTATACAGCTAAGTGACGCGAGAAGTGGATGACACGTGACTCAGCAAATAAATAAGTGAACATTATTCCTAGACTCGTGTCGTGGCGGTGAGTGTCGGGTGTCGGCTTTCACATTTATAGTGTCGGAGCAGCAGATTGCCGTTCTCGACTTAACGCTCGATTTGAGTTTATTTGCGAGTCAAATGTACTAACTGATAAAGAGTAGTTAACCTATAGATAAAGTGTTGTGAGAACAAACCAGAACCAGCGCGGTAATCCTGTTATCTTACGAATCAAACTCAAAGTTTACTTAAAGCTTGTGTGCATTATAGTTAAACTTACCATTCATTATTTTCAAATTTACCATAATATTTACTATTGATAATACTGCGGTAATGTAATATTTCATCATTACATCCCATAATTGTTCCACTGTTGTGTTCGGATCCTCTCCCAACGAGAGGGGTTAAGACCAGTTGCGGGTTAGCACACTTCACACACCTTTGAGAATATTATAGAGAACTTTCTGGTGTGCAGGTTTCCTCACGATGTTTTCCTTCACCCAAGCAAGTGATAATGAATTTGTAATACGCACATAATATGGAAATTTAGAGGTGCACGCCGGATTCGAACTGGAGTCTCCTGTGTCGGGAGACCGACGTTCAAATTACTGGACCATCACTGCTTATCACTTATTATATTTACATTTATCAAAATAGATTTACAGAATTAGAATAATCGCGACCATTTATAGCGCTTTGGTTCACGAAGGTCAATACTAGAGGGCGCTATTCGTCCATTAGATATACTATGGCATCCACTGAGTAATGGTCCACTACAAAGCACAGGTTTTTTCTCAGCCTATAAAATGATCGTTCTTCGCAGGACACGTCAAACAGTCGATTCCGTTCGTTATCATTAAATAGCAGTTCTGATAATGAAAGTCCTCCAAGGAGCAACATAGTGAGAAAGAATCTTAGTCTCTTTAGTTATGAGCAGAAAGCCTTCGGCCACTTCGCCCATCCACTCTGTCTGTCTGGAGTAGTAAGATATAGTTTTAAGAGGCATCATAATTAATGAACCAAGTAAAATTTGTAGATTTTATTGATTATTATTTCCGCTGTAACTAATATCATCAAATTTCTTGTTACACTTTTAGCTTTTACCTGCGCCATTATAAAAAGGTCTCGCGATGATAAATATCAGATCTCTAATACAAATCGGGGCCAAGGTGAGGTCGATGACACGAACTACTGATGAGTTGTCGACAGCTCTGCGGACCGGACACCTTGAACACCTTTTGTCAATCCTGAACAATAAGTGGCCAGGATCGAAATCAAGAAACAATGCAGATATTATAATAACAATTTATACATATTCATGTAGATGTCAATTATATTATAGATAGTAACTAAAAGTAATCGAGTGTTAAATACATCGATTCATTTTAAATAATGATTAAGTATCTATATCTTTATATAATCAGTTCTACTCTATGTTTCATTTGTAACCTATGCATCGTTTCTCTTCTCAATCAAATCCCCAGTACCAAGCATACGCGTACTCTTTTATTTAAAGACTTTTGGTCGGTGCTTGAGTGATTAGAACGACTACATCGATTAATACGAATATTTGATTTGATATGAAAATAGCTTACAGCTGTGATAGAAGTTTTTCTTTGATGACTCGATCAACTATTAACATACAATAATCATGTGAGCATTAAAATAGCGTAACAATTTTGCCAAGCCAGCTAATATGAAAATAAAATCAAGTTGTAGCTTCCCTTCATCTGAATCATTCTAGTTATTCGTAAAAACCAAATCGAAGTCGGTTCCGTAGTTTTTGAAATTATCTTGTTCCGACCGACAGACAGACTTTATTTTATACGTTACAGTGATGAAGGGGCTGTATACAACGACTTATATGAAATAGGGACAATATGAACATATGAAAACAGTCTGGAAGTTAGAAGTAATTTCTTTCTGAAAATTCCTGATATTCACCGGTGGATCACGGCAGAATACAACAGACCGAAGGTAGAAGACCGCTGGGTTGCGGTGGGTAAACCGCGTGTTTTACATATTTTTGCAGAGATGAGTGTAAATGCATTACCATCGTCTATAATGACATAAAGACGTATAACCTATAAAACACAATTTCAAAAAACCATAGTAACAGAGAGAACTGCAGAAGCTAAACATTTATTTCTGTATTAACACAAGAGGCGCAAGTCAAGGCCAGAACCCGATACCATCTGGCGACAGTTTTGGAGTTGCCATGTGCTGTCACTGTACTCTTTACAATTGTTATTATGGCGATTCTTAGAACTGTTGCGGTCTGGTATTTAACGGAGCAAACTCATCACAAATATTAAATTTTTGAAAAATCAAGTTTTCAAGTTTCTATTGTCGCTATACACTCATTTGCCTTACTATATTTTTCCTAGATATATCTGCGTGATAGCCTATGTTTGAACGCAGGTTTCCTTACTCTAATACTCTAGGTACCAACCGTCATCCACCTGTAACTTTTCAAAGTTATATACTATTACAAAATAATTAAAACTTGCTTCAATGAAAAATACTAACTCATATCTAGTCTCGAAGATCTGCATTTGCATTTGACCATCATTGTTTGATAAGTAGAACTATTTACGAAAAAAAAAATAATTTCCGATGATCATATTTTCATAAATATTTTACACATAATTAAAATAATACTTCAGTAAAGATGTTTATCTCTATGAGATTTTGAAGTTAATCTATCAAATTTATATATAATTTTTGGACCAATATTGATATCGTCATTAAGTAGTCGTCGCGATATACCGAAAATCCGTTCGAGATACCGTCAATCATTGTTATTTATCCCTAAAATTATTTAATTCAATATTGTTTAAACTGACCAGAAGAACACTGAGAATGGAAGTGGATGGATATAAGGGAAAGGGAAGACCGAGGAAAAGTTAGACTGTATGGAAGACGATATGAAGATTAAGGATGTGAGCATTGAAATGACGAGAAATAGAGATGTATGGAAGGAAAGGACAAACTGTGCCGTTCCCGAGTGTTTGGGATGAGGGCCCGGAAATGGATGGATTGTTTAAACTGACAATCTAACTGGGATAAAAACACAGAGGGAAATATAGTTGAATGAGTCCAAACAGGACTACTATTTACGCTGCACAGATCTTGCCTGCTGTAATAGTAATTTAGTTAAAAAAGACCTGTCAATTCCAAACAAACATGTGACAATGGTCCGTAAATGTACCTGCCCATATTTCTGAGACTATTTTCGGTTTACTATAAATATATAGAACCAAGAAATTTAAGATATTCTTTAAAAAAATCTGTATAGGAAATATTTTGTATTATCTATTTAATGACACGACTTATAAACTGGGTCTTTTTAAATTGGAAGCAAAATATATATTTTTTTGTCACAGAGCTCTGTCATTTGATATGTAACATAAATTTGCGTTTCTCATTTGATATGAGACATGATATATTTAACATAAATTTTTGTCAAATGACGAATTTATCCTATATGGTTAAACTCCACAATCATTTGTTATGGCATACGACCGTCGTTACTTCACCAAATTTTGTAAGTTAGATACGGATACTAATTACTCGGACGGTCTCATGAGTGAGACACTCACATAGTTGCCGTTTTTTCATGGGGCATACGGATTTTTAAAAGGAAATTACATAACATTATTACTCTGCAATGTATACGGAATACGACAATAAAACATTTAAAATAAGTTAAAATCGTAGTCTATACTGATATTATAAAGAGAGAGTTTAAATTCTGTGACTTAGTGTAGGTATATTATGCGAGGAGTAATCTTTGGAATCACAACACTTACAGGAAAAATTATTTTACCATTTTAAAGGTACACTATTCCGGATGGACATAGGCTATATAAAACTTGTTTAACGCAAACGAAGTCGGGACGGGCCGATAGTTATAGATAAAATGATGAGAACAAGCCAGACACTAATAGCACCGTACATATGTATACATATAGTTGTTATTGCGATCTTTTGTAGGCTATGAGAAAAGCTACATAATGTCTTCACACGGCTGCATTACACCTGACGTGGTCATACTTCTCGTATCAAACTGGGACTATACCGTTGTTTAGACACCAAACAAACTGTAACAACAGTTATTCTTTAACCATCAACGCTCGATTTGTACTACTAAGTTCGTTCTCTAAATAATTTATCAAATTTTATAATTTTGATAATTCTGACATGTTGCTCCTATTCTGCCGCTTGAATTCTAACAACATAACAGTAACTTACTTTGTACTTAACAATGGATGGCTCGTCAGGTCGTTTGTCAAATGTAAATGAAAAGCAGGAAATCGTTGCGACCATGATATTAATAATTCTTTTACCAACAAAGTCTGAACGGTCATACAACCCCGATACTTAGTGTCGGCGAGCATTATTCTTTTTATCGATAAAACAATGACTTTCACCTAATTACGGAGTATAAATTAACCTTTTTATTCACTTCTTCTGATGTGTTTGACCATACCACCACATCTTTTTTAGTTTCTTTTCTACGTTTGTTTCATTAGCTTCAATACCGACATTTTCATTTACGCCAGTTATTGCTCAACATTGTCAAATCACAGTCATAGATCATGCCGAGAGGTGTAAATCTTCTGTATTATAATAATTTGAGTTACATATTTTGCTTATTATTCATAAAATTTATTATTATAAAAATATTTCCTGCTAATCTTTAACTGTACAAGAAACGTGTTTCATTTCCGCAGCAAAGTAGGCGAAATGACGCGCAGTCCTGCCACAAGTCTAAGGGCTTTTTGAGAGCCACAATACTTTACAAGAGGCTCTTCTCCTTGCTTAGTCCTTGGGACTCGTTAGTATAGAACTTCAAACAAAGGAATTTAGGCGTCGAAGCTGCAAAGACTTACTGAAAACTAACATGCTCTCCTTCAAAGTTACCACGGCTTTTATCAGTATATCTTAACAGGATGTAGTCACTATCAAACTTAGTGTAAAATAAATAAAAAAAAACCTTTACACTTCTCACTGTTGTATTAAAAATAATAACTGATTCTGAGCGCCATAATATCAAAGATGCGTCCAAGATTCTCCTCTTAAAATATACTTGTATAAACGCTTCATATCTTGAGTTAATAATATTTACACAAGTTTGTCTTCTCTCAAGTACTATTAACACAAACCTAATAAAAGAAAATAAACATGACACAGAAAAGTATATGAGATAAAAATATCTAAGTTCCCTTTAATTAAGGAGGGCTCGGATTCTATAAATAAACAATTTAAGACGGTCGACTCTTTCTATTTATTATTTTCGATTGATTAAAAGTGTTGGGTTCTGAATGGTGCCTTAACTCAATTAGATTTAGCAGTACATGACCGAGTTGTTAGTCCAAAAAATATATAATATTAAAATAACGAGGATACGTAATTAGTAAACACAGGAAAACTTACTATAATGCAATTTTGACCATAAATTATTTAAATAAATTAAAAAATAATAATTAGCGGGCATCCGCTGGATTCAGAGGGCTCAGGACCGATCAGAGTGGCGCAAGTTAGGGGAGGTCTATGTCCGTGGATCTCCAAAGGCTGATGGATGGATGGATGGATGGATGGGTACGTCCTTATCTTAGAAAAGATGATGTCTTTGGCGTAATTACAAATTTGTTTTTAATTCGAATGCAAATAATAGGTAAACGTAATGGAACGAAATAATAAATAAATTTTATAAAAAATAAATTCAAAGAAATAAACAAGATTGTACTGTTATTATAAACAGTATAAGATTCATTTTATTTTCGCAACCTGCACACCCGGGTAGCGTAAGTTCCTCTCCGAATCACCTAGTTTGGTAAAATATAAATATTTGACTGATTTAATCAAAAACAAGATAAATTCAAGAGAATGCGTTCTTCAATGGATACAATTTCAATGTTAATTTACGAAAAAGTTTCTCCTTTATTGAGCAAAATATATAACAAATATAGATCGAGGATAGATTAAATGAAATGGTAAGGTAATTGTTATCACTTGTAACGTAATCAAAGCCGATATTAAATCATTGCCCCATTAACAGCGTTGTTAAAAGTTTTATAACGGCATATAATGGTGTGCATTCTTCGAGCAAGCAATAAAGTTAAAATTGAGACCGAAATTGGGTCACTTATAAACAGACAGCAAAGACTGCTCAACTACGCGCTTAACATAATATAATCAGATGCAGAAATAAAATAACGCTAATGATCAAATTACTATCAGTAGCTGATTTTACTGAATAGCAACCGTATTCAGCTCTGTATGTAACTTGATGAAAGAATGGCCAGCACAAGTTCCCGATTGATTCCTAAACTCTTGCGAAATATGTCCTATATTGTAAAAAAGAAAAAACTAATAGAACAAAACAGATGTTAACAAAAGATAGGCCTTAGATTCGGCCATACGAAGGTAAGGGTGTCGACTATCCAAATTGGGCCAAGGTTATTTTGGCAAGAGATGGAAGAGTGTGTAAAAAATATGGAACCGATATCCAGGGCGAAATGGTCTTTGTGTTGTATACGTCATTGAGCGGATTCCTTTTCAAATTGAAATTCTTAATACATATATCATCCATTGCACAAGTCTATAGTTAACGGTAAATACTACATCAGTTAATATATCGTTGAGGCATTCACCCGCTTACATATGATCAGGAATTGGTTAATCTTAATTTTAATTACGACAGACACTTAAATTTTAATGTACAACGATACATTGTAGAATATTTTCAAATACAGCAGAGGTTAATGTTGAATATGTGTCTTTCCTTCCTTCTTCCGCGGCAAAACGTATTTTGGTGAATATAGGTCAAGGCTACCACTGCGGTGTTTGGGAATTTACGCCCCAAGGAACTGAATCTTAGAACCAGTTTTTTTTACAATAATGCAGTAATACCTTTTGGTACCATAAATTGAATAAGTTTAGCGTTAGGTGCAATTGAACACCATCGTATTCTTGGGCTTAGTTTTCATCCCTAAATTATGACTTAATCCAAATCATATATGTTAATGTTTTGACGTTGGTAATATGTGCGAGTTAGTCATATTGCATTCCCAATTTTGCTATTATCTTATGTTGTACCGTATTCAATATTTTTCTTAATAACTACAGACTTCATTTATTGATATTCAAAAAGATAAATATTATATTTTTAAATAAGAGAAAATGTTAGTAATTAGTCATTTATTTTTAAAACACTGAATAAATTTTGTAATGTTGGCGTTAGGGAAGCATGCATAAGTAATAACATCACTCCTTGTGTTTTTCTGTATTACCTGCAGTATAAAACAATCAAATTACTGATAAATAAAGCTGATAAGTAATAAGACCAATGAAACAAACGAAAAAGAAAGCATAGACAAAGCATAATCGTTAGTTGATAAGTACAACAAAGTCATGCGATAGCCTAATGACCCAGTAAAGGTAAAGATTACCACATAATTATAATACTAAGCCATGCAATTAAGTGTGTTTAATTAAGCGTAAATAAATAGCATGAAGTACAAATTATTGGACTCAATATTATTGGTAAATTAACAGACTGAGAAGAAATTAAGTAACAACGTGAGAAGGAATGAGATTAATTATTAAGCAAGCAGAGAATCGTTTAAATTTTGTTAAATTAAAACACAAATATATATACATCGTTGAAATTTACTTTATAATATTATCCCAAACAATACTTTACTGATAGAATGTGCAGTTCCCTTTTGTATAAAAGTTATTTTAAATCAGAATAACATTTCTTTTAAACAATCCTAATATCCTAAAAAATAAAACAAAAAATACAATATATATTTATATAAAACTCGTTAAACATTAACGAAGACACTATTTGTTATTACATTATAAATGGCAAGTACCAGTGGAAAAAGTGTACTTAACAAAACATCGGGACAGCTTCGGCGCTTCCCTTTACTCATGACCATTAAAGTTTGTTCTATACCCGACAAGCAGTTGCATCGACACTTGCATAATACTCGTACAGATCGAGATTCAGTTATACAAGCACACACATAACTTAGCCGTTAAACTCACCATTCACAGATGACGGTACACAAGCCACAAGTACTTGTCGAAGCCAGCATCACTAACAGCACTCGCGAAACAACTATACTACACTACACGAACTATACTACACGAATAAATATATATCAAACACCACAAAAACGCAACGGTCCCCCAAAACCAGTTCTCAAACCACCAACGGTCATAGCTCGCACTTGTCGCGAATTAACAACGATAAACCAACACAGAACAAAATCAACCGAAATAGGATAGGTTGTCGTAAATCGATTTTTTTAAATCAAAAACACCACACAAAAAAACACGCACGTAGGATGAACAAATGTTCGACAACTTAAAACCACTTTTTCGTATAAAAAGGCTTAAGTTTTAAAGGTTCAATAGGAATTTATTTTAATAAAAATAAAATCATTAGTCTGTCAGTGTGCATGTAATCGAACGACTGTTAATACGCATGCGTACGAATGTGCCACCTGCGCAGTGTAAGCTCGACTGGTGGTCGACTGACGTACCGCCTATGGCCGTGACGGTTCCTGCGAATGCACAGACTAGTTACAAATTCTACCGCAAATGCCGGTTCACATTCATAGTGATGCCAGAAACAAAAACAGTAACAATAAAATTGTCACTTAGTAATTTTTCGTTATTTTTGATTTTTTCGTTACACTCAAATAGAATTAAAAATGTAATATTCCCCATTTTAATTCTTATCTATACATATAATAAAATTGTAACTGATCGCTTTCTGTACATGAAAGGTATATTAGAAAGAACATTATTAAGGGCATTTATTAACGCAAAAGAACACAAAACAATAGTTGTTAGAATTTTTGTCTGTTTGTCTGTGCGTTTGTTCGCGCTTATCTGAAAAACGGCTTAACCGCTTTCGTTCTGGTTTTTACTAATGTATTGCGGTAAGCGTTAATTAATATTTAAAGTTCGTTTCATTGCAAAAATTGTAATTACCGCTAAAGTGACGCTTACGATGTGAAGCCATCGCGATGACAACGTATTTTCACTGCGGTGCAAAATTCGAAAAGCCCTTTAAAATAAAAGAAAAAAATGTAATATCATGTATCTATCAAAAAAGAGAAAAATTTTGCTATTGTAGATTTAACCACTAATGTCTTTCAAATTGTCGTCATTTTTATTTACAATTTTACGGTTAATTTTTCTCTTAAAATTTAGTGATTATTTTATTACTGTATTGTTAATCTAAAGATAGTTATTTGTGTGAGATGTCACATTGAATGAGCTTCGAAGTGGATCGGTACACGTCTGCGTGGGCACACATCGCCCTTTGTGCGGATCTCACCTGGGTCACGGAGCCACCTGATGATTTTATTATAGCTAATCAGGTAGTACTCACCTATATTTACCACCTAAATAACAACAGCGTGTGTCCCTGTATTAAAAGTTTCCCAATTTACAAATCACGTTCAAGTCTCGTCAATTATGCTGCTCTCGTAGTCAGATACCGCGTTTACATCCTATTCATCTTACTTACATAAAACGAGGTACTTTTTTATGTTAATAGATGACAAACGACCAGACGAGCCACCTGATGGTAAGTGGTCGCCGTCGCCCATGGACATCATCAAAACCAATGGTATCACTGATGCGTTGTCAGCCAGGAAATGATAAGAAGGTAAGAAAAATAGAACTGTCAATTTGTTTTCGATCGAAAAGGTGTGAATGCCATCACAACTTTATAAACTGAGTACAATCTTAACACACAGTAGAAGTATTGAATAAGTAACTATTCAATTTCTGGGCATGATTTGTGACTTTGGCGTGTTTTGTGGTTTGCTGGAACACTTGACTCGTTGGCCATTTGACTTGAATGTAAACGATATTGCCATTTGCTTCCATACTAATAATAAAACTGATTAAGGTACCAATTCATGTCCAATTGTGGAACAAAATTATATACATTTATTCCACCTAAGAGTATCGTGGAACACACTAATATTACTGGTTCATTCTTCCACGATGCAGAAGGAACAATACCAACTCAAAAGACACAAAAAAGCGGTAAACGAATCATTGGATAAAAGCCACCCCTAAAAGTTATATAGATATTCTTTAAATATATATATCTATCTAAAATTTATCGATTTATCTTTACTGATAGATGCGCCGCTTGACTGTTTGAGTTTGAATGATTTATAAGTAAAATTTTATTAACAGCGTCTTTGGACACAGCACTGTCGAGTCTCCCAAGTTCTTCAAGAATCGGCCGAAATAAATAATCAATGTGAAACGAACGGTTTGTTTCCAATTATATAATCATATTTTATACCAAAAATCGCTTCCCTGATGATTGATGATGAACTAAAAAAACAAATGAACTCAAAACCAAGCTGTCGAAGTTTAGATTTTGAGCGTAAATACTTAAATGCGTTTGCAGTGGACGTGTTAGTCTAAAAAAGAAATAACTGAATAATAACTATTATTAATTATTACGCAAAAAAACAAGCCTCTAGCCATAAAACAACACATTCCTGAACACATTTACACAAACACACATTAATATTGGTGTGGTTTAGCAATCCTTCGGGAATTCGATTTTCGAGCTTATTTACTATTCATTATACCATATTTGCATAGTTATACTAATTTTGATTACAATTTAGCATAACTTTTTATGAAGTAGTTAAAAAAAAAGATATGCTTTTTGAATTCTGTTATGACCTACCCTAGGAAAACGTGTCGTGAAGAATCAAGAGAATAATAGCAGTAGTGGACGCCGAAGCGTAAAAGATGTCATACCAGAATCAAGATTGGCACAGTTTTATGGAAATTTCTATTATGATGAACCCAGGTACAAATTTTATTAAATAATTCGTAGTACTTAATTTGGCAAGCTACGACTAGGTACAACCTAATTAGGACCAACTGCTGACTAATCTCTGGTCAATTATAAAGTGGTCTGGAGACTTCAGCATTATTTATTACGATACTAATGTGAATTCGTAAAATAAATATTTCTTCAAAACTGTGTCGAAGTTCTCGATTCACAAGCTTAACCATTACCATCTAGGGATAACAATATAACATTGACCCTTTAACGGTGCTAAATATCAAGGGAATGCTGGACCTGATTTCTAATGACCGCAACCAAATGGGCAATATGTCCGTGAGATGTTCAAATTTAAAATATGACCGAGCTAAATATCTTTAATCTATATCGAATATCATATGTCGCAAATACGGAGAACCTATGTATATATTAAACGTTTTCAGGGAAAACTGTTACACTAATGCAATGGAAAGGTCAGCTTCGAGAAGCTTTTGCAGCTATAACTCTGAAAACTCTGATCTTACGGAATGTTGGATGTTACCGGAGGTATTGTACATATATATAATCGTAGGCAGAGAGGTCGATTTTAATTCATTCTCAACAAAAGTATGATTTCAGAAAATATTTATGGATCTTTGGGGCTGTGAATAATTTAATAAACTTTACACAATATTCATTCTATAATCAGCAATGGCAAAGCATGCCTAATCTGTTCCTAAACGTAGTCCGCGAGAGAGGGTCGTAGACTCGCAGTTGTTCGCAGTGTTCCCTCCTCAAATCGTACAACTCAAGTTGACAAAGGATATAAAATTGGATAATTTATGACGATTTAAAAAAAGACGTAAAAAGAGCTCTACTTTAGAGCCGGCGATACATTGGTGACCCCTCTCGTGTTGCATATGTCCATAGGCGACGCTTACTGCTTAACATCAGGTGGCGTGTTTACTTTTTCGCTAGTCCTTAACCCATAAAAATAATTAAGTTCCTGCTTAAACCGCTTCGTATCGTTGGTTCAATCGTTACTGGTTTATTATAAGTTCTATGTGAAACGTTTTCCTATTAATAATTCATCGATGATATGACACCCTCCCTCTCGTTTTTGCGGCGATTTGGTGCCTGAGCGGTATTGCTGTGATATTTTAATAGAAATGTGGAAATTGTGACCCATTCATGGAACTCAGAGAGCAGGACTTGCCAGCACTGCTAGCTAATTATAACACATGAGTGCACTGTCGCTCCAGTCATGTGTTTTTATATGCTAGGAGAAAGCTATATTTTTTCTACTAAAATATCATCAGGTGAAGCATTCAATGCTTACCAACATATTGCGATACGAGATTTCTCAGGTTGTTCTTAGGTTGATTTTAAATTTTTACAAAACTAACTCACCACATATTCCTACTCAATATTCGCCGTATCTCATAACTATTACTCACCACACCGGCAGTTATTAAAATTGAAACAAAATGATTTTTGTTTAGGTAGAATACTGGTTTCGGAAGCTGCTGGACGAGCCCATTGACCGAAGCGTGCCTCCGCGCCGACGGCGACAGTACAGGATGCTGAACGACGACGATTTGTGCGTTCTTGTACTAACATACTGCCATAATAAATTGCTTCATTGACTGATTGTCACAAATTAACACATTAATAAATCTGAATAACCGCATACATGGAAACCTAAGTTGTAACAGTTCCGCTCCGAGAATCTGATTTCGAAGATGCCCAAACCCCATATTTGCCGTCGAGTATACATAGAAGTATTTTAACTTAATCGTCATGAGCGTTGATAAAGATAAGATGACAAACCCCTCATCTTACGTGTCAGATTGGGACTTGACAAATTTTTCATATATTAACCTTTTAAAATTGTTCAGCTTAACGTAAGGTAAAGTAATGAAAGAAAAACATAAATGCTTGCTTTTGAATCAAAAGGAAACACGATTTAACAATACAATAAACGGGCACCAATTGGCAGCTAGCGAGCGCTGGAGCCCGGGCGGCGCGCCGGCAACTGACGAGGCCACTCTAGAAGCCAGAGTACGAAGCGTCCGGACTCTGTGGAGCACCAACGCCAATCAGGCCAGAAGACCAAGAGCGCCCAGTCCACCACCAATTCCGAGGAAAATCAGAGCCAGGAGACGCCAGCCTCGAAGGATCAACGTATTAGCTCCTCCCCCACCACCATACTGCCTCGATGTTCCCGCGCAACTCTTTTGCGATCCAACGTGCAAGGTACATAATTCAAGAATATTTCTCATTCTTGGTCTTAAACAAATACATTTATATTCAAAATTGTAATTTTCTACAAGACTAAAAGTTCAGCTTCAGGATACTACAGCCATGGAATATCAAAAGATACATATTGGTTCCTTTCCTTGCTACCAGTTATGTACCTTCATACGTTTAGCTTGCAATCTGACTTGTAAGGCGTCATATTTTCTATGACAATACAAATTAGCACATATGTAACTTGATGGAAAGTAATACATATGAACGTTGGCATCACCAGGTGCGTCACCGACGATTTGGCGGCTATGAAAGAAGCGATAAAAATTCTTAACTAGACTTCACACTTTCCGACTGAAACCCTGTTAGTTGATCACTACCAGGCGTAGTAGAGAATAACTTGGATTCTAGAATGGATGCTGCATATACCCCATTTATTCGAATAATTTCTTCTACGGCAATTTTTTATAAAGATACCTTAAACCTTATAGTGTTGAAGACTGTCGTATTCATTAATAAGTAAAAAAATCATAGAGTATCATAATTTTAAAAACTTACCTCAGTTTCAGTTCGAGTGCCCGCGACCGCCTCAGCTAATTGACCGCCAACGAGCTATGGGCCGATTATCAGCAAGTATCCAAGCCGTGATACGAGCTACTGCAGCCCGCTGTCAACCGTACCGGGGTACCAATGTCACACGATACGCTCCCACAGGTCAAAGACCTCTGCGTTGCCACCAGGACAAGCGATGTGCCATTTGGTGGCCAAGAGACCACCCTTCACCACGGCTGGAGCATAGATTTCAGATTAATACTACACAGAATGCGCAACCGGTACAAAATGTTCTAGTTAATGATCAGCCAGATTCTCAATCGGATGAGATACATAATTATGAGAATCTAGAAGAGCATTCCACAACTGACCCAGAACCTAGTACAACCGCATCTGAAATAACAGATACTAAATTAAGTCAAAGAGAAAAACTTATCGTGGACGGTCAAATGCCTTGCACTAGTTCAGCAACTACGGACTCGGGTGGTAGAAAAAAGCGACTTTACAGTACAGTACTCAGTATGAGCCCACCGCCTCCAATAAACTTGGGAACATCTGGATGTGTCAGACTATCACAAAAATTAGTAACTTCTGGATTGTTACAACTAAATTCAAAAATAATTCTCCCTACAAGATCACGACCATCAAATAACGATAAATTTGAAGAACTAGAAAAAGAGGCATTGGAGCAGTACAAAGCGTCTGATGAGAGTATAGACACAAAATTTCGTGAATTAGAAAAGCAGGCAGTGGAACAATACAGTACGAGCAATAGTAACACCAGTTGTAGTAGTGGAAATTCGGCCGCAAAAAAGGATTCAGGTTCATCGGTGACTCTTGAAAACGGTTCTCAGAATAACAAGAAATCGCCCAAATCTCACAAAGAAAAATCTGTCGATAGTGTTGTTATATATTCCCAGAATTTTCCCGATCTCAATGCAAAGAGGCAAACAAATGGTTCAACGAATCTAAAAAACTTCCACAACCCCCCGAGGGGGGAAAAAAAGGATCATAGGTCAAACAAAAGCTTCAGAAATCTCAAATCTGATACAACGAGAGCGGCATCTGATACGGATTATGATGCTAAAGAATCCAAAATTAACCACAAAGGTCCGATAAGATGGCCATATCACACGCCACCGAAAA
This sequence comes from Megathymus violae, assembly GCA_003671415.1. NCBI lineage: Eukaryota > Metazoa > Arthropoda > Insecta > Lepidoptera > Hesperiidae > Megathymus > Megathymus violae. Next base: position 145,662 of record PDGT01000059.1, on the reverse strand, counting down.
AAAGACATTTAGTTTTATGTGTATCTGATTTTTCTTCTGACGAAGACTTGGAAGATGCGGCAGGATTTATAAAAGACGCTAGCCCTTGCATTAAGAATTGCGTCAATGGTAAGGTAACATTGTCGGCGCATGGAGGAGGCGACTTAAATCCGATCATGAGAAGAGTGTAGCAGTCTTTCATACCGAAGTTCCACTTGTAACTTATCATCATGTACAATAGTTGGTGTGATTTGTGATATCTGCGAACCGATACTATACAGTCTGGAAATTTATATGTGACGTCAAAAACATTGTTTTATATAGTAGGCTTTTGGTGCTTAAGGTATTTTGATATTATTATTTGACGGGGAGTTTTACTGAGATCCAAGCATAAGCAAATGTGTATCGAACTTAGGTACATTGGCCGGTCCAAGAGGTTTTAGCTATGTACTTGTTTTACTAGTCATAAATACTTTGTGTATAATTTGTTATTTTGTTTTAATTATCTAAATCTCAATCTCATCTTTTAAGTAGTACGCGCTGGTTGGCTCCGGCGTGTGTGTAAACGTATATCAGCGTGTGCGTGAGCACGCATGCGTGCGTGTGTGTGTGGGCGTGTGAATATGTACGCGTATGTGCACGTGCATATATATACTAATGGAACCCTAGCTGTAATACTAATGTATAAGAATAATCTTACTCCTGTTGATTATTCGAAACGCCAATTTGTTTTCCATCAATACTATATGTACCGTGGGTGACGTTAAGCTGCGGAACATGGGGTTTATCAGTTTTATTCGACGTGATAATTTTTTGACCCAATTTATCGTCCCAACAATTGCACGCCGGTAAACTAAGTTTCAAGGATTTGCCTAATTTTCGGCAGTCTCGTTTTCGATTCCAAGTTTGAAAGTGATTCCTCTTAACAAAAGTTATTAAAAACTTTTCCATTTCAAAACTTGGCTAATTAATTATTATTTTTTATCTTCTCCTTTTTTATCTTCAATTATTTTCTTATTTCGACTTTAACACCACACATAATTGCCCAAATTACTGATTGCGCACACCTCATAATTGACAGTTGAACTTAGGACCTGCTTGGTTTATAATAGTAATAATAAGAAACGCTCACACACTTTGCAATTCTTTGTTATGGACCACATGGCCATGCTTGCATAGCCAGCCCGGCCCCATCGCTAACGGGTGCCCGCCCATCACGGGGACCCGAGATTGATTCCCGGACTGACTCGGACATTTATGTGACATGTTATAGGTTCTTTTCGAACCTATGTGACTATGTGTGTTTTTATGTGTTTCTATGTGTTTGACCATCCCCAACACAGAATCCTAGTGCAGGGGTGTGAGTCTGGTAATGTTGTTTTTTTACAATTTTTTTCCCAGGCGTAAATCAAACCTGGAATACTTCACAGTCCAGGATCAATACTAACTAATTTACAGATTTTTGTTTACTTGTGTAGTATCAATAATTTCAAATTGTGTTTTAAAGACATACAATAATTTAACACAATAAAATAATAACATTTAATGTACCTTTGGAATTGTAAATAAGTATACAACAGTAATTTTCATAAACACTATATATAACCCTTCATCCATAACCCTGTATCCAATATAGCTTCTCCATCAGCTGTCAAGGAATTTCTCCAGGTCTGTTTGGTCATCATCCAACTGTATCTGTTCTAAGGTCACTTTTGGGGTTGGCCCACAACCTGAAATAATAACGGAAAGTAACTTAATATATATATTCATAACGAGTACGAGTACTTTGCGGTTAAGACTCGTAGAGTCTACTACCCTGATGATGTTCTGTTTCGGAGCGAAACACGTGTTGGTAACGGTACGTGTGTTGGTATATACTTCTATCATAATGGCATGTTTTCCTTTGTGGGAGGGAGGGAGGTTTCATGCATGTATGGAAATATATACCATCATACATGGTGCTTGCGGATTGTTGCAAAGTATATTAATACTAATTTAAGGGCAAAATATAACAAATATTTTTTTGGGTTATAAATAGAAATCAATAATATTCATATTCATTTTTTTTTAATTCAAATTCAAAATCATTTAATCATATAGGTATTTAGTAAATACACTTATGAACGTCATTTTTTGCTTCTACCACCGTTTCGAAAAGGTGCTTTAACAATGAGGAGAAGAAACGGCGAAATAAACTCCTCAGCACATCTTTTAAACAACACATGGTAAGTACAAAAGTTTAAACCTGTGCGGAACTGGTTTGGACACTGTTATTTCCAGGAATCCTTGTCATTAATGTACTCATCTATACTATAATATCCCTTGCCTATAAGTTGTGTTTTAATGCGACGCTTAAAAGTTCCAATGGGCAACTCGCGTAACGACTTAGGAATCTTATTGTAAAAACGAACTCCAAGCCCCATAAGGGAACGCTGAACCTTTTGAAGACGAAATGCAGATGTAACCAAATTATGCTTATTTTTTTTTTGATGATTGTGTGTATTTAATTTTTTTTAATAAATACTAAATTACTATATATATACTGACTGGCTACGGTGAGTACACCTATTTCTTTAAATTTTTCTCTTAATGACTCACGCGACTTTAATCTGTATATAGCTCTAATTGCTCTTTTCTGTAATATAAATATTGAATCAATGTCCGCTAATTTACCCCACATTAGGATACCATAGGACATACGACTATGAAAATAGGCAAAATAAACAAGTCTAGCTGTCTCTACATCAGTAATCAGTCTTATCTCCCTAATAGCGTAGACAGACCTACTAAGTTTACTTGCGAGAACCGATATATGGGCGCCCCACTGAAGCTTACTATCTAAGGTGATACCTAAAAAAACTGTGGATTGTTCCATAGGCAGTGATTCGTTATTTAATTTAAGGATTTTGCCTACCTTCTGCACATTTGGTAGTGCAAACTCTATACATTTCGTTTTATTGGCATTTAGAACTAAGTTGTTTATTGTAAACCAATGCGATACATGGGACAAAGCACTGTTTACATCGTCAAAATTTAATTTATTTCTTTCAGTCTTAAATATTAAAGATGTGTCATCAGCAAAGAGTACAATGTCCGCATGTTTGCTAATAAAATACGGCAAATCGTTAATATAAATCAGAAAAAGGAACGGACCTAGAATAGAGCCCTGTGGAACACCCATAACAATAGACGATCCCGATGATTTGGTATCATTTACACTAACACATTGAACCCTACCCTTCAAATAGGACGCAATCAAATTGAGAGCATTGTACTTGACGCCATAGTGACTAAGCTTACGAAGTAACGATTCGTGCTCAACACAATCAAATGCTTTGGACAGATCGCAAAAAACACCTATAACATTCTGTGATGCCTCCCAGGCCTCGAATATGTGTTTAAGAAGCCTATCACCTGCATCAGTTGTACTACGACCTTTAGGGAAGCCGTATTGATCATGGTGAAGTAAGTCATTTCTGTTGAAATGTTCAAACATTTGATTTAGTAAAATCTTTTCAAAAACTTCACTAAGTGTAGATAAAATAGAAATTGGTCTGTAATTATTACAACCTGATTTATCACCGAATTTAAAAAGCGGAATGACTTTACTGTGTTTCATTAGATCCGGAAAAGTACCTGACTCAACACACTTATTAAAGATTAGTGTAAGGCGGGGGGCTATGACATCTATTACATTTTTTATAATTTTAACTGATATTCCCCATAGGTCACCAGTATTTTTAACATTTAGTGACCGAAAAGTTTTAACTACTTCTAATGCTGTAGTGTGTTTAAATTCAAATAAAATACTACATTCAGTAACATATTTTCATAATAAATTAAAAGCTTCGTCCGGCGATGAAGTTAGCGAATTAGTCAACGTAACAGGTATATTTTTAAAGTAATTTTCAAAAGCTGCTGCTACCTCATTATCAGATGTGATTTTAATGTTATTTATCACCAACTCATATTTTAGGTCGCATAATTTATTCATTCCGGTCTCATTACTAATAACATTCTACGTAGTTTTAATTTTATTATTAGAATTTTTAATTTTTTCCCTAATATATATTGCTTTAGCTTGAATGCAAACGGTGCCTGACGGTGCCCTATTGAATTGTTTTTCACCATACAATTCATACAACTTACTTCTGCTTTTAAAAATACCTGCTGTTGCCCAATCACTGAATTTATATTTTTTACTCACATCTATATATTTATATTTAGATATTTTATTATACTCTGAATCTATGGTATTAAATAGTGCGGTATATAGACCATCGGGATCACTCTGTTCCAAGGATAGGGTTCCGCGGATTCTGGCACAGACTCCAGCAGTAAAGCGCAGTATCTTATCTTTAGTTATAGGCCTATATTTCATTAACTGTTTATTTTTATAAAAGTCTCTACTAACTGATATATGTTGTCCACAGTTTTACATAAATAAAGTTAATGCTTGACAACAATCCCACCTGATGGTAACTGGTGATGAAGCCCAACATACTAACTCATATAAGCCTATTCACTGTCCTCTTGAATACTCTCACATTGTAAGTAGGCAACTTGATTTCATTTACTTGTGGGAATACATTACTTGCCTAATTTTGAGTTTGATGATTCTATGATTCCAAGTCATTGATTAAACCCTTAAAGCTTTTATAGTAATTATGTGACATAAATGCTCATATATTTTGATTATGGTGACCTACTTCAAAATCTTACACATACAAGTAACGATAGACTTCCAATTCATGACTGCCCATAATTGTACCACTGCTGGGCTCAAGTTTGTTCTCACACCAAAAGTGGTTAAGGCTATAATCGACTACACTGATCTAGTATGCATTGGTAGACTGCTCAACTTTGAGAATATGGAGAACTTTCAGATATGTAAGTTTCCCTTCGATTGATGGATGTTGCTCAGAGGACACGCTGTTTCGTGATAATATTGAGTCTTATTTTCAGGGCAATTTAATATTAGTCAAAATTATATAAAAGTTTTTAGAAGAAGAACTTCTTGCGTTATGAAGATATCATCTCTTTGCCTACATACACTCGCAGGATGACGCCGGTGCGGTAGACCGACATTCAAACCTCTAGAATACGACTGCAAGTGATAGACAATATTTGACAAAAACATGGTAATTACTACCAGTTACAATAATTGTCATAATTGATAACGGCTACTGGTTTACGTGTTGATACACAAAATACAAATTAAATACCTGAAGGCACTGATCCACTAACTAAGTACTTGGCCATGTCAATCTGGAAGGCCACAGAACTGTTCTCTCTCCGAGCCTGCAGTTCTGCCAGTTGTCTCTTCTCTCTCTCTGTAATTTGCTCTGCATTTTCTCTAACTAGCTTCGCTCTGATCTCTTCTAAGCCAGCTGAAAGATTTGTATAGATAAATATGTTTTAATGGTTATCAGTTGTTGACAAGCTGCAACTGGACACTATGAACACAGTAGTAATGTAAAAAAGTATAGTAAATATTATTGTTACTTGGGCAAACTAATGATTGTCACAACCATAATTATGTTTATATATATGTTTTGTCTGTGTATACATGACTAAACTCCTTTTAAATGATCCGTGGATGGTTCAGATTCACAATTGGACTTGGTAGATGGTACTGCATAAGAATACTGCCTAGAATACTACCTATCCCATGCAGAACAGGGCAGGCAGAATAGGGTGTTATAAGAGGCTATAGAAGCCAGCCTGCTTGGTGGTAGGTTTTAATAGTAAGGATTATATTATCAGTATTATTATTCAGTCATTAGTATTATAGTCTTACTGTGAAGCCTGCTTGGCTGGCTACCACCCTCCTGCTTGAGACAGCTGCCAAACGACTCGTTGTGTTCCGGCTGGGGACTTGAGAGCCAGTACTTTCTTTCTTACCTTTTTCTCATTGCTTGCCAGATAATGTGATACCTTTTGTTTTGCTGATGTCCATGGGCAACGGTGACCACTTACCATCGGGTGGCTCATCTGCTTGTTTGTCGGCTATTAAGATAAAAAAAACTATCTTAACGTTTATTACGTAAACGTACTTTACGTTCATTGACGTAACTTAACCCACCAACTATGGCTTCAATTCGTAGCCAGGGTAGATATATATATGACAGATAAATATTTGTTCTAGATTTGTAAATGTCTGTGATGTCTCATATCTGTATAACCATACCCACAACAACACATTGGATCTGAATCTAGGGATGTAATTGTGTCAGTGTACCAATATGCATCATATATAAATATAACAGTCGAAGAATGAGTGGTTTGATGCAATCCAATTCTTAGTTAAATTGTAGACACTCAATTTTTAATTCTCTGATTCTGTGGCTTTCTTTCCAGGGCCACCTGAAAATATCTGATCATCACTACATTTAGAACTGTGCTACAACAAAGGCATTACTAGCAAATTGGCAACAAAAGTGGAAGGCTCATAGACATTAGCCTGGTGATAAATAAAGAATTCTGTTCAAGCCAGGAACACCAATACCTTTATGAACAAAGTCTTAAGTGACATCTTCTAATTTAAAGGAAATTACACTTACAATTTTTGTCATGTAAATATCACAACATATATGCTAGTATCTTTAACCTAACAATAGACGGATTGCACATATGTTATATAGTTTCAGTTAGCAATATAAAAAACAACTATTTTGAATGTACTACATACCCATTTTCTTTTCCTTGTATAAACTCAGCTGATAATGATGATCAAGTTTCCATTTTGCCATTTTTTTCCGTTCGACGGTATCCTCAAATTCTACAAGTTGATTTTCCGCATCTTTTAGCAAAGCTTTTACCGTCCTAAGGCTATCTATACATTGAGCCACCGAGGCAGTCAGGTTTGGTAAAAGTGCCAAACTATGTGCTAGTTCGTTCGCATTTTGCAACCTCAATCTTGTAGTTTCGTGTAACTCTAGTAAAACTTTATCAACTTCCTCAGCAGCTTTAGCATTTGTGTCTGCATTTCCATGCAGTTCAACCCATTGATCTTGATATTTCTGTAAAAGGTCCCCTCCAGCACCATAGTTCACTTTGCTTTCACCTGGAACTTTTTGTTTATCTTTAAAAATGTTTGTTACTCGTTGGACTTCCTGAAGCGTCTGTCGAAGGTTATTGTTCGAAGTCAAACCATCCTGCACTACAGATATAAAATCTTTTAGATTGCCCAGCATAATTCAAAAGACTCAAATATAAATGGAATAAAAACAATAACATAACAGAACAATCCCGTGGATTTCAGAAACAAATTCCAATTGTCAAAGTCAACTGTCGAAGTCGTATGTTGAATGTCAATATTTAGATCTATGTGTCTATGTCATAATTTTATTGTCATTACATAGAGTAATTTATAGTAATAAAAAATAAATACAAATAATAATCACGATGAGTTCTACTATTCATGAACTACAATCTGGATCTATTATTATGAATACTTGAAAGCTAAAAATATACGACAATAAGATGACGAAAAAGACGTATTACTTTAAAATATTAGTACGAATTCACATTGTTCTATGAACAGCGTATCATATGACAAGGGTTGTCAATGTCAACTGATAAAAAAAAGGCTGGACCTACACCACCATGTGCCAAGAGAGAATAGGAGTGTCATAAATCATATTTTGATTTGTATTCATATTCACAGCCAATCGTTGTTTGTCAAACCCTTATGGCTTCAGTTTGAAACCAATCGTAATAATCATATCGCGTGTATTGCGTATAATGGTCTCTGGTGCTATCCTATTCTTACTTGGCGCGCATACTATTGATTAAAATTTTGAGGTTTGGTTTGGTTAGAATGTTGTAAAATACTTTGGAATTCAGGGAATTTCACTTAGAAAAAGCTTATTTAAACCAAGCAAAACTCTGGATACGTTTATATTTAATTATGGACCCTATCGATAGTCGAGAAACAATTCGTTTCTCAGAATCGTGCAGATTATGTTTACGTAAGCCAGGCATTTACAATGTATTTAAAATCAAAGGTTTACTAGTGGATATATATGAATTTACAGGCGTAAAAGTAAGTATTAAACTAGATTTTTCGGTCCTATAACATTGAAGATTTGAGTTTTTTTGACTACTGTCAATTTAATATTAAATTTTCAGGTATTTCTAGCTAGCGATTTACCGCAAACGATATGTAGAGAATGTTCAGCAGTTCTCCAAAACGTGAAAGAATTGAGAGAAATAGCTACTACAAATGATGCTCATATGAGATCACTCGTCAGTGATAAATTGGAACCAAGTAAACAAGTTGAACAGGTAAATACATGCTACTATAGTAATTAGCCTGTATGGAAGTTATAATACAATTTCCTAACAATTCAAAAGTAATCGCAAAAGTTGTCGTTTGTTTTACCCGCAAGTTTTAATTCATTTTTATACCACAATATCGAAAAGCGTATCAGTAAAAAATAATTCACAATTTTTTGCTGCTCGTTTTTTGGTTTGGTTGTTTATTTTTATGTTAGGTCAACTTAAAACTTAATTTACTTAATTTAATCAAATTAATAATTAACTTAATTTAATCATGTTAGATTTAACAAAAAATACCAACCATATGGAGTAGATAGAAATTTTTATTTATGTAAAATTTTCATTTTCATTTCATTTCATATGTAAAAGATTGATGGCCACACATGAACTTTCTTAACACCACAGGTATCTCAGATGTCTTGCCGCCTAAGACGATACAGGGAAGCATATTTCTGCTTATTCCTCTTCCGACAAAGTAGTTTTCATGTTAAATCGAAAATATCTTATCTTTTATATTTATGAAATAATTATACGGTGACGGGAGCAGTATTACGTCTCATATTGTTTATGAGAGTTATTTATGTAATATACAGTACTTTTAAACATAAATATTTTTAGTTTTTATTTATTTATTGTAAGTTGACATTGCCAATAATCCTATCAGATGGTAACTAGCGATGTCTAAGAAGATGTAAGATGGTAAGCACACTAACTGAACAAATAGTGCTTATAAAATAGTTGTTTCTTAAAACTTTAATAACTTTGCATAAAATGAAGATTTCACAATCTTGTTATTTTAGATAATAGCCAACTGTCTAAGTATAAAAAAAATACTAATAGTTTTTCCCTGATGCGTGCACAAAGGCGGACCTCAAATAATTTAATTAATATATAGATGATAGTTTTTACTTTATTATTTAAAATCTACCCGTAAACTATGTTATGATTATTACTGTAAATATCTGCCATTGTCTCTCTCTTTAACTCTCTTTCTCATTGTCTCTGTCTTTTAACTATATAATTTAATTTCAGATATTTGTAGAGGAACAACCTTTGTGCAGCATCAATGAGACCAGTAATGCATGTCCAGTAAAAACAGAGAATGTGACAATAAAAAAATTCTCTTGCAGTGATGACAGTCCGTGTACCTCACAAGTCGCTGTTAGGAGTGATTTGTTTCCATCTGCCGAAAATGAGGTATCAGTCAAGCATATTTTTTTATCACTTACCTATATTGTAAATCTGTTAATATATATTTTTTATTTTGCGAATGAGGTCTCTGATACACTTGATTGTATTTGAAATAAGACATTATATTCTTGTGTAAAAAAGTCACTTAAACATGTATCTGGCTACATACAAAAACGTAAACAATCATTTGTTTTGTCGCATAAATTAAATGTCGGTTCCCGTCGAATCGAACACGTTACGCTTCGTTTGGAAGTTTGGGTCATTACCAACCTAACTATAGGGTGTTAATAATGTTATACTATCATAATGTGAGAATTTTAATGATTTACAGTCACCCTCGGACACCCAAGATGCGTCAAGACAGGTCAGAAGTGATAAAGTAAAAAGAGAACTAGATACTGATAACACTGAATCAATGTACGATTTTGACGTAAGTTTTATAGTACGGCGTTTTTTTTTGTTTTAATTCTGGGTTATATTTTCTTTCTCTCTCATTATGTGCTGCATACACTTCTTTTTTTTACATAAGATAATGTTTGACAACAGTCCCGCCTGATGTTAAGTGATGATGAAATCTAAGATGTTCGCGCTACCTTATAAAAGCCTATTCCTTTTGAAGACTTTCACATCCTAAGAAGGCGGGAACACTGACGCGGGCAAGTTATTCTAGTCCTTCGTAATGCGCACAATGAATGAATGACGACGTAAACTGCGCCGTCCGTACAGGCGGCACGTTAACTACCCAAGGATGGATGCGCGCCGTACGTCGGGTTGTTCGATGGAGGAACGGCGATGGGGGAATTAATTCGAACAATTCCTGCGCACACTCCAAAATGTATCCTATAGAAGACTAATATTTTTTTATTGTCTGTACAAACAACAATAATGTATTTAACATTTTATCATTGCAGTCATCATGGACCACAGAAACATGCACACGGCGGTTTCCACCTGAGCTATCTGAAGACAAGCCTAAGCCTGGAGGAGCTGAATCGTCATACAGATGTGAAGTAAGTAATTTATACTGAATAATATATCTATGAATGCTGACAGTTCTCATGTTTGGGTAAAGGACATTCGAAATTTGTGCCAATTGATCCCTAATATTAAGGCCGTCTTGAATTAAGCATTGTCGATCCCGGTGACGTCAAGTGATCTGGGCCCAGTGAAGTGGGTCTTGTGTTCCTTTTCCGGCGTGTGGTCGCTACCAAGAGTCCTTTCATACAGTGGTTCGTATTTGTGGATCTAATTAAAAGAACCTACGAACTACTTATCAGTGATGTTGTACCCTGGTTATTTGAATATTTTGTCCCCCGCACGCGATACCTGAGGACGATTCTTGCACGAGAACTTTTCAAATCATATGCGTATTAGAAAATGTTTATCGTTCGGTGACGACAAATACAATGAGCGGCAAAATTAGCGTTAGTATGTAGAACTGTGAACTCTGGTAATCCACAATGTGTCGTCGTGGCTCACCATGGCCTTGACCCCTTCCGTTGTGGGAAGAGACCCGCAGAAGGCGCACGAGGTGTAATGGTGAATGTATAAACAATAATTTCTTTACTATCTTGCAGGCTTGTGCAAAGGATTTCGCAACGTGGAAAAAGTTTTACTATCACAATCGTTTCCATAACAAGACGATTGAATGCGTAGTGGACGGATGTACGAAAAAGTTCGCCACACGAGGAGACTTGGAGAAACACATGCGGACTCACACCGGCGAGAAACCATATCAATGTGAGCTGTGCTTTAGACGCTTCACACAGAAAGGAACTCTAAGAGTCCACAGAGTAATGGTGCATAGTATAAACAAAGAACTTATTATTGGAATGTGATAGTATACTGTGTCAAATCCTGGCAAAAGGCCTGAGATGTGATTGTCTAGAAATTCTATAATTGTATAAGTTACGTAAAACGCGTCTACACCTGGTCACATTTGAACTTGGTTTACCAAATTCTATTAATTGGAATTACATGTATTTACGTAACAAATTGAAAATTGCACACTAATTTTACTGTAGTCTTAAGAAAACTTTGATAACACAATTTAACACCATATCTTTACTCGTAACGGATTACTTAAATGTCGAAACGGATATATTACTTAGAATAAACTATCGTAAAAGTAATAAATATGTCAAGTATAATTTTAAGAAATTCATTTTCTAGCATAAAAACAATAATTTAGGATATGTGACTCATGTAAGCGGCATCTATATATAAAAAATTTATGTTTGTCTGTATGTCCTTTATAGAATCGTAAACTATGCATTTTATCATGTGATCTGTAGCAAAGTTGTTGTGCACGAGCCCACGAAGGTTTCTGACTTGGTACGACCAATTTTCGACAGATGGCGCCACTGTCATTCAAATGTATTTCATATATTGCTGTGAACTCGGAATTAATTGAATATTTGTGTAATGTCTTTCCTTCAAATTTATTTTAGTTGGTGGCGTTGCAACGCGCGCAGGGTACAGCTAGTATGTTATAAATATTATGAAAAATATCATAAATTTAAAAATATTTTTTCTTTTTAATTTTGGATTTTTACTCATATTTTTTGAAATTATTTAATTGCACTATCGTGTATTGTCATCGAAACTGAACACACAACAATTATATTAGATTTGTATCTAGTCGGCAAGGGCCTCAAATTTCAATCACAAAGTTCCAACCTTCCCGCCGCCGACAGACAGAGATGAGTCAAATGTGCGTTAATTATATGCATATAATATCTGTTCAGTCGTTATGCATGATACCATAACAGACAAACAAACATATAGACAATGATCCAAAAATATTTAATGCTCAAATTCGGTCATGTTCCTACTATTATGAGTATAGATAAAAGAAAAAAATGCACATAATTATTCGCTTGGTAGAAGATGGACCTGAGACCCAGAGCAGATTGGTGGATTGGCGACAGAAACTGGAGAATGTTGGCCTGAAAATCAGCAAAACCAAGACAGAGTAATGGTCTGCGATTTAGGCGGTCTCTCCAGTCCGGAAGCCATAGCGCTCGACGGTGCGCTTCTTCCAGTTTGCTCCGACTTTCGGTATCTCGGTTCACTTGTACAATGTGATGGTGAAATAGATCGGACAGGTACGCACAGAATTAATGTAGGATGGATGAAATGGCGGCAGGTTACGGGGACAGTTTGCGACCCCCGTATTCCCCTTAAACTTAAGGGGAAGATCTACAAGACCATGGTCAGACCTGCTGTCTTGTACGGATCAGAATGTTGGGCCACAAAAGGGATGAATGAAAGACAACTGCATGCAGCTGAGATGAGAATGTTAAAAGGGATGTGGAGGGATGTGTGGTATAACGCGAATGGATAGAGTAAGGAATGAGTACATAAGAGGAAGTATGAAAGTGGCACCGGTAATCGAATAGCTACGCGGAAACCGGCTATTATGGTATAGTCATGTTATGCGGAGGAATGAAGAACATGTTGTAAGGAAGGTATTAAGTATGAACGTAGATGGCTATAGAGATAGAGGAAGGCCAAAGAAGCGATAGATGGATTGTGTGAAGGATGATATGTCTAGAATGGAAGTTACTAGTGAGATGACGGCCGATAGAGAAATATGGAAGAAAAATACATGCTGCACCGACCACAAATAAAATTGCGATAAGGACAGGAGGATGATGATATTCGCTTTGTATTTAAGAGCAGTTTGTTATACACGGCGTATTTTTCGATAGATATACGCGCATTTGTATCGATGCAAACAGGCGTGCGTATCGCAAGAAAATGGCAAGTGGCATTTTGAAAACTTATTTTGGTGGTTTATCAATTTTTTAAAGTCTATATATAATGGCAATAAACAGGGCTTGCACTTGTAAATGGCTGGATGTAGTAAATATCCAGTTTATCTTTACGTTTGTTTCTTAAAACTAGACAGCAAGTGTGATTAATATTGTTTCAACTTACATTTATTGATCTCATTGCACTGTGGCTGTCGACTAATTACCGAAATAAATGCCTCATGCGTTATGATTTTATCACATTTGCGACAAACATGTATTACGATTGCATTGATACTATATCACGTTGGCATCGGTACTGTATCACGTTTGCATTGATACTGTATCACGTTGGCATCGATACTGTATCACGTTTGCATTGATACTGTATCACGTTGGCATCGATACTGTATCACGTTGGCATTGATACTGTATCACGTTGGCATCGATACTGTATCACGTTTGCATTGATACTGTATCACGTTGACATCGATACTGTATCACGTTTGCATTGATACTGTATCACGTTGGCATCGATACTGTATCACGTTTGCATTGATACTGTATCGCGTTGGCATCGATACTGTATCACGTTTGCATTGATACTGTATCACGTTGGCATCGATACTGTATCACGTTGGCATCGATACTGTATCACGTTTGCATTGATACTGTGTCACGTTGGCATTGATACTGTATCACGTTGGCATCGTGATTGTATCACTGCAACTGTCATATGTATGGTAGCGGTTGCATAACGACTGCAATTGAATTTGAATAAATGCAGAAGCGCAAAAGGTCGCCGTGTGCAACTGCTCTAAGGGCTACTGGAACTTATGAAATGGAAATTATCCTACTCTATGGAAACCGTTCAGAGCTTTTACTACCTATTGAGTTTCCTGCTGGTACGATTTATTAAACTAGACCATTGCTACTACTGTTTTCCTTTTTATTTATAGCAACCTTAGAGTTTTTTTTTTCTGATTTTGTGAAATAAAAACTTGTCACAGATCTAGCACTGGTGTTTTATTTTAATGTCGATATTTAATATGTGTGTGCAAATAATATTTTTTCACTTCGCAATGAAGTAAAAAAAAAATAGAATAATTCTTCCATCAATTTGAATCGGTGAAACACGTGCTAGTTTACCTCATTACGAGGCAAAATTCGTATCTGCGATTAATAGGCCGCTAACCAATCAAAGGTGTTTCACTGTATCCAAAAAAAAACATTTGTTATATTTATGCTTATCTGAATTTTAGTAAATTGAGGATTAGCCCCGAGATGGCGTTAGTGGATAGTATTCGTGTTGTATTATATCTTAAGTTATTTATACGTACTATTTTGGCTCTACTACTATCTTTAGAAGGTATAGTAATTATAAAATTATAATTGTCATACACCTATGCACTAAATACTACACTAGATATTTTATATTTTACAATTATAATGGAGAAGATGAAACTCCACAGCATAAATCTTTTGACTAAATTTTGTACTAAGTAGCTGCCGTCTCCGACTTCGTTCGGGTTGAACAATTTATATACATTTATATTTTAGCAACATAAATTCCACCTACCCTCCTTTTACCTATAGTAATAAATAAAATTGGACTGTCTGTTTGTAATATTAAAATAACCGCTTTTTACTACATGCATATGAATGTATATAGGGCACATATACCAAAATATTTTTTTTTTCCATTTTTGTCTATCTGTCTGTTTGTTCCGGCTAATCTCTGAAACGGCTGGACCGATTTTGACGGGACTTTGACTGGCAGGTAGCTAATGTAATAAGGCGTAACTTATGCTACTTTTATTTCAATTAAATAACTTTTTTGTTAAATTCCACGCGGACGAAATCGCGGGCACAGCTAGTGTGTATATATATAAATTTAAATTTTGTACAATCATGTAGGTATATATATATATATATATACAAACAAAATTTCATGTTTTTCGCCTTGATTAGACATCATACACTTTAATGATATTTTATATAGCCTATCATCTGCGCAATCATGTGTTCCCACTATATACCGATTTTCAATAAAATATAATCTTTTAGGTATTTTACAATCAAAGACTTTTTCTCCGCTTCTTCTTTTCTTCTGAGAATTCTTTTCTTCTAACCAATAGAGCTGGCAACACAGCGTCAGCTGTTACCGTAGATCGTCTCAAATATTTGGTTTGAATTTTGAATCTCTTGCAGTTGCAATCGAGTTTTGTCACCTTTGTGTTTTGATCATAGAGTAACTTATATGTTTTGATGGAGTCGGTTATTTCAAAAATTCTGCTTGTAATATTCAGAGTTCAGTGCAATTATTATTTCGTAAAGTCACCTGTCTCCTATTCTCTTTGTTTGTCATCCTTAGTTGAAAGAAAACGTATATTATATCGCTGTTTGTAAGTAAAATCACCTGAAAAGCATAAAGTGGAGGAAATGTGTGCCGAAAAATTGAGCAGTGATGAGGTGCCAGAAAAATTCATACAGTGGCTTTTGGCCATGGGTTATCCCCAAGAAAAGGTTCCATCAGTTGATAAAATTGTTCAGTGAGTATAGAAGGCCGAAATGGATATTTGTTTAGAAATATAAAATCATTAATTCAGTCTCATTGAATCATAATAATTTGCAGGATAACACTGACACTGGGTTTGAACATAAACTTTCTTTAATTGTGACAAAAACGGTCTTGAACATAATTGTATTATTAAAAATAAACTAGAATGAACGAAATTTGCAAATATATTTGGCCAATCAGTGTCAGCAAGCAGTGTCAAAAGTGTCTTATGAAGACAACAGTATGGCCCAAATGGTAGTGCCTTCTTGTTGTAGGAGGTCCTGGTTTAA
This sequence comes from Megathymus violae, assembly GCA_003671415.1. Taxonomy (NCBI): domain Eukaryota; kingdom Metazoa; phylum Arthropoda; class Insecta; order Lepidoptera; family Hesperiidae; genus Megathymus; species Megathymus violae. Next base: position 129,604 of record PDGT01000059.1, on the reverse strand, counting down.
ATTCTAAGCTAGGACAGACATTTATGTGATAAAAATGTCTTCTCTTATTTTTGTACTTTCCGATTTAACATTTTGTTTCTTAATGGGATGGAGTTAGTGGGTAAGCTTCTGTATAAGTAATAAAACACTTCAATTGAAATGCTTAGTAAATAAACATTACGGGCATTGAGTCTAATTTGGACATTAATATCATACTATATATATTTTTTATTAATAATTACACTTGCATTTGTGAAGGAAAATATTGTGAGGCCTGCGTAATTTAAAATTCTCCATCATAGTCTCATAGTTAAGTTGAAAATAATAGAAAACTGAAACTCATCTTTATTACTAATTTACTATAGATAGTACAGGAGTTCATATAAACTGTCAATTTTTTAATTTCTTGAGAATAAAGCATATGTACATATATCCTATCATCAGTTGCCAATAGTAATACAAAAGGTGTAATAGGAATGGTGCTGGCCAATCCTCTATTTTTCTGACTCTTACTAAGACTGAAACATTGCATTGTTACTGCTTTATTGCATGGTTCTACAAAGAATAATTCTTGTATATTGTTTAGCAAGTTTCAGTACAAGGGTGAATGGAGTTCTTTACATGCTAAGATTTACACGTAAATGTTCAATATTTTTCTTACAGAAAATGTCGAGGCCAATATTACATGGTATGGAGGAGTTTGATGGAGCATGTCCAGCCTAAAGATGAAATAAAAGAAAAAAGGCTAAATGTTTTCTGTGATGATGTGAGAATATGTCAGAAGAAAAATGTATTTAATGAGGTCAGTAGTATCAGACATTATAAAGTCAATTAACTATATCACTTGCCTTCTATAATCATAGATAATGATGAATAATATACAATCAGACAAAACAACAAAAATTAAAAAATATATTGTATTAAGTTATGTATTTTTATGTATTTAGCATCACATTTAAAAAAAAAATCCATTTACGGATTGTTCCATTTATACTGTTTTATGTAGTGAAATTGTTGTGTAATGGATTTTATAATTATTTGAAAACAAATTATAGAAAAATTATATATTTTTTGAATATGACTTCTTATAGTTGAGTTCATCAAAAGGTACAATCCACAAGACAATAAAATTTATATTTAATATTTTTTCTGGTATCTTACAGCGAGAATCAAGTGTGGTGATACCTGAACAGCTTTTGCTTTGGAAGCAGCAACAGGAGCTGCGGAAGAAGCTAGCAAATGCAGAGGGCCAGGTTGCCTTAGCGAAGCAAGACCTCAAGCTGTTGATGGATAAAATTTCTAGCAGAAGTAAGTCTAGGTCTGTATTAGGTGTTGCCCATATGGTTATAGATGATGGTGACCGCTTACCTTCAGGTTGCACATCAACTTGTTGCTGCTGCCCCTCAGGCGATGAAATTATGAAAAGAAATTCTTTCTATTGTTCATACTATCTTTTTATTTATTATTCCTATAACCAGTGTTAACAATTTCACAATGTTCCTATTATGAAGCTATAATAACAGAAAGGGAACTCGTGAGTCTTGTATCAGGTAAAAGAAACAAGTAAATTGACATAAATTTAGCTGCTGCAGATCTTGCAGGGCTGTATTATGTGGTCACAGGAAAACTAGAAAGTATATCACAGCCTACCCAATATATTAATAACAAGAGATCAGTGACAAAAACTCCTTGCTCCAGTTTGCCAACGCGATATATCTTGCAAAAAGTTGGAAGATAAGCAGCGACGTGTTTGGCTGCTGAGGCAGGTGTCTGCGGAACTGGGGGTCAGGAAGACCAATCTGGAGGAGACCAGGAAAATAGCCAATTCGCTGTGTGAAACCAGTGATGATGATTTGCAGGTATTGGAAAATCATTTGGGGTCTTATGGACTTCCGTCATCATTCATATTTATTGAATAAAAGCCTACTTCTACTGCTTGTTTCTCTTCTTGATCAGGTTACTGGACGCTCTACCACCCAATTCAGTCTTACCGGTACTCTTGTAGTGGTAAAGTTCATTGTTCACCTTTTTTTCCAGCACCTGCCTCGATACCACTCTCTTTCGAATTCAACAGTAAAATATTATTCATGTATTCCGGTTGCATTCTTAATTAGCCTAATATTAACGGCTTCCTGATTGTTCACCAGTCCGTTGGAGATACTTCTGATGTTACGGATGTACATGGGTGTATGGATAAATGTACTTGGTGGTGTATACTGATCGTGAAGTAGCCCGTTTACTCTTTTGGCGACTACAACATTGAAAAAAAAAAAACAGACTAAAAACAGTAATACATATTACTAATCTATGTCCAATCCAACTTATATCTACATAGCAAGCGTTGTTCTCTCTGGGAAGTGACCAGTGTGACCTTCTGTCTTTGAGCAGGGTTGGCACAAAATGATATTGTAACGAAATAAATAATTACAGCGCGGGTGGTGTGTATAATTTTTATAATGTACTTACCCTTGACTCTTTTCTTTTGGAACACGTCTTTCCTCCTAACGCTCCCTCCACACGATTGGCCTACGTAGACGTTTGTAACTACATTAGATGGGCATAATATATTTATCAACAAGAAAATGCTGAAATAATCATAAGCTAATATAGTCGCTGACATTAAACTGATTAAACATTGTAAATATAAAGGGTACCCACGATCATTCATCAGAATCATTTTTTAACACCACCCGAGGACCCCGGGCCCATAAGACGTACTGGTCGACTGCCACTTCGCGATGTGCCTTCGAAATCATTTCACTTCCATATCAGCGTGCTATTTAAAGCTTCGTACTAAGAACTCACATTTTTATAATTTCAGAGCAAGGTAGATAAGTGCCTGTCGTTCCTTCTAAGGCCCAGTCAACCATCTGCATCGTTATCGCCGGGAGCACCGAATCCCGCAGCCAGCTCTTCAGTTCTGTCCTCTCAAGGGGACGATATTGGTAATTGTTTGTATGGATTACTGATAAGATTTTATAGCCAGTAATTTTATGAATTTACTCCTGATGGAATTTACCTAGTTCATAATTATATTTTTTACTTCTCCGTATTTCCGGTATCATTACTATAACTCATAAGTGTCGAGCTCGAGTCTTCGCCGATGATAAGAATGGTTAGGGCCATAATCCACCACGGTCTTCAAGTGCGGATTGGCGGTCTTCACCCACCTTTGTCAACATGATGGAGAACTCTTAGGTGCGCAAGTTTCCTCGCGATGTTTAACTGCACCGAAGAAAGTGATAATTAATTTGTAGTACGCTCTTAGCTTGAAACATTGGAAGTGCGTGCAGGATTCGAACTCGAGGTTCCCGTGATGGAGAACCACGTTTAAACCAGTAAGCCACCACCGCTCACATATCCGGTGCAACGTCTCATATTTGTCAGTTGGGTCAATTACGAAGAATGTTTGATTTCTTGGGTTCATAATATCCGATTCAATCGTTGGTTTGTTATAATTGTGTTTATACGACATAGTAGCGGATTGGTATGTACATGGAGTGATTTAGCATTGTTTAAGCTCGGAGAATAAATCTGTAGTATATTGTAAATAAGTTTTTGGGTGGGTGTATTTTCATGATTAATCGTTTGATTCCACAGAAGAACAACTCAGTACATTGGCGCGGTCCCGCGGCGACGCGCTGTGGGCGCAGCTGTGCGAGCGACGCGCCGCCCTGCACGCCGCGCTGGCGCACGCCAACACGCTCCACTCGACAACTCACACACGTAAAGATCACAGGTAATATCAACAAATTGTTTTGTTAATTTTTTTACAGTTACATAACGCACTTAAACAGGGTTAATACTAAACTCATGTCCAAGCAGTCCTATCCTGAAAGTAATCATCAAGTTTGTAATAACCTTTCCGCATAAGAACGCCTTTGACGTGAGCTTTACTTTTACAAATTGGCATTTCTGTCAATTTTAATGGAATTTTATTATAAATATTTACACATCAATCCATGAACGAGCCACCAGTTTCGCTTAGTCTGAAATTTGGAACAATCAGTTTAGCCTTATTCCTAGTATTAATATTGTGAACATTAATCTTCCTAAGAAAGCTATCAGAGTATTTTTAACGTAGATAATATTATCATATTAAATATATTGTGATGCTACAGTTAATATATAAATTTCGTTAAAGAGATCTTTAAGGGAATCCCTAGGCCTGAGGTTGGTAATGGCGCGTACTGCTCTTTTCTGTAATATAAAAATCGACTTAATATCTGCAGCTGAGCCTCACAACAACAGACCATAAAACATCACACTGTGAAAGTAGCCAAAAACTGATCTTGCTGTTTCTATTCCGTTAAGAGCCTCACTGTCTTAACAGCGTAGGCAGCAGAGCTAAGTTTCCCTGACAAGATATCAATATGAGGACTCTATAGTGATTCCAAGAAATGTGGTAGAATTCACTAGTTCAAGCACTTACTTATTTAAAACAATGTGAGTTGGCACTTGTCTAATATTTGGTAAAGTGAATTTAATACATTTCGTTTTTTTAGCGCTTAATATGTAAAACAGTGTAACATTTACGTAACAGTAGTATTTACATCGTCAAAACATTGTTTTCTCCTATCTAAATTAAAAAGCAAGGTGTCGTCAGCAAACATACAGTTTTACACAAATCCATAGTAAAATAAGGAAGATCATTGATATATATTAAAAATAGTTGTGGTCCTAATATTGATTCTTGGGGGACTCCCGTGATAATGTTTGCCCCTGGGAATTCTTTTCCATTAGTAACTACTGTTTGCATACGCTATATACATATACAAAAATATAAAGAGGTCATCATAAATGTAGGGGGTCGGCCAATTAAAATATTGGATAGCGGATTTATATATTTCAACTGTGTTGGGTATTCACGGTTCTTTTATTTTATACGGATCCATGTAATTGTGTTCAAGTATCGGTATAAAACACAAAAAATTGTAAGTTACAACCGTTACAAGTAAAATGTATGATATTTGCAGTGAAATTATTTTAAAAGCAAACGGCATGCTATATTAAGAAGGTCGGCGTTATGTATGTACCGGCAGGTCGAGCACGCAGTCTGTGTTGGCGCACACGGCGAGTCTCCACTGCACGCTGACGCTCGAAGCGATGAAGAATCGCGCGCACCTGGAGCATACGCGAGCGCGTTTCGCCGCGCTCCTCGACGATTTGAACGTATGGCAATTGAACACTAATCATATTATAGTAATACTCATCTCCTAATGTACCGTCGTCCAGTCACGCCAGTCACCGTAATGATGCATAATTATAGTCATTAACAACAAAATAACTGTTTAAAGCTCCTAGGCCTCGTTGTAGGACGAGTTGCCGAGTGCCGAGTCATAGCGACGGTGCTGCCATCGCTCGGGTCACGTGCCGCGTTTCGTTTAGTAATAACATATACTATGTACGTCGTGACGTAAAAGTGTCCAATCCTTAAGTCCACACCGACCCTGCTGAACAACGGAGGAAGCTATGACGAGCGGCCGCCAGTAATCTCTAAGTTAAGTGAGGATCTCAGCAAACTGTCATCGTACTATAAGGGAGACAAGTTTGGTTTTTTTATTTATTTATATTTTCTACTCTTTAATTTTTTATCTGCGCCCCACAAGAGAGAGAGAGAGAGGGGAAATTACTTTTTAGTGATTGCCATTTATAGTTCTTTTTCTATACCGATTTATATTTCGTCATCAATTGGTATATAAAATCTCATTAAAGAATTTAAATAAAAGTTAAATTATAAATTACATCCTTGTATTTTTTAACTAGCGATTCCTTTGCGAGGCCGAAATAAACCTAGATCTGTTTTATATACAGTAAAAAAAATGTCAATAATTATTTTTTTCTTCCCAGGACTACATAAGTGGCTTTGCGTGCGAGTTGCTGGTGGTACGGTGCGAGCGCGCGAGCGCAGAGGCTCGCGTGCGTTCGCTACGAACGTTGCACGACGAACTCACCACCAACAGCGGCGTGTTTGAGGTCGCTCGCAAACGCATCGAACCCTCCAACGGCAAGCAGATCAGTGCTGTTGATAAGATTATAGTGAGTGTATTAAATATAGTGAAATTATTAATTTGGTTGGTTTTTACAAACACTTTTGGATAGTCCTAACAAAACCCTACTGTGAGTGGCATGTTTGAAGAAGCAAACAAGAATCTCCCAAGGAGTTTACATGGCTAGATACAGCATTTACTACTTATGGCTACATATCTAACTCATATCCAAGCAGTATTGTCTTTAAATAATCATCTAGTTTGTAATACACTTTTTTCAAAGAATGCCTTTGACATGAGCTTTTAATGACAGCATGACATTTCACACAATCGGAACACATCCACCAGTTTTGCAGTCTGAAATGAATTCGAATTATTATGCGAATTATAATGCGAATCTGAATTCGCATTAGTAGTAGAACGGTGCTCTTATTAAGAAAATTATCTGTTTTGTAGGTAAATAATATATCTAAACTATTGTGACACTACAGTAACATATGTATGAACTGTTATTAAAGGTATCTTTAAGCGACTCCCTGAGGCTAACGAAAAATGAAATCACTATTTGTTTTCTAGCTGTAACAATTATTATCTAGTGAGTCATATCAAATTGTGCGACGGTGATAATCTCTTCATACAATAACGACGGATCATTGCTATAGTGAGAAGGCGGTAGCGTAAAATTATTCAATATTTGGTTTTGGTTTACAAATCTAGATGGCGTGCGAAGAGGGATGATAGTTTCTATATAGGAAATGTTTAAATGGCCATTGTACTTAATGTTAAGTTTCCGGCGAAAATCCAAATATTAAAGAACTTTATTAATGTGTATGAGACAAAAGTGTTTATAAGAAACATTTTGAGTTTTATTTATGGTGATGTGACCTATAAGGTTTCAGTTGTATATTTATAAATGGAAATACTTATATAAGAGTAAGATGTAAGAATAATAATCGATCTAAATGTACTACTATGTCATCTGCATGATGGTAAGTGTAGGTAAGGGAAACAGAGCAAAAGATGGAAGGGTGAGATAAAAGAATTCATGAAAGTGGTATCTATGGTAAGCCTTTGTACGGGGCAAGCAAATATACAATATGTAAATTATTACTCACTCAATCAATAAAGATTGAGTCAGTAAGAATGGCTTTTACTATTTTAATGTTATTAAGATGTTGTTTGCTTATAGGAAAACTCAAAAGATGAGCTCAAAAGACTGTTAGTGTCTCTGGCTGCTACAGAGCGGAAGATTCACAGCACCAAAGAGGTCCTGTCTGCCGTTTTCAGTTCCTTCCAGAACGACGCGCCCATTGATCGGTACAAAGGTATGTCAAATTAGCTTATTAGCACAGTCAAATTACTGTGGTGGGAGTTTATGACTGTCAACGGATACATATTGCGTCATTACAGTAGGGTTGGCACATAATTTAGTTTTATGGCTGGGGCAGATATTTGTGTCACAAATAAATCAGGGATGTTAGGGAGCTCCGTAACAGTAATCGGAACTATCCGATATCCGAAATAAAAATATATCCGAAACGGTAACCGAATCCAATAAAAAACTCGAATAATTTCGGATAGGGGCAGAATATAAATGAAACACGTTATGGCAGTTTTTCGTCGGCCGCGCCGATACATTTTACCTCTTGACAGTTTTTAATATTTAATTTTATGTTTTTCTTTCTCCACGAATGTTATTTATTATAAGTAAAACTTAGAGAAAAAAATCAAAATTTTACTATATTATATTTTTACAAGTCCAAAATCTTTTAATATCCGTAAGAGAAATTATCGGAAACAATCGGATAATCCGAAATAATTTCATATCCGTACACGTAATTGAAACCGGTAAAATATTATTCATATATCCGTATCATATCCATAACATCCCTAAGATAAATGTTTGGTCTCATTTATTTATGCACGCCCCGGTCGCCCGCAGCGTAGGGAATTCTAGATTATGAGTGAATGTAATAAACATTTGTAGTTTTGCGCCAGGTATTCAACTGAACTTCCCACAAGAGTCCATCGTGACCATCTGCAGGTTCTACGAACAGGAGCCTGAGAAGCGAAGGAACAAGGCTGAACTTAGCCTAGATTTTGATACTTCAGACGGTTCCTTTGACAACACTATCGGTAAGTAATCACAGTATTAATATCAAGAAAAAATAGGAAATCAACTCCCTAAACAGACTAATCAAATATTTGCACAATGTGAATGGATTCAAGATTTATTTATACTGTAAAATTTAAAATAAAATGGCATTAAGGGATTTAATGCCTGTTCACATACAGAGATAATAAAATTAAGGGTGTTTTCAAACTGGATGTAGTCCCAGTTAGGTCTATGCACAGAAATAAGGAAAGTACTATGTTTAAAATCCTTGTGCTTGGAAGTACAAAACAAGAATTAAAAACAAAATTTGCGACAAAAAAACTATGATGGCGGACGGCGGTGAGGTTTCACTGTCACTGTCACGTTATTTGTCACTTGTTATTTTAATATCTTTTATACATACATATATGTCAATATGATAACCAAAAGTATATCTGATTTTTCAGATTTATGTATATTTTTTTGGAAGTTATGCAAACCGACGTAGCCTGTTTTGAAATATTTTCATCAATTTTTTGTTTATGTTATCTGTAAGACAAATTGAATTTAAAGAAAGATTGGTTTCTGTCCCTATGCTCTATAACCTAAATAACCCGTGCCTCTACTCCGACCCGGAAGGGGAGTATAAACGCGAACACGCCGCTCTATGATGCCACTATACCGCACGCATAACAATTTACCGGCGCACATTATGATACAAACACATGATTTTTTCAGATATGTCAAATCCAACATTCGTTGATGAGTTACGGATATATTTAAAGAAATTTGATTTGGACAAAAATCGGAAACTCGTAATGGAAAGGTAAGCATTGACTTGTACCAACTACTACAGGTCGGTGTTTAAAAACTATCTGATGTCATTAAATTTACCATTTGAAATGTAAACAACTCTAAAACGATAGCGAACGTTACATCTAATCTGGGTTATTTCGTTTCAGCGGTGAAAAGATTTGGATTTTTGAAACCTTACAAGCTTCTCTTGAAAGGATGCGTTCAAAATGGCTAACCGATAACGTCGCCCCGCTGCTCTGTCCCTCCACGAGCCTGTCTCGGAGTGTCCAGAAGATCATAACTGATAGACAAACCAAGGAAGCACTGGAGAATATTGTCAAGGAACGAGTATATGACGGAAAACTAAAATTTGATTTCGGCATGTATTTTTATGTAATTATTCAAAAAACGTGCTGATGAATCATCTGATGTTAAATCCTCACTGCTCATTCGCGTCTATATTCCAATGGTGTGACCGACTCGGTGCGAGATGAAAGCGGCGCACCTGTATTTTATGCCGATCTTACTATTAGTGCCCGTTTGCCAGTGGCTCTCGGACACGGCAATCGAGACTCGTATAAAATATTTCAAAGCTGATTCTACAAGTGTGTCGGTAGCCGGCCAGACCGGTATAATACTTTATCGCCATACACCAGTTCCATCACGATTTGAGTGGGTGATATAGAGACCAACGATCTCCGGGAGGGACCATTCCTTGCAGCCTAAATTATCGTATCATGTTAAGTGTAACGGGTGCTCGGGATTTCAATATTTTTTACGGATATTTCGGCCCAATCTCGTGGTTCATGGTCATGACGAAACTGCGGCGGCGAGGGACGTCTGTTGACAGTGACACTTGACGACACTATGACAGACGAGCCCATCACTGGAGTGTGCCGGTAATGAGGGCGAAGAAAATCAAAAAACATCCCAAATAATTTTAATAGAGAAGATCACTTTAAATCAAGCGTGGAAACCGGTGGTTAGCTTGTGTCAGATGCAGAAAGCAGTGCCCGGTGCGTGATACGGTACTTGAGAACGTAAAACGAACTAGGGCCCTGAAGTTGACAGGCTCGTCTGTCATTGGT